>JARK01001677.1:28446-40218 GCA_000688135.1 Ancylostoma ceylanicum
CCCCACCGCCCACCGCATCTAGTCCTCACTGATCACTGGACTAACAATAGCGAAAGAACTACTACATAGAAAGGCAAAAGGCAATAAAGAAATGCCTCTAGTAACTATACCTGCGAATCGTTAGGTCCTCAACCATTCCTAACCAATATTTCCGTGATTTTCTCTAGAAAAGGTCTTTCTCCGCCAAGAAAGATACTCATTTCCCCTGGCTGGAATTCGTGCAAAATTGACACATCCAGAGAGGTGAAGACAATAGTCCTAAATTGCACGGAGAGCGCTTCCAAATGACTCTACAAAGTCAGTGAAAAATTTTGAAAATCGAGAAAACATTGACCGACGACAAGGACCGCGGAACGTTCAGGAAGTGGCAATAGTTCAGGTCCACGTGGATTCTCCTTACCACTACGCGATTTCAATGCGTTGATTACGACGATTTGTTAATAACGTAATTTTCCTTTCCTTAATTTTGTTGAGTTTCATTACGTCAATACATTGATTTCATTGAATAGTGTAGATGCGCAGACAACCAGACTGCCACGTTGCTTATGGTGAAAACAGTCTGGACCAATCACTGGGACTTTCTGTACAAGTTTAGCAAATAAATGCACACGTAAATAAAAGGTTGAATCTCCTACAATGTCTAAATTTTTTGCCCCCCCCCCCCCCTGCCCACGAACCACTTCACACCAGCTTTTTAGTTGATTAGAAGAACTAAAAGTAGTGTGGTTTACCTTTGCATTGTCTCCATGAGCCCTTGGAGACACTCGGCTGCAGTCGCGCATATGCTTTGTCAGATCGCGTTTCCACAAATTCCGAGATAATTCCTTCACACGTTCGATTAACGAATGATTCTCACCCAGAAGCAGCAACAAGCCATCTTCCACTGCCTTAATGAGACCCTTATAAGATTGTAAAAGGAGAATCACAAATCATTCCCATTTGAGCTTGAAAACTACTACCAGAAAGATCAGAAAGAAATATCTGTTTCAGAGGACACCTACTCCATTGATTTAACCTATTCATCAACAGTAGAACAGCTTATTGAAGAAGTGAATTGGTCAGGAGCAAAAGTAGCAGAGGAAGCCCTCATATTGCTTTGAGTTTTATTTTACTTATATTGTCTCCATCCGAAAATCGCTTGTGAGATCTTCACATGAAAAAAGTCTAGAGCAACTCTGATCGCAATGGTATATGTACGTCGTTAGTGCAAGACTGCAAAAAAAAAACCGTTTTCGAGCCTCAATAAGGTTGTGGGCGGGAGCAGGACGGAAGACACCATGGAGCACTTCCAAGAACACACCTTCTGAGGAAATCCGCATACCTTGTAAAGGCACCTCATCAGCCAGTCCCTAACAAGATAGAAGATGGTCTACATGTGTGACAAGGATCCGCCCACGAGCTCTCCAGAATTTGGGGCTCGAATACGGGTTTTTCGGAAGTTTTACACGGAATCACGTAAACTATTATATTCGGGAGCTCCTGAAGATCCGTTTGCTCAGAAAATCCTAGGAAAGATTCGAAAATGGGAAGGTGCTCCTTGAGGATAAGATGCAGGAAAGAAATTTCCTAGCAAGTGTTCTCCAGGAAAAAACTGTCCTAACAAATATTGTGAGAAAAACATCTGTGTCTGGAGATCAGGAAGACACGTAAGCAGAAATTATGATTTACACTTTACTGCCACTTTTTCCGACTTTTTTTTACGATTTGTGATCAGTGAAAGCTTTGTTTCACCACCGTGAAGGAGATCTCCTAGGCTCACCTTTTGCAACTTGTGGGCGAACCCATCCAAGTGTCTGATGTTCGCAGAATTCGTGGCATTCTCCAGTGGTGAATGTTCTACAAGGATATGAAGCTTCTCCTCTTTTACGTCGTACGAGTTCAAAGCCTTTGACAATAGCGTGTTCATATCGCTGGCTGTTGGAATTCCTGGGAAAAGCGATGCGGCTACCACAACAAAACGAGGCATCATGTCGTCGTCGATGAAATGTGCGTTGATGACCACCAGGGAGTCCTTCCCCTCAGACAGGTACCTCACATCGCTGGAGAAGCTCACAAAGTTGGCTGACTCGAGCATCGTCTTGATTCGAGCGTAGTACTCCTCATACAAATTGCTTAGCGCGCTTTCCGTAAAAAACGGACGCGGCTTTAGCTGGTAACGAGGAGCCGTCACGGCAAGCAGATTACGGAATCCGGGATTATCAAGGAATGACGGCGGCAGCACAGCCGTACACATCATCTGCGTAATGGCTCTGTCGACGAGCAGCATGTGCTCTCGATCCGGATCCCACGAGTTCAGCGCCTGCGGAATCGTGCAGCCGTTCACGTACGGCTGCTGCGGCTGCGACGACGAGCCGGTACCCGTCTCTGGCTCGGACTTGCAGATTCGCTGCAGCCCCTGCGCCAGCGCTATGGCCCGCTCGGCGGCCAGGGTGCGCTCGGTTTTCGAGCGTTCGTCCTTGTCCTTGAAAGTGTTGTAGAGGTCTGGATGTTTTTTCTTCAGGTGATGGCGGAGTGACGACGTGGTGCAGTCTTTCGGCTTCGGTATCGCCCAGTTGCACGTCTTGCAGATCAGCATGTTCTCGAACACCAGGAAGTACTCACTGTACTTGCCCATCTGAAAAAAAATTCAGCAATTTGGAAATAGAAACGCTATTCTAGTTTTGAAATCATTAAAATACATCATTTTTAGTAGCTGATGGCAAGTCCAAATCCACAGCTGACAAATTATGGGAAAAAGCAGCTACAAGGTGTTAAACTCTGAGAAATTCATTAAAATTCCCCAGGGCGGTGTAACACTAGGCCACGCCCACAAGTTTGATCACTTAGGTGACCCTGCCGCCTCGCCTAACCCAGTGAAAAACCAGTCCCAAAATTTGGTTCCTTAGGACACTTAATCAACCTGTGAATCTCCTCGGGTCGCCTGTTGTTCCTGCCTGAGTGATACTAGGAGATTCATCCCAAAACTGTGATGAAACCGTAGCAGATTGGTGGGAAATGGGTTTGAGGGCTGTTTGGATCTAGAGTTTAGCCGACAGGGTTACTTAAAAGTATATTTTACGTACGCACATAGGCATATAGGCGCTGCAAATCAAATAAAAAGTGGTCACCGCTGATTTTTAGGAGGAATACGAAACAGAAGCCCCACTGTCATAAGAGATCCGTATTCAGGATATAAGCCTTTGGTCTTACAGGACCTGAATGCATTACAGACATTAGCCAGAGTAAAGTGTTGACGGCCGTGGTAATAGTGGGTAAATTTGTATAGTGTTAACGCGTTCACCCTGGACAACCTCAATAACACATGCGGTTTAAGGAGGCATCATTGAGATTAGCCATGGTAGATGTGTCAACGTACCCAAATTTACCCTCCAGCGATATCCATCAAAATGTTTACCCATACGTGACGGTGTCTGTACCCATCTGTTATCCATAGCTATGAGATTACCTATCCTTCCAATGATGCAGCTTGGACCAGAATCTTCTTTTTGCCTGACCTTTACGCAAAATTTAATAAGAAAAAAAATTCGACATCACACAAGAAATAAAATACTCAAAACGTCTCCACGTTTCTGATCATTTCTGCTTTCCCTACATGGCAGATTCAAAATTACACTTCTTGGTCTGGATGCATCATTGAGAGTACCCCGGGTTAACGTATTGACGCTGTTGTTAAGGGTGGGTAAACTTGTGTGCCAACACGTTGTGAAACGCACTAACAAAATTGACCAATTTAGCTCTTCACGACCCGTTAGAATTCATGTGGGACGTGTCAGTACGTGTCAGAACAAGTGCGTCGCGGTTACGAAACCGCGCCGCAACAGCGCTGCTTAGCGGTTGCGAAGAGCTCACCTCGACTGCAAAATCCACACAGTTTAATTATTTGCAAATATTCCTTCATTTTATGATAATAAGCAGATAATATCTATGGATACTTGCAAGATACTAGACTCTTAAAACTAGCGATAAATCTGAAATAACAACTTACTTTCCAGAATTGGTGAGCTGCAGGTTACCAGCAAGAACTAATCAGAAGGCAGTATGCACCGTTCCAGCACTAAGAATGTAGCGACCGATCAATATCTGAAGAAAGCGTTGTCATATTCGACAAATATGTAACATTAAAATTATTTGAAATTATGCCCGGAATAAAATGGGGAAATGAGTAAAGGATCATGAGATCTACGCAATGTGAATGGTGGAACAGAAATACATACGGTCACGATAATATCCATGATTATATTTACCCATAGAGAGAATCCAGGCTTGGGTGCAGTACAGGTAACATAAAAAATTGCCCACGACAGACATGCAGGAGATTTCCGAAGAAATTTCTCATTTTTCTCTTTGTTCTTCAATGGGAACAACCGCTAACTCAAGTAGAAACAATAAGAGGACGCTTCGAGAACCCATATCCGGTGCATCGCATATGCCGGATAACACCATAGAAGCAATGCGCACGTCCATATTCCCCGTATCCAAGCCGATTATCCGCATCAGGGATGAGCGAGAAACTGCTGCTGCTGCTTCGGAAATCGGATTATGTACACGTGTAAAAAGCGAAAATCGAACGTACGTAAACCGGTCTGCGCTGGCCGATCGGAAATCGATATTCCATATGTCCTGGATTCTCGTAAAACTCATAAAATCCACGGCAATCACTGGATAATAGCCGGTTTCTCGGAGAAACTTGCACAAGGACAACAGTACAAACGGAATATGTGCCTCTTATGATAAGGCGAGAGATCTGGGGAGGGGAACATGGGGATCCCAACGGAATTCTGGGTCCCTTTTGAAGGTTGTTCTTAGGAAGCATAGGGGTTCCCCTCCATATGCATGTCATGAATAAGTATGATGTAGAGATACCTAGGTACGTATGCTTCTAGCGTCAGCAACCTTGAACAAGTTAATTAAACAAATAAATGGGTAAATAAATAAATTAATGTGTCCCCAATCCACACTCCGTTTCAAGAGACATCTATATGCGCAAATAGAGAACTGAGCCATTTTTTTCAGCTCTTTTGTTTAAAATACTAATTTTTGATCTACTAGGTCGACATGCATCATTGCGATTAACAAGGGTAAACGTGTTGCGGCCCGTGGGTAAACTCACGTTAACGCATTTACCCTGCGTAATTTCAATGGTGTATGCTGGCCCTAATTACTCTTGTCCAAAGGCACGTATTTTGCCATTTTGTTTTTTTTTTTCATTATTTTTTATTTTGCTGTCTCTTCCTCGCTGTTGGCATTCCTAACAGTAAATTACAGGGCAAGTTCCCCTGTGGGATAGACTGTGGGAAATTGCATGGTATGGAATATCTACCAGGCCCAAGCACGAGCTTTCCCTGAGCTTAGAGTCAGAAATAGTCAGAAAGTTTTTACCCTCGCATCAAATCGCAGTGGAAGTTACCCCGAAATGTTCACGAACAAGATTTTATCTCCAAGAATTGTACGAAATCGTGACAACGCCGACCGGAGCTGTAGTTATAGTGCGTCGGAGTCCGATCCGATCGGAGAACGAAAGTACGTATCGATCCTCGCTGGAATCCGATGCGTCGGATTCCGACGAGGATCGATATGCATGCTTTGTTGTCCAATCAGGTCGGTCCGCGACACATTATGAATACAACTAAAGAAATAAACTATGAACACGGTTATAAATCACATCAATTAGGCACAAATTCGTAAGAGCAAAGCAATAGTGAACACGATGGCAAGTAATGGCAACGAAAGCAGCCAGTGGACTATAAAGAAACCCTAGAAATAGATGGATAAAAGTAGACGACAGGGAGAGAAGAACAACCTAGCGTGAAGGACGACGTTAGAGGAGTTAGAAGCAATTTAGCGACGGAGCTTAGCAGGCAAACGCAATCGTAAGCTGGACAGAGAGGAATAGGTGATATAATCTGATGCTAGGAGGTTACGAGTGACATGGTGTTTGCCTTTTGAAAGTGCATGATGTGTGTCATTATATGTGCATGAAAAAATCACTGCGAATCTATGTGTTTTAATAGGAGAATTATGCATAGAAAGCTGAGATACTTATCAAGCGTTTTGTGTACAAGCTGGATGGGCTCAAACCGGGAACTAATGCATAAATTCCTTTAGTTTACATAAGTTTAGGCTGGCTTTTCAAACACTTTCAGGAAAAAATTTCTCCTATATTGTCCGAAAATTTCAAGGGAGTTAATGAGCTGTGAACAGCTCAAGAACCTTTCGAAATTCCTTGCAGAGAGCAAAACGTTTGGGTTTGGCGCATACATTTTCTGTGCGGTGCATAAGTTTAAACTGTTTCTTAAGCACTTCGAGAACTTCCCCATTTCTTATCTCACTGAAAATTTCAAATCAATTTTCTATAGGACATCGAAAAATCTCATCTTATTTATCATCGTTTTTGAGTTTGTTATTATTTTTTACGCATATGTTGTTTGGTAAAACCGTTGTTCTGCATTGACTCGAGAACTCCTGCGTTATCAACTCTAGAAGATCCCGGAAACCAGTGATTTTCCCACTGCACCGATCCAAATAGACTACAGCCACAAGTGGTGAGATCCTCAAGCCCATGGCAACTTCACGCTTTTGTGCATGAAACGATGAGAAACAAAAAATAACAACGATAAAAAGCATGTCGATAATTAGTTATACTAAATGTAATACAATATTTCGTGCCGGTCGAAGCAATGGATGAAACTGTGAGGAATAAGAAAGTGAGAGATGAAAATTAACCAACGAGTGAATGTGTAGGGATTATTGCTTCTTAACAGCAGTTTATCAAATAATTAACATTAATGAAGAAATGAGAAAAGAAAATGTCAATTGCTGATATAATGTTTAGAAGTTTTATTTTCTAGTCATTACTGTTTCATCTCACAGATAATAAATGATTCCTGAGGTTGTTACATGCTTGTGCAAGTAGTTGTCAAACAAATAAATGAATGGATAAATAAATAAATAAATGTGAGAAATTAAGAATATACTAAACGCTGTATGGGGAACCACAGCTACCCGAGCCAATTTGCAGGGCAGATGAACGAATGTCCGACAACTACTGAATTTTTCCTTTTAAAATTTTTACCTGGGTTTATAGGGCTAAACAGCTTGGCCTATAATGTAGTTGCCATGCCAAGGGCTAGAATTCCATGAGTTCCAAGAATTTTCAAGAGTCATAATAATTTTACGAAAAAACAATACCAACCATGTTTCAAGCAAGATTGAGCTGGAAGCGTTTACGAATCGCGGCAAAAGATTTTAAGTACTGCAGGTGTGACCGAGTTAGAACACAATCCACGACAATAATGGCCTTAAATTATAGGGAACACACACTAAACGTAAGGAAAAAGGGAATAATGGCTAATAAAGAATCTATCATAGGAATATTCAGAAAATTTCAGGAAAGGCTCGACTAAAATGATTATTATCTGGACCTGGATGCTTCACTGTGATCACCCAGGGTTAATGTGTTGACGTCGTGTAAACTTGGGTTATATTAACGCGTTCACCAGGGGTAATTTCAATTATGCGTGCGGAATCTGGACGGATTGTCATGGAAAAGACTTGTGACAGGACGGAAAACTAAGGAAGCTCCGTGCAAACTGCCAAATCATCCCAAGAAACACACGTATGTAAACAAGGAAAAGCAGCAGTATCGATCGACGAAGGCTTCGACGGAATGCGTCGATCCGACCAGCGAAACGTCACAAATCGCTCGAGTTTCGATGCAATGCGCCGAGGTGGCGGCGCCGCCTGGAATATCGGAAATCGAAGGTCGTACGCCGGCGGCCGAGCGGCCCGCCGACGTGCCAGTGGGCGGAACGCGAGCCGCGGAAGTCGGAAATCGACCGACGGGCCCCCGGCGGCTCTGTGTAAACACGCACGCACGTACACCGAGCGGAAGCCGGCTATTTCCTCTTCTGTGTTTATTGATGGAAGATGAACTGTTAGTTCATGGACATAGTCGAATCCAGTGCCAGACAGGAGGACTTTTAGGGAAATCGAGAAAAATCCGTAGTTTCCCAGTGTGTTCAGGGAAAGTGCGGGACCTGGATACATTGTTGAGATTACCTAGAGTAAACTTATTGGCGCTCCTGTTAACGTCGCATAACTCTATTGTATTAACGTTTTTACCCTGGGTAATCTTAATTATGCATGCGGCTCTAGATGTAAGTCCCGCCAATCCTATACTTCTAGTGTACGTTTCCCTCTCGGGAAACACAAGCAACTACCAATACCAAACAAGCAACTTTTCGAAATCTCTGGAAGGTGTCAGGCGACTTCCAGCGTTGGTACGGTTTACTGCAGCTTTCTCGGACTTCTATAAATGGAGTCTGTAGGTGCAAGAGTGGGCTCCTTCATCGTGTTTTTTTTTCTTCATTCCACCCCTATTACGTATGTCAGATCATTTCAGATGCCCCAAGGGTGAACGGACGGAATGGGTGAGTGGACGGCGCGGAAGAACTACGAATGATGCCCGCAGCTAAAACTTTCCAATGGAGATATATGCACAATACATATTAGTATTATATAGCCGTTTCACTGAAGTTGAGCTGCTGATACTGTCGCCGGCCACCGCAATATTCAATGCCGCAATCCAGTCAGTACAGCATCATTATTATGTGGTCAATAAAATGTATTATTCAGTCAGCCTGGCATTTACAGAAGCAACTTCAAGGCATGTAACTATCATTTTGCTAATTTAAAGTATGTCGGTGAGACTATGCGGCCGCTTCACCAGCGCCTTGATGAGCACCACAGAACACTTCACAATCCGAGCTCATATCCGACGAACAGTTTTTCTCGACATCGAACCCTCGTCCACACACAGGAACGACCACCGGATTTCGAGGTTACGGTTCTCCACCGCTTCTCAGCCAATCCATTGGAAAGAAAGATGATGGAGGCAGTGGAGATAAGAAGAAGATCACCAGAGATCAATAATAAAGAAGAGCGCTTGGAAGCACTGAGGTTGATCACGTAAGGGGTCACTGTTCAACCACCCCTCATTTGCTTGCACGCGTCCGTTGGGTGAGGCGTTCTTGTCCTACAGTCTGTCAATCTCCTCCTAATTCGTATGATATGTTGTATTTTTGTAGGTTTGAGAATGGCGTTATAACGCCGAAAGCTCACCTAATAAAGTGGCTAAAACTGAAGTCTCGAAAACCGTTAACATACCTATAATATCATTTTGCTCGCAAGCAGTCTACATGAACGGTGTTTCCAAGACAAATAGACGTTCTTTGCCTCGATCCCTTCTTCAAAGATTCCAGAAAGAGTTCGTTAAGAGTACTCAAGGAGCTATTTACTGAACTTGCACAAATTTTCCACAAATGCTCACTGCTAGAACAATGACAGACAAAAACCTACAGAAACATTGTATGTAACAGGTGAAAGGACTACATGTATGCATGTAATTTAGAAAAACGTTTGCACTTTATGTACACAAAGGTTACGTGCTACTTACAAAAAAAGGTTACAAAATACTCCAACTGAACAACGTTTTATAATTCACGTGCAACCTTTGGTGAGGCACGTGCAACTTTTTTTTGTGATTTTCTTATTCTTTCGTCATTCAAAGTAGAAGAACATTCTGAATGTGATTTACAAAATTGAAAAAAATACTTGCAGTTATTGATGAAGTGGTAGATTCTTTGTGAAGTGGCAAAAAGTTAATAAAATAATGAGTGGGGTATGTAGCAAAGGGTAGTGGACTTTAAAAAAATGTGAACCTAATGCAACATTTATAGTCCTTAGACAAATTCTGCACGCGCTTTCTCAAGGTCGCGGCCAAAAAATCGTGGCGGGACCTACTCGACTCTTTGAATTGGAACGTGGCTTTGCCCCGTCTCTTCTTAGACCCCGCTCTGCGCGCTGACTCTGGTTGCCTGCTGCGACATGGCACTCGAGTTCTTTGCTGCTGGCAGAAGCAGACAACCAGAGCCAGCATGCAGAGCCCCTGTGTCTCTGCCGAAGAACGCCGCGCCACGGTCGCGCTCCTCGTTTGCAGTTCACTGTATATGTATGTGTATGTGTGTGCTACAATACGCCTGTACTACAGTACACCTGTACTACATTGTACTTGTACCATTTGTACCATTTCTTACTTGTACTTTTGTACCTACCTGTACTATACTAGCATCGAATTGTGTGCTAAAGTAGAATTTCAAATATAAGTTTACTTTCGAGTAAGTCCAATATTCCAGCGTTTATGGTGATGCTCCCAATAGTAGCTGGAACAAAAGTAACAACGGCTTCAAGGCGCTTTCAGCACTATTCGGCTAGTTTTGCCCTAAAAATTCCTAATTTTTTCCAGCCATACTCTTGGGAAGTTTCAGTGGGCGTCGATGGCGGTGCCCCCTATGCGGCTTCGAAAAGCACGCAGCGCGACCGCGCCGCTCAAGCAAGAATTTCCTCCGGGTCAACGAACTATGGAGTGTTCTTGACAATTAGTTAGTTTTCTCATTACAATAGGAAACATCAAATGTGGTGAACAAATACCGGGGAAACCCAGATTCACCGCTGCAGCGACAAATCCGTCGTGAGCGGCGCGGTCGTGCCGCGTTCTTTTCGAGGCCGTGGATGGGTCACCGCCATCGACGCCCACTGTATCTATGGTGCTGAACATGAATATCGTATCCATGCATCGTAACCTCACTACTGTAAGGTCGCGGAAGGTAGACTGTAGATACGGTATCCCGTAGGAGCGGTTGCTTCAGGTTGCTTCGCTGATCACTATTATCAGAATTATTTTGCACGCAACGCAACTTATGTCCTCTTCCTGGAATCGGCGTTTCCTCTTAATTTCCTACCGTATACCTACCGTATTCGTACGATAATCCTACCCATGATAATAGCAGTCAAGGTACAAAACGGATACGCTCCCAGTAATCCCCCACGCTAAATTTGAAAGGATTTTATGAGGTACAGTATCTACAGTACATTCACCGTAACCCTAAATGAGGGTGCGGTACAAAATGGATACGATATGGATGTTCAGCGTCCCAGATAACCCCAAGGGGGCAGAACTAACCTAATGGTGCCTTTCTCTCCTCATAGCAATGCGTAGTTTGTCCTAGGTAACGTGCGTACTTACAGATGATAGTAATTACCTCTAAATTACCCAGGGTTATAACCTTAGAGGAGTTCCCAGAACAACTGCTAAAATCTCTGACTTCTCATGCACAGATCTCCGTTCAACGCTGAGATGCTCGCGTCACAGCAAAGCTGCCAATTAAGCTATTCCCGTTACGCCTAACATGACATCTGTAGATAATTTTACGCTAAGATAAGCTTGCCGAGGGATAATTGCCACACTTTGGTGTTTATCCTTGCTCATCTCGGGGCAAGTAGCAACGTTTTAGCTTTTTTCAAGGAAAGGACACGTTTGCTCGCGTATTTAGCGACGCTATGCTCGACAGTTAAAGGCGGAGTACAACTTCACGTTGAATTCTATGGTACTATTAACCACTTCTAAAATACTCGTGGTTCAGAGTGCTCATTGATAAATGAAGCCATGCCTGCAGTAAATTTTTAATATTTTTGCATTGGAAAGAGGAAATCTTGGAAAACCATGATTAGTGCACTGCAAAACTGTGTTCCTAGTAATGAACGATCGAGCCTGCAATCAATTCCCGCTACCGAAAACTTCAGTTTTCTCTCGATAAATAGCACTCATTTTCCCAGCAATTCTCTCGAATCTATTTTTGGGAGCGGCAGGATTCCCTCTTGCGAGGTACCCTACCAGTAGCTCACTCCACTGGCGGACGCAGATTGGGGGGGGGG
>JARK01001677.1:53869-104009 GCA_000688135.1 Ancylostoma ceylanicum
GGGGGGGGGGGGGGGAGGAGGTGAGGGGATGGGCGCCCAATAATACACCATGTCACCTTTTCACCCTCGTAGGAATCGCATGCATTATTAAAATTATCTAGGGTAAACGCGTTAACACATACCAAATTGCTCATCATTAACACATTCGCGACCTTACGTTTCTGGCATGGTGTGTCACGTGGGACACACGCGCTTTTGCACAAGTAGGACCCGTGCTCAACCGCTTGAGCACGTGGTCCCACGTGGTAGGAATTTTTCCGCTGCCGCATAATACTCCGAAAATGCGCGAATTTGAGACGAACCAAAACGCAAATATGCACGAGCTAGAAGCTAATTCAAGAAGTTCACCTGCATAAGAGGTAGTAACTAAGTTAGTCTTCATATAAATTGTTCTTTTACTTGTCCGTTTCAACCACGCATTAAAGAAGTACGAGAGGGTATCTGCTCTGCCCATCGCGTGTATAGATCGCTTGAACATTTGTTAGTATACCACTGTATAGGAGTTTGCTCATTAAGATTGCTTCACAAAAATATAACTGTGAAAAGGGCGTGCTCACCCGGTTGAGCACGCGGTCCCACGCGTCGCACCATGCGTGCTCAACCCGGTTGAGCACATTGTCGCGGATGTGTTAACGCGGGCGTCAATACGTGATGTTAGTGATTCAATCAAGCTCGCAAGGAAAGAAAAATAGATCAGTATGGCCTTTCGTAGAAAGATGCCTCACGCAGTTCGCGACGCTGATTTCAAATCTGTTCTCACCCGCTTAAAAATTTGTTTCTGTGAGGAGTTATGCCCGTTTTTCCATGTCAGGAACGCTTATGTAGGACGCATAAGGTCGATATGCCAGGTAAATCGATGCGCAATGATGAATTTCTAACTTTTCAGGATCAGCATGGCGACTTCATCGGTTGATCTCTGAAGAATGAGATACTCGCCATTGCGCAACAACTCACCTGGCATATCGACATTGTGCGCCCTATGTGAGCGTTCCTGACATTGACAAACGGGTATAACTCCTCACAGAGATAAATTTAGGAGTAGATGAGAACAGATTTGCAATCAGCGTCGCGAGCTGCGTGAACCAATGTACATTTTGCTATGAAAGGCCATAATAACTTGGTATCCTTTTCTTGCCAGATTCCTCTGACTGATCCAGAGTGATGGCTCGGTAGGGTGGGGATCGAACCATCGACTATGCGTGCGATAACAGTCATCCTGCTACTACGCCATACGTGCTCATTCGGTCGAATATAGAAAAGAAATCAGACATAGCGTTCCCTCTTGCCCTGGTTTGTAAATTAAGCGTTATGAGAGTGCAATTTCTTTCTTTTTTTTTACGCCATTTTTCTAAATTTTGAATCAATTTAGCCAAATAAGCAGTTCTTCGTGGGTTTTCAGAGACACAAATCATTTGTGTAAAGAGGAAATGTTGTTTTTATATGAAAGCTAAGTATAGGCAGCTGAAATCGCCTCCCGCTTACGCAGGAGCTCATTGGAAAGTTAAAGAAAAGTGTACAATCTGCGTTCTACTACTCGTACTTCGAAGTACGTTAATGGCACCTGCTCAGAGAATGTGACATTTCCTCTTTAGTAGGAAGTTTGTGATGACCTTTCCTTGAGTCTTCTAATCTCGTATTGTTATGATTCACCACCTTTAGTTATATTCTTCTTCTAGTGCACAGTAATTCCTACAGCATGAGGACAAATTCCGGATAGAACGGTGTGAAGAAGCGAAGGAGACAGGTCGGCGGCCACATGTTTGTCCCACCACTGCCCTTGGTGAATCTGCTGGCTTGTTCAATCACGCGCTATACGAGTACAATCGTTTTCCACCTTTCATTTGTTTTTGTTCTTTCTTGAAAACGAGCTGCAAGCTGATTCAGTGTGCAGTCGTTTATACATTTTTTGTTGTTATAAGACTTTGTCTCAACCTTCAATTCTTCCCTCTTGCAGTCCTCAACGCTGCAAATTTTCCTTTTTCATCTTTTACTAATATGTGCTTGCTTTGTGGCATGATAAGCTGATTCTCTTCAATGTTTAATTCTCTGACTTTGTTTCAGGACAGTTTTGAAATCACTTGATTTTCTGCTAGATCTTGTTCTGTTACCCTAACTTTCCCATAATTACTGTTTTTGCGCGAGCTCCTAAAATTCTATAGAACTGTACCGAATTAGCTATTTCCTCAACACAATAGCTGTAAAAAAGGTAGCGTTACTGAACTCTCCGTACATATCTATACCCCCATCAGTCTCGCAGAACTCGCAACATTTTTTTTCAGTGCGGTGGTATGGAAAATGCTGAAGAATATGGATTTCAAAGATTTTGATGAATTCTACATCATCAAAGGGTTCACAGACTTACGTCGAATTGTGTTGAAATTTCGAGCGCAGGTTACCCCGTGTATACTGCGTTCCATTCATGTTACACATCACATCTCATAGCACCTATTGGAACTTTAGCAATTTCCCTCATCAACTCCTTCTCGTTTCTGAAAACTATAATGATCCCTGATTCTGACCTGAACGAGAACTCATCACTTCCATTGTGGTACATCACTGCAGCACTTTCTTCCCTTCTTCCTATTCAGCGATTGTTCAACGAAAATGCATCCCCTCGAACTCACAGACAGCAAAGTCCACTGTTCGCTTCACTTCCCTTTGTAAAGGTATAATTCTTATTCTTTGTTTTGTTTCCTCAATAGGTGACAAACACTGGTGAACACTGGTCGGTGTGTTGAATGAAGTGATCATCTTCGAAGTGTTATCCGTATCATTGCGGGGAACGAACTCACCAAACAATGGCGCTTCATTTCAAGTGGAAGGACAAAAAAATAAAAATAGTAAGGGTGATGATGTTAACTCTTTTTCTTGACTTTCTAGAGTTGTATCACCACGTGAAATGATTCATGAACTGAAAAAATAGAGATGTGTTTCAACCTGAACATCAAGAAGGGGTAGCCACCCTTCAATGGTTTCCACCCCTGTGGGTATAGATAAGATTACCTGGCCAGTAGTAAACCTACGAGTCAGATGAACTGCGGTGACTGAACGTCAGGCAATCTACTCCTACACGGAGATGGAGTGAGTCGAGATGGCGGCGATCTCATCGATTGAGTGCTACCACTGATGAAAAGTTGAGTGGTTTGCTGAGATAAGCTACGACTATGATAAGATAAGTTAGAGATGATCATCGCTACGGGTTCACTTTTGTGTGCTGTCAAACACGTTTCTGCACCGTGCACATACGCTCGCGTGTGCAAAGAGCTGACCCGCAGTTCCACGCGTTTGCCACATGTTTTACGCAATATGCATCTACTGACGCAGATTTAAGACGGTTCATGAGTCTGTGGCATACTCCACAGCGACACCGTCGCTGTGAAGAAGACAAATGGAAATGATGGTAAGAAAGTATCACATGTTCTCATGTTATATCACATTATCCGCTTTGGATAGCATGTTGGTGTAGGATCAGTTGCATGATAACTTTTGGTGGTGAACGGTCGCAGCGACAGCATCGCTGTGAAGCGTGCCATATCCCTTACATGTCTTCTCACTTTTTGTTGTATGTTGCTCGAAACAGCTTACGAGGCTCTCCGCCGCCGCCAACGCTATTTTCACGCGGCCAGCTCACGATCCTCCACTATTTTACTCCACTGATCGCCTCGATGAGGTTGATCATCGAGGTGGTGAGTGGCTAGGTAAGATAATCTGACCGTAAGGATGAGTGTACAGTCTGTTCCCTCAAACTTACACTGCCATCCTCGCTCCGACCGAACAAAGTGGCGCGTGCGTGTTCGATTGGGGCGCGGTGAGAGGCTGATCGGCTGTTTCTCACGCCGCGCCCTAATCGAACACGCACGCGCCGCTTTGTTCGATCGGGGCGAGGATGGCAGTGTAAGTTTGAGGGAACAGACTGTACTACATGTCCTGTTTTGCAATATGAACAGTAGTGCTTATTTACCTGAATAGCAGAAGTCACAAAACGACCCTTATCTCTGATGTTAAATGGCAATACATTTGGCAAGAGAATGTGTTTGGCAAGACATTTCACGGGATAAAATTTTGCTTGACAATACATTTTACGGGTGTTTGGCGATACAAATGGCAAGACAATGTGTTTGGCAAGACATTTTACGGGACTTCTTGTTTGGCGATACTTTAATATGTTCATTTCACTCTTAGCGTGTGATTCAATCATCATCGGTGTCGACTCGGATGGCGCAGTTGGTAAGGCAGCGGACTCCCACTATTAGAGCCACGGTACGATTCCCGGTGTTATCAAAATTTTTGCGTAGTCAAGCTTGTTTGGCGATGCAAAAGGCAAGGTTTGCATGGCGATACATTTTACGGGACTTCTTGTTTGGCAACACATTTTACGGGACTTCCTGTTTGGCAATACATTTTACGGGACTTCTTGTTTGGGAATACATTTTACGGGACTTCTTGTTTGGCAATACATTTGACGGGGTTCGTTTGCCTGGCTAGTTTGCAAGCTCGTCTGCGAGGTTGCCAAACAAACCTCGCCAAATGTATTGCCATTCAACATCAGAGATCATGCGGAACTAGGAAAAGGCAAGAATTCGGCTTTTAAAACTTTACGCTTGTGCAGAAGGCTGGAACTGCCGTGTAGGTTTTTTGCCTCCAGTAGAAAAGAAGCTCACTGAGGAACGGAAACGCTTCGTGAGTCCCTAGATCCTGAGCAGCAAATCCGTAAAACGTCTTTGTTCTTACCCACCACAACAACTCAGACAGCTGAATGCAGTCTTTGAGCGACTCCTCACGTGCCTGTCCACAGTCGTAGGCTCGAAAATCAGATTGTATTCGCCCCCATTCAATTTAAGCGTTTTGCACTAATCATCTGTAGTCTATTCAAATGTCACAAAGTGCGTTTAACTAGTGGCATCTCGCTCAACAGGTCTGCCAGCGCAGTGTTTGGGTGTGCGATGTTTAGGTATAACGTATGGCAAGAAAAAATCGTACACGTTCAGCGAGCGTCGACGTTGGTGCGCTTTTGCTAACTTGGAAAGAAGGCGACGCGACCGCGCCGCTCGAGGCCCCACCGCGACAGCGAGTAATCTTTTTTTTTTTGATAGTTGGATAGCTTTCTTGATACTTGACACCGAATTTGAACCGCGTGCTTCACGTGTCCGCCAAAAACGCACCGCCATCCATGGTCATTGTGTCCTTGTGCCTGCACTTTTTCAAGAGCACACTGTATATATTTCAAAGTGAATCGGCTCTGACTCTGACTCCCCGGGGCGCGTGTGGCGCAGTGTTAAGAGGCTCGCTGCGCGCGCACGATTGAAGGTTCGATCCCGCGCCCGTGGCCAACCAAGCCATCCCCGGGGTCGGTAAATTGGTGCCACAGGGGGTTGGGAGGATGGAGCACTGACTTGGTTCATCGGATGCCCCCGGCAAGTCATTCTATAGGGCACATATACATTCAACGCCTCTACGATGTTCAGATGAAGTCGAATGCGTGGCGCATCCCTCGTGACGGGATTGATCAACGCCGACCACTTTATCCTTTATCCGCTCCCCAATCACCTCTGTCGCTGTTATCGATACTGACTAGCCCCGATCTGCAACTCTTCTGAGAAAGTTGGTATTTTAGGAAGGACAGCGGGCTATTTCGCTTCGACAAAATCCATATGATTCTGGAAAAGTTGCTGCCCAACCTCCACGGCTGAGTTCGACAACATCCTGGAAAAGGGCTTCATTAACAAATAAAGCAGCGCACAAGTACATCTGGAAGTCCTCAGTAACCTCAATTAGGGGTCGCGTGCTCCCGATGCTTCTACGTCTTCTACGTCACGCAAAGATCCAAAGATCCAGAACCCTCAACGGCTCACAAGGGTTGGTTGAAAAGTTTTTAAAGAGCCATGAAAAAAGCTGCTGCTCACGTAATAATTTATGACACTGTGTTGGAAGTTTTCCCTTATAAATTAACAGCGAATTTCGAATCAGTCTGACAGAAATCCCGCTTCTAGGAGGTTGCTGAAGTCAAGAAGTTTGAAACGTTCTCAATTACGGATAATTAAGGGGGGTTGAGCAATTATCGCATTTTCTATACATTCAGAGAGGAAAACAGCAGGAGAACCCAATCTAATTTAGGTGTTAATCCCATAAGATCAAATTTGTTATTTGTAGCTTGTTAATTTTTACATTACGACATCAGATTAGATTTGTTATGTGTCGCTCAAGGGAGCTAATTATTAGCAAACTGTTCAGGTTTCTCATCTATTTCGCCGCATTTTCTGTCTGCCTTGGCTAAGGTCCTGATTGGTTATTTAACAAGGCGCTTTACGTATTGTGGTTTAAATAGTCGTCATTTTGGGGATTCGGTCAACGATGATTGGTCATTAATGCAGGCTTAATTGTTCTACTGAATCACTTCTTCTATTTTTGAATTTACTATGTAACAGCTGTAGTATTTCCCTAGGAATCATCTCACATTTTCCGTTGAGCAAAGTTAAGTTCATTCGCATCTGTAATTGCTACATTTATCACATTCGTCTTGCGTCAACCTTGCAATTTCCTCGAATTTCCAGAACGGGGAGCATGACTAATAGCTTTATCTCGTGCCGGGTGAATCAGCTTAACCAGCGAGATTGAACTTGGCGAGAGCGAGGGATATACTTCATTTTCATTCTACATGTGTGTGTATCTGAATTCTGTCCTCCATATTGTTGAGCAGGCGGTATTAACTACTGCAACCTTCAGAGAAGAAACATTTGTGAGTAGAGAGTCTTTATTTCACTAGACTTTTCTATAGATCTCAGTGCACCACTTCTCATATTGAGCGAAGTGTTCCAATGTCTATAACCATATTTTACTCGGCTGTCCGGAGATTTTCCCTTAAACTCTTGGCAATTTTTTGCACGAACGTACAAAATTTTGTACATTTTATACCAAATTTTTAAACGAAAGTCGATTCCTCTTCTTTTTCCAGTGATAGGCCGCATTGCCTTCGCGCAACTGAAATGTACACATTCGACTCCTAGTGGATGTCGCTCATCAAATGAATGTTTTTCAGAAGGTCTCGTTTCCGCATGTGTTCATAAATCTGCGGATGCGGACTTTCAACCTAAGGTACTGTAGTGATAAGGAACAATACATCATGTGCATTGACGTTTGGCCTATGGTTGTTGGTCACCTATCTGCTCACCAGTAGTCAAGAGAGTAGTTGTGGAATTTCTGAGTGGCACAGAAGGAAAGTGAAATTATTATGGTGTTAAGTTGGAATTGCGCGCTGAAGTTTCGACGTTTTCATGAATGTGTTGCCAAACCTTTTTCGCCAGACCTTCAATACCTCTTGAAAGAGCAAATCAGGTGGTATTTTTTCATATGCGGGTTGTCGAGTACTCCTTCATTCTTTGTTTTTTAAAGGAATTTATAGGAAGACCGACCAAAATTTTCGAATTTCTGTTCCCTAATTTCATGTTGTTAAAGAGCGTGAAACTACAGCGAAGCACCACTACAGATCATATATAGAATTAAGAGAATTTTTGGTGTATTAATTGGCTAAATCCATGCAACAACGAATTACTCGAAAATGGCCTCTAACTTGGGTAACTGAACCGAAATTCCGACTGAAAATCGTTTCCTCGACTGCCCTGTTCTTCACATTTAGAATTAGGAGTCGCACTTGGGACCGCCTAAGAGCCCAGACTTTGCGCTATCAGGCGACCACCTGCTTGCTTCGTTTAAGCCTTAAATAAATGAGAAAAATTCCAAAACTGCGACGAAACAAATTTTGGCTAAGCCGCTATTTTAGGTCACTGCGCTGCGACAACCCAGAGGAGAGCCCTCACTCTTTTTGTGGAAGATGTCGAAGATTCAGCAATACTAATTCTGTATTGAACTTGGACTGGGGTGTTGTAGCTTTGTTTTTAAAAAATAATTTGTCCGATGCAAAAACGCGCATTTCCAACTTAACACCCTAATAGTTACTCTGCTCCTCACTGCGTCCTGAGACAAGTTAGCATTCCTCTCTGCGCACTTGGTGGCCAAATTGTTGAAACAAGACCTGATCTAGCCTTGAATAATATGTTATATACTTTTAAAAACGTCTTGTGTTGTTGGACAGGTATTTCTTAGTACGCCGTACTGCAGTGATTCACACCGATTATTAGAGTTGTCCCATTCATCAGTCATCGTGACGGAAGCTCTACGTACGAGGTAACAACTCTGAATGCCAACTAGGCATGACATGCGACTATCCATGCCTTCTGCAAAACATATTGAATCAAACAAAGCTCCAGCACGACAGCAAGCAATCGTATGAGATGAGATTTGTCTAGCTTATTCTGCAACAGCCTTACTGTAGCCAAGAACATTTGTTCATAAGTAGCGTGCTGTTTCAGTCGCTCATACGCTCTTGCTCCGATATCCTACTCGGTCTCTTTGCGCATTCAGCCTTATTTTGGTTTTGGCCAACCTTCCCGCAACATCATTGCTCGATTTCTCCGTGATGATACAATATGTGGGAGTGAATCTTATCAATATGCGCAAAATGCTCCACCTCGTGACCTGAAAACCACATTCTGATCAGCTGGGTCAGTCGAGTCGCGTGACCACCGGGTTCCGTTATCTGATTTCAACGTTGTTTTTTCTCTTTCCTCCTTGGTTTCGTTCCAAGATAATGTCATTGTATGTGCTCATTGTTATTATTCCCTGCTTCTGGTTACAATCTTTGTTGAAAAGAGAAAAAACGAACTGCGAGTGCGGTTTCATAGCGTCGCGGCTGCAGGATTGTGGCGGGACCGACAAGACTTTCACTTGGAGATGCTCTCTCTCTTTCTCTCTCTCTCTCTCTTTCTTCCTCCCTCTCTCTCCCTCTCTGCTTTGCCCAGGCCTCACCACGATTCTGAAGTGACGGAATCCGTTCATATTTTGGAGAAAGACTATTGTTTTGCTCATTCATTTATGTCTTTGTTCGCAGTGCGTCTGACCGCCTTAGCTGACCAGCAGGATGAAATGCCACCAGCAGGGTGGTGAAGAGGCATTCCGGGGGACGTTCGAGGTAATAGGCTTTACTTTCAGAGTGAATAGTATGAAATGCTACCAAAGGGTGAACGAAAGACAAAATCAATTGCAAACCCCAACGAATACACCCTAAACTAAACGCTGACAGAAATTGATCGTTGACAGAGACGTTCAACCAGAAATCTGCGTGAGTGACACCACATTGGTCGCAGCTACGGTTGAAGCCTTGTGGTGTTATTCATGCTCGCTTTGCCTTGATTTTGATGCGTCGATACATGACGCAATATAGGGAAGGAGAAGAGAATTCCTGACAAGTGGCAATGTTCGTGGTTTTGCAGTTATGATTGCCCCACGAACGAACTCCGTTTTGATTTTCACTGCATTGAGACAGCGCAGAAACTTCGTGAAGCTCTGGTGCGAAGCGTCTGATCTGACGAGCTGCAAGTAGTAGTCCAACCTGCCACGACGTTCCCTCTTACGACGCTCGCTCTCCACGCTCATATGCCAGCCAGCATGCCGCTTGGGCTGATACATCAAGCTGATGCCTAGCTGGTGCCAGAAGAGATTGCGGTTCTGTGAGCAACGAGCAACAAAAGACCCTCGCTCGTCTAGCGTGGCTGAATAGAAAGAAGAGGTTTGGATACTGCGAATAAGGTCCATCCACCTAGGTCACACCTGACATGAATATATATGTATGCATATGTACAAGAGGGGGGGAATCAATGCGAGCCCAGATCCATCTACCATTATTCTGAACGTCATTTCGCACTATCGTGTGCCTTGTCTGAAAAGACATACATAACGAAAGCGCAATGAATTACTTTTTCGAGTGCCATCATATTTAAGGGCAATAGTTCAGGAATAGGCTCACTATGCTCTGGAAGAAAGCGCGCTTCCAACAAGGTAATCTATTAAAAGGAAAAGACGTTACGCTGCGGTCTCCTGGTACTTTTTTGTTTGCCGGTTTGTTCTGTACTACTTTTCTTTTCTAGAATCAAACTTCAGCTAGGTAATGATCAACGAACAGTAATTGTTTTCGCTGGTAGCCCAGCTATTTAACACCTGGAAATACGGCCACCGAACAGATCTACAGCAATTTATTACATGTTCATGTATGCAATAAATGAGTATGAATTGCAAGAATAGACCAGACAGACTCACTGTCAGTTTTGTAGTTTTGCAGATAAAAGTACTTCCTTCCAGTAATCAAGGATTGTGTGCACAAATTTGGAGAACTACTTGCTGTTCTGTTGTTCTCTATCGAATCGGCGCGATAGTTCTTGGGAAGAAGGTAAGGCAAGATTATCAGGAGACGTCATGATTATGCCCCAAATGAACACTACGCACGACGGTCCGGCCCTTAAGGCCAGCACAGGCTGGCCTGTACTGAATTTCACGAGCTACCTATGCAGATGATTGAACTCATAGTAGCTCAATGTCATTCATATATTTCATTGTCCGTGACTGAATTGGCCCACACCACTCCCGAGTGAATTTCACTAAAATTTCAATCAGTTGAGGCGTGTATCCAACCGCCGGCTTCCTTGAAAGCATCAGAGCTGATAATTACGTGGAAATCTGCATCACTTTATGATGTTTTTCGTATGTGCTGTGATGACAGGAACTGGTGGCGACTGATTTTTTTTGAATATTCTGTTATTAATATAATTATGAGTCACTGGCTATGGGGACAATTTTCACACCTGCGGTAGAGTCTCACTGATGTTTTTTTTGGGAAAAAACTTCACACTCACGTATTGAATTCGCTAAATTTCAAGCCCTGTTACGTACACCTGATGTGATATCAGTCTCCATTTCTAACTATTATAATAATAATGAGAAATGGGGACAGACAGTGTAGCTCAGGGCCATAAATCTACATGTTGAAGCACTCACATTACCTTTCATTCTCATCTGAATTAATGCTCATTGATGCGAATTCTGAGCATTCGGCAAATAGAACCCATTACAAAAGGAGTCACTATCCAATGAAAATAGCAGACTAATCATTCACCTTGGTCCCCGATTTTCCTCTTTCTTTCAGATGTACCAGCCTCACAAGGGCTTCACGTTACAACTCCGTGCGATCAGTCTCCATATATTGCAAGGGAAACCTTCACAACTAGATACGCGAGACATGTTACACTGCTGCATGTGCAGTGCTCTGTCGCTAATTGTAAGTGCCAGGAAAGAAAAACACCGCGTGCAAGTATCTTCTGAGATAAAGAAGCCTTTTGAAAAGGCACTAGAAGCTAGATCTGATTAGAAGATTGTTAACACAGCACATTATGCTCTGGTATGGACCAGTAAACTACGTTATATATAGCCGTATGTGCTTTAGTTTATATTTTTGAGTGTAAGGTGAAGAACATGTACTGTCTATCGCATTCTTTTCTCTCCGAAAATAAGAGTGAATAAGAAGTTAACTAAGCCCAGGTTACTGCCTCGTTTTGTTTGTGAAGTAGGTGCAAAAAGAAGACGGATAACTTCTTTGTTCGCATCTGTTCTTTCGGACTAGGCACTAGTCCTACTCGCTTTCAAATTACCTCATAGGGGTAATTTTCCTTTGAGTACTTAGGTTTGGTGATGTCCTGCCACTGGTTTGAACTGCTAACATATCAGGTACAACACACAAACTTTGTTATCTGAATACAACTAGTCGTCAGTACCACTAGCTCCGCCCTAGGTTACAGTGAGCGTGACTCTTTTGAGTAGACTTCTGAGTGGCGACGATACGTGTGGGTAGCGTCGATACGTGATAGTCGACGATGGATAGTATACGAGGTGGGTACGGAGAAGTCTTCGTCTTCGAAATGGCGAATGTTCTACCCGTGCCGACAGTAGAACCAACAAACCACCAATTAAACGTAACCCCACTCTGTGGCTCTCTATAGCCTTGGTAACGTACATAGACATGAACAATTAGAAAAAAAACATTGAACAACTGATCATTTCTGATCTCATTTTCATTCATAGTGGATAGCTCAGTGACCGGCTATCCTCATGTCTCCAGGGGCCTGCAAGAGAGTGATCCCTTTGCTCTTTGTCTCATCTTCTTTTTCAAACCAACTCATGTGCCTATGGCACGTTTCTTCAGACTGTCTTGACATTTTTCTATGTTCGCCGTCCCCCCTCTTTGGCGATTCCGAGTACGTGTATTCCTCTCCGAATTTGTGTATTTCACGGAGTCCGGTCACGTGGCAACCCAATACGTTTTCAAGCTCTTGTACCATGTTTTTCACTATAGTATCCGAGCGCACCGTAGTATTCATATGGGATTGTTTCAAGACATTGGGTTCTCCCACTCATTTGGCCGTCTGCCACCTCCCAACCACTTTTTGTCGATGAAGGTTTGGGAAGCTGCAATGTTTCCACATATTCTGCAGCTTTTTCCCAATGGGCTGTACTGAGGCTGCCGTGACGCTTCAATTGTGCCATTCTTATAACGATTTGAATGTCGTGTAACTTAGCGGTTTGGATCCATGGCAGTAGGATTCGAGCAACTCGTCCTTTGGCAGAGGATTCTTTCCCAACCAATCACTAGACAGCCGCTATGTGATTCAGGAATAGGTATTACAACGATGATGTCATATGTGACTGTGTTGCTTGGTAGCCATTTCCTGAAATGGCTCATATTGATGGAGAAGTAGAGTGTTTTTCTCATTTTCTTCCTTGTGTGAGACTCAGTGCTTGTTGGTACATTGTACTCATCTCTTTTTCAAGTCGTTACCTTCACTGGTTCGTGATAGACGTCTCCTGGGTCGAGGTTTTCAATACATATTTGGTAAAGAAGACATTTGTCCTTCATGTAGAGAATGGCCACTGCCAATTCCTCTGCGCAAAAGTCTTGGCTCCTTTTCGTCATTTCCAGGAATTGTCCTTTCTCTGACTATTTTCCTCTGAGTAGTTCAGCTTGGTAGTGTCCTGCCACTACCTCCAACTGCTAACAAATCTGTTACAACACACAAACTTCATTATGAGTATGTATACCACTAGTTTCATTAGTCCTGGCGCAGGTTACAGTGAGCATGAGTCTTCCGAATAGATTTCAGAGTGGCGATGGTACGTGATAGTCGACGACTTGGATAGCAGGCGAGGTGGATAGTAGACGAGGTGGGTACTGGACAAAATGGCGAGTATACTGCTCGTGCCAGCAGTAGGACCAACAGACGACTAACCGAACGTAACTCCACTATGGCCCTTTTATAGTCTGGGTAGCGTACCTAAACACAAACACTTAGGAAAAAAACATGAGCAACTCTGATCATTTCAGATCTCATCTTCATTCATAATGGGAAGCTCAAGGACCGGCTATCCTCACAGAGTGCTGGTTTAATGTAAACCAAGCAACGAGGCAAGCTTCCTATTAGCAACAGGTCTACTCTAACTATCTCATCGTCAAGCATTCAGCCCATGTTTTTGCTTCTTGTAGGGAACTAAAAAATCTCGTTCGCCAATGTGCGCCTTCGTTGTGATGTGGTTTCAATTATGCTCTTAATAATTACGAGGCAATTTCTGCATTTCCCAGGCGGGCTCAGCAAGCTTTTGGAGAGTAATCCAGTAGGGAGCAGGTCTCGGAGGAATTGCGAATGTTGAAGCCGGATCTCTGAGATAATGGCTTGGGGAGGATATGTGGCTGTTAGAAACTGAACAGCTAGAATAAACGCTTGTGTGAAAATTTTGAAGGGGTATTCCCATTACAAAGTAAAAATAGGTGGTTTTCGTTGACAAAGGAAAGCAATTACTTCTTGCCATAACAAACTGAAAGGAATGTCACACTTCTAACACCGATTTCGTAGATAAAAATACGGCACGAACTGTATTCAGGGATCCGCATGCCATCTGTTGAGATTTCGTGAATCTTGCTGGAGGTTGTATCAATGTACTGCTTCAGGCTGATGCCGTGAATTGTTCAAATTTTGGAGAACTGGTGCATGTGTTCACATTCCGCGTGTACCATCCGGTGACACAATGTGTAACAAATAATAATACATGCACTAAAAACATGAACTGATTTCAGTTCTATTTCCGCATACATAATCAACACATTTTCGATAAATTTTAATGTACTCAAGCGTAGCTCCGAACACCTTTCTGAGATTACAGCGAACTTATGACCACGTGGCTAGCCATAATAGCTTCAGCCTTTACAGCTTCCGTGACGCCAGTCGAAGGGGAGGTCTGGCCTCTATTCATCTATGTCATGAACGAGCAAAACGATTAAATCAAGACAGAGTACAAGGGTCCACATTAAAACACGACACTTCACCGCAGGAGTAATAGCATAAAGGGCTTTGTAACCAGGAAATCGCCGCATCGAGGTAAAGTAGTCTGAAGGCATGACCACTTCTGAATCTTGGCAAGTCCGTTTTGGTGGAGGTTGGTCTGTGCTTCAATCCGAGTTTCTTATTGATTTTCAGGTGAAATTTCGCAGTTTAGTTCTGGCCGACATTGGGGCTTCTGAAGTGATAGTCGCATAGATGTCATTCAAATATCCACTACGATTTCAGCAAATCCAAAAACTGCCTCAACTGTCCTCTGATTTGTACGTGAGAATCAGCAGCTTAATAGCGAATCATTTCACGCGAACGTTTTCCTGGAAAAATCAATGTCATTCACTAACCTTGCCAACAACCTTTATAATCGAAACTGCCTTGAAGAGCATTTATGGCGCGTCTGTACAGATATGAGCTGCTGAGCAGACCCCAAGCTTAGATTTTCTTCCGAAATTCAGAAGAGAACAGAACATTCGACATGATCAGATGTGTGCTCTTGCCTTTCCCCCACAGAACAAGGCCCCAAAAAGACTAAAAAAGGCTAGCTTGAACGATTTCTATAATATCATTGTTGGCGGAGACTTCCAACATCATGAAATCGAAACTCCATTCATGCAGTCCTGCACAAATGCGCTTACAATGTTAGACATTTCCGTTCCAATTTATTCCTTCTTTGATAAATCAGAATTTTCCACATTTGCTGCCTTTTGCCTCTCTTCGTTTTGCAGTTACCTAATTGTAGTTCCTGAGTTTTTTGTTACTGTACAGCGTTTCCTTACAAGAAATCATAGCGACTGCCTACTTGGTGCAGTGCCACCACCGTGGTCACAAAAAACAAGCTCCGCTCGCTGCACTGTATTCGTGAACCCAGTAGCAGCGAGAAGTCGCAGCATGTAGCTAACGTTCTTCAGTTTTTTTTTTCACTACACCAACTGATGCTATGCCCACTGTGTTGTGATTATCGTGAGCAGTAATTTCTCCTTGAGAATCTTTGATATTATGCTCATCTACAGTTAAATAGACAAGGCTTACGACCTAAGCCTCACGAAAAATTATGAAGAGACCTCTCAGTACATGAAAAGCTCATTAGTTATTTTTCCTCATTTTCATCCCGAAAACATTCGATCTCTTGAGGCTTATCAAAATCAAATTAATTGTAGGCGTCTGGTCTAGCTTTATCCCATAATAAACCATGAAGCCCCTCGCTGGCACCGAACCCCTACAGATGCGTGTGTGAGATCTGCTAAGGTCGTGCGATCTTTGTTACGTAGCTGAAGCAATGCTGTGGAAAGTACATCTTCACTGCTATTGTACTCTATAAATCATCTAGTTTTATTTCAGCACGATCATCGAGTCAGTCATGAGGAGTCACAAGTTAGAACTGAACTGAATCAGGCAGTGCCAGAAGAAATTGTTATCCATGTTCCTTTCCAAGCACGGTATTTTCCCTCTTGCAAGAGCTTCAACCAATTATCTCACGAGGCACCCTCCCACCTTTTTGAATCGTTTTGAGATTTTCGCAGTAGAGAATCTAAAGTTAATCCTTTCAAAACTTCCAAACAAACCGTTTTTGACCACCGATTGTTACGGAGCCAGTGAGCGGGGCCGGCGAGAGGCCAAGGCGCGCTCTTATTAATTCGTTCCCGGGAGCGCACCTTCTGAGGGAATTCTTTCTCTTCGAGAGATTTCCTCATCTAACATACTAGAAGAAGTGCTTATTGCGTGACGAGCAAGTGAGCACATGGTGAGGAAAGCCCATAGCCTCCGATCGCTACGTCCTTTGTCTCCTCGAGAATTGGAGCTCAAAAATATATTCATTCGGCAATTTTGCATGGATCCACACATTCCACATTGACCAACAATTGCTGAAAATTTTCCAATGCAGAAATTTCAAAAACCGTTCTATGCTCGAACAGTCCCTTTGAGAGCTTTAATCTTAGCCTTTTTCCCACGTTTGCAGAAGAAGATGGATCCTTGCTTTTCTTACCCGAGAATCAAAACTCTCCAAACGTATGAGCTAAATGTAACAAAGAGAGCAGATACTTTACGCCTAAACGCAGAGAAAGGACACCAGATTACCTCTTCATGGAGCAGCCCCTTTTCCTCCGTACCGTATGATTGGTGGACTCGACACATGTGAACCAACATCTAACTTCCAACATCCATTCACTCGCAACCGCTCTCTACGAACGACATTCACAGAATGAACCTGCAGTACAGCCACGTCGGCTGTTCATACGGTAGCGGGAGGGAGCGAACGGTGCACATGCGGAGTGCTTTGAGACCATTGCGCGTGGCCCTTTTAGGTGTGGCAAAAGAAGAGTCGCACGAGGTCGCGACACAAACCACAGTTGTAGCTGCAGCGGCGTCAGCTCGCCTTCTCATAACAAAGTTTCCCTTCGAAGTCAGCGTTACTTCCCATGAGCACTTTGCTGCTCGTTTAAAACCATCAAAATAAGTCTGCATTTCAATTATACGCGAAATCCATTCATTGCGTATTCGTGGTACACTTTCAGTTTCACAGCATTATCTTATCATCTACATCGTGCTAGATTGTAGCCAAATGATAGTCATCATTAATTTTCATTCGTAAATATTTCTTTTAAATGAGCTTAAGAATACCTGATATTTCAATTATTTCGTTTAAAGCCCAGGGGGAATGTGTGCTATATAGATGTGAACCACGAATGATGCGAAAACTTCAGAAGCGAAAATTCTCCGCGAGTATGCAGTAGGATGGAGGTTATATTCAGGACTAGCTAAAATATAATGAAATATCGTTATTCAAGACCAAGGAAATTTCAATTGTCTCCTGGAAGCAGATGTTTGAAAAGTTATGAATCGTCTTTCTCCTGCCCATTTCACCGCTCAGATGAGTTGCGAGTAATTTTTTTTGGAATTTGTAAACCAACCAGGCTTGAAAATAGAAGGAAAAAGAGAGGAACAAACTCCTAAGTCCCAACATTTTCGGATAGTTTACATAATCATGCTAACTAACATTGATGTAGTCCGACCCGTGATTACGACCCAGGTCTAGGCGTCATGGACTCATAATAGAGCATTCATAAAACGTTAACCTCGCAAAACCACGACGGTTGGCAAGTTAGCCATGGAGTTGATAATGTTAGGAGACGCAGGACGTGAAAGTTGCTTTGCTAACCTTGTTTCACCTGATTCCTATCACGAGTAACAAACCCCCTTTCACAATCCTATCTAATCATTTAAAGAGTCGCACTTGTGTAGTATTTATTACAGCTGTTTATGGCCAATTTTGCTAAAATAGTAAGTGCTTTTTATTCGTCCCCTCGGTCTACGTGTTGGTGATATCGTCTCCCTTCAGAGATTGGGGAAATAAAATGCAAAAGCCCGACACTCTCAAGATACGCACTTCATAGGATGATCAACCGCACCATCTGTGGTTTGCGTAGCTAATGTTGCATGAATTCCAGCGCCGTGGGCTCGCCGTCGGTAGCGCGACATTATAGCCTCATCTGAACTGATGTTGTCCTACTTAAGAACTATAGATGCACTCGGTCCCCTATCGTCCTTTCTTAAGTTCACACCATATTTAAATGTGGAGATATCACTTATTATCGCGATGTTTTCTTCTACACAACTATATGTACTAACAATGAGAATTAAACTTCGTTACACGCTATAATGGATAGGACATAAACAAGTAATAAGAACTGGAGCGTAAAGATCTAGAACCTACTAAACTTCTTTCTAGGCTATAGTTTGAAAATGACTTCAGCATCATCATCATTTATTACACAAGCATATGCTCATGTGAATAAAACAGAATAAAATAACACAAAACGAACAACAACAACAACCAGCAACCTAAACTTTTAGACTACGATATCATAAAAATCAGAAACTCTGCATCCTCATCGACAGCCACGTAACAAAGTTTTGAATGCATCGTACGATAACGGCAAAGCGCGCTTATTGCGAAGTTTCTCAAACTGCTGGATAACTCCATAAATGAAACGGAAACGTCTACAACAGATTTTAGCTTTTGGGTTATGGAAACTTGAACTTCTTGTCCTACTATTACTTAATTGGCAGCTCATGTGTGTGTGTGAACGGTAACCAGCCATTGTTGTCAAAAACAAAGTACACCATCGTGTTCACCGCGTCGACTTACGTACCGTAAAGTTGCAAATTTTGATTTTTACCTTGATCGGCAGGTGTTTCGGTCCATTTTCCGTCGCTTGGACCAGGGGCCACCGTTTCAGAATATGCCCGATAAAGCCGAGAACTACCTCTTTTAGGAACACTTTTCTTTGCAGAGGACAGACGAGGTGGAATAGTTCAGATCCAGGTCTCTTCGTGTACTCCAAATCCTATGGGTGAAACTCTCGCTTCCCCATCTTTTGCCAGTTGAATTCTGTGTACATGTAGTATTGATTCATTTCAACCGTCTTCAGTGTCGAAAGTGTTCACTCCTCCAGGTCACCCCGGTACCTTCCCGCTGAAAAAAGTTGTAGTATAGCAAGTCGTCAGGAGACTTCCAGCTAGCCTCTTCACCCGGGTTTGCTGGAAAATTTTCTATGGTGGGAGTCCTCCAAGCAGACTCTCTTCATTAGGGAGGTGGATGGTATCATACAATCTAAGCTTTTCCTTTTCCTGCATTACTCTCATTCAGTAATATTTTATCCTTACTGAATATTATATTTTACTGAATAAGAGTTTGATTGATTGATTCGGAGCAATTCCTTCGATATTGAAATTTGTTAAATAATTGTCCACTAAAAATTGGGTATTTACTGCTTCACTCGCATGGATTTTGAGTTTGTCATTCCCCAGACCACAAGGCAGAAAATGATGGAGCCTGATAACATTGAGAAAAGCAAACTTAAGCTCCACTCGAAAAAACATATCTGTTGTCTTTTCGCGTCTTCTGTGGGTGAAATGCCCCGCTCCTTCTGCAGGTGGTCTCAGTGTGGTTTAATCATTAAAGATTGACAGCACATTTTGTAGTCCTTCGTTTGTTTTCATTATAGAGGATTGTAGCCTGTGTAGCTGCTTTGTTCCCACTGCGATTTCATCGCTATAATCACGGGTGCAAAGCTCAATATTCTATGTAGAGTTGCCCCATAATTTTTTCACTTTCTCCTTTATAATTTTATGCACGTGCTCCGAACATATTTCCTAAAGTCAGGAAAGCGCACATCGGTGAGTAACCAACCAGGTACACAAGGATATCACACTTCTTACCTAGTTCCTAGCTTGAAAATGTGTGAAAGAATAAAAGAAACTAGTAATTTGCCGATCTATGCATGTCAGGCCGGCCAATAAGTTGCGACCACTAACACTGACTGAAAAACAGAATAATGCATTATTCGCAATGGGTTCAATGGTGCTCATTCAGATGATTACTTGCTGGACGCTTTTCTACTTTCTCTGATAAGAAGAAACACCTGATCTCTGTCTTCAGTAGTGCACTTAAGCAACTATTCCTCAGTAACCAGCATCCAACACTTTTATTAACATCGGTTCATTATGAAATGTAAGTCATCATCACTTCCTGCTTAGCTAATAGTGGTACTGCGTTCTTTGGTATCTGAGCTAACAACTCCCCAATCACCTTTTTATGCAATGATTCATTGAGAAGTAGCATTTACTCCTTACCAGTATAGAGCATAAAAACGAGCCACCCACTCCTGACATTTTTACCTTCCAATGTTCCAGTGCTGGAAGCGTTACTTATTCATTCATTCATTTCCTTTCATCACGGTGGCACAGAATGTATCTGACTTGTTTCGCGAAAAGTTCAGCATATCTGAGGCCAAATTCTGGCGTCCCCGCGGCGAGCCACCTTCGGCCGGCCAAATTTTACCAGCCGACAGGTCCCTTCGTATTTTTTGTATGGTTACGGGATGTATATTGTAGATGCGGTATCCTGCAGAACTCCCTTAAATTTTGCAAATAGGGGTTATTCGATATCTTGAACACAAGCATCGTATTCGTTTTGTACCACACCTTCTCCTTTACAATGGGTGGTGGCGAACGTAATTCCCAGCGCCTTATAGACAACCATTAAGATTCTAGCCATATTCTTAGATGCGGCAAAATGTTGCCAATCGCCACGGAAAAAAATTTGGCTGGAAGTTTCTAAGGGGATTCATTTTAGGGGTTATATGGAATCACATCCATTTCGTATAATTACCCTGTTTTAGTAGGCTTACGGTAGGCATACGGTATATATATAGTATCTCGTAAAACTTTCTGAAACTGTGCGTACGCGGTTATTTGAGCTGCAGAACACCACTATCAATGACATTCTGCAAGATATTGCCGTTTTTTCTGATGGAATCAGCTTTTTTTGTTCGAGTTATGGCCGGTGACTGGTCCGGCCACACTGGAATTTGGTCTCTCCTTGCCTTCATCGAGCAGAGTGGTTCGTCGAATTCCATCACTACCTTCCGTCGAAATGCCGCAGTTCCATCAAGCCATCAGGTCTTCGGCCTCCTTCTGCTCCTTTTGATCATTGGCATCTAGACTGTTGTTGCATGCAGCCGATCTGCTGAAAATATAGGCATACAACCAACTTGTGCTCAATACGGTTTGAGTTGAAGCCTCCTCCACTAATTTATGTAAACAACAGACTTTTGCTGCGCACTAAGGCAGTCAATGCTTACGTAGCTGTGGAGACGTATCTCATATGAAGCAAAAGATAGACACAATGTTTTCGAGAGCAAAGTCATCACACAATGCCCATCCATTCAAATAAATTGACGTCTGAACCGTAGAAAACGACGATTTGTAAAGTAGAAAATGACGGTATCAGTAGAGACATTGAGAGAAAAAACACAGTATTATCGTTGGTGTAGTTCTTCTCACGGGATGTTTCAGCAAAGGCGGATTGGGACGTAAAAACAGCACGATTCCCCGATGCCACAGCAAGAGTAGCTATTACATTTCATAACAAATAAATGCTTTGTATGGCGCATCAACGAATAAGGTAACAAGAAGAATCTTGCAAGTCGTCCAATCACGAAGGGAGCACACACATCCCACCACTTACTTCACTGAATCACTAAATACAGTCGCTCCAAAAAATCCTTGCTCCACGCAGCACCGCCCGTTTACTTATTCGCTCTACGTCACCTATGCATTATCATATGGGGTGCGACGTGGCTCAACTGATGGCCAGTAAAGCGTGAGGCGAGGGTTTTTTTTTAGGTAAACTGCATATTTCATGATTTCCGCAGCATTTACTCTCCCTGTGTATCGTTTTCTCTAAAAAAACTCACCATGAGAAGTGTTTAATTATCTGACGGCTGCGAACTATCAGTGGAAAACACGACTCCCATCGCCACAATTATCCTGGAGACCCTCGAAACACTATCTCTCACAAATTAATAAATTACTCATTTAGTAATTTAATAATGTATTCACTAGCCCGCCATCGTCAGTTTATCATATCTTCTCTTCAACATTAACATTGTCTATCTCATCAGCTCTTAGCTTTGACATCACGAATAATGGAAGATAAAAGAGAGCAGGCGACACGTTCGCTTGCTAACGAACACTAAAGAGGTGAAATCGCAAAACACGGAATATGCTGTGGTCTACTGTAGCTCTATCTATCTACTGTAGCTCTATCTAGGATAAAACACTCTGTTCATAGATTGAGTGCCCTCTCTCCGCAAGTTTTTATTCTTTCTATTCTTATTATAATTTTTCTATTCTTATTATATTCTTATTAATCTTATTCAATATCAACGTAAAATGTAATGCATCCATTCGATGCCCTTGTTATTATAAGATGAAGTCGAATATGCAACACATCCCACAAACGGGGAGGATCGTCTCCAATCACTTATTTGTGGTTCCTTTAGCGCTTCAAAGTTTCTTAGGGGTAAAGCACCACCTACGAGTATGCCCATCCCTGCTGTCATGCTTTCAGAAGAACACCTTCCCGGACCATGAAAGGATTCTGTCATAATCCCGCTCCAGTCTACATTACAGCCTATCAAAAGCAATTGTCAATGCAACTGAAAATGGAGCGCAGTTTAGAATTCTGGAGAATATCCAGATGTCTATTCATGCAAGAACTTCCGCTTTGACTGTGAACGCACTGCATGGTCATCATCAAAAATCCTCCAGCCAGTCGTACAAACCTTGTCAGAAGTTGTATGCTAAAAAGCAGTTGCATTTTCAGAACTTAAACTCAGAAGCCAAGTCCCACCTCAATTTAGATTCTGAAGTGAAGACCACAGTTGGACCAAATCGCTGCGTTCAGTCGAATGGTGTTCGCAGAATGTTCAAAATGTGTACTAACGCTCCAAGCAGCTCACAGAGATTCTACTTCTACACGAATCTCGAAAAGGACCTCTTTATACTATAAAGGCAGCACCCACGGAAATTTTCATATCCGAGATTTTGATTGTTTTGGATACTTAGCAATGGTGCCAACAATTCTACAAAAGTTGCATCGTCGTAGGCATCAGCATTCTTAAGATAGAGAGAGATTAAGTTTGTGCTGGCGATCAATTAGGATGAGTTGAAGTATAGAATGAATTGGTGTTTTTGTTTACAATCACTTTCTTCCATTATGATAAACTTGTTTTTATTCCCATCTCACTCCGGTTTAAGCCCGGGCAACTCGGCCATCTTCTGCAAACGGGCTGAAGTGATGGCGACGAGAACCGTCTTTCTAGTAGGATTTGTCAGAATTGATCACTGCCTATGTCTCCACTGTGGTGCTAAACCTAGGAATTCAGTAAAATCCGTGAAGGCAAAATTTCCGTGGGTGCTGCCTATAAGCTCTATGATGCGTTTTCATAGACACTATCCCCTCCTCCTTCCCACACCTTTCCCAGTCACCCCTTTCTTTCAGGAATAAACAACAATGTGAGCAGCCCCATTAAAGTTATTACGGTCGACCTATTTTTACAACTTCCGCCACTTTTATTTTATGGTTACTGTGACTACCTTGTACTCTTCTGACCTTTCTAGTTCCATAAATACTATTTATACATATAAGAATTCTTACTACAAGGCGTAACCAGAACTTCGAGCGCTGTCATCCCGTCACCAAACAAGGTACTGTGCTGCGCTCAGGGCCCACTTATCAGGTTCGCTCTCTCTGACAGAACCACCCACTTGCTGTTCTGGTCCTGAAAGCATCATTGAAATTACTCAAGGTGAACAAATTGAAATGGGCAACTCTAGCTTTAGAAGGACTGGGATCAAAAAAGTATTTGGGTTTAATTGACGTCTCCTCGTTGAGAATTTTGAATGCCACGACCAGGTCATTCTTTAACCTTATGCTATGAATACGTGATGATCCAAGCTGCTTACGCGTTTCATTGCCATTCGGAATAAGAGTGTAATCAACGGAGTAGCATCGAAGTATAAAAATAAAATGTTTTGAATGCTTCCCAGCAAATCAATGTCTTTCTTGATATATGGACTGAATACAGTGGTGCCACATCCAACTACAGGGCTTGCATACGTTTTGAAATCTCTCATAAGTACAAATGAGCGTGATTTTTGTTTCCAAAGCCTCAAAAATTCTGTACGTTTAACGGTGCACCTTGGATGCAGTTTTTTAAAACGATTCTTGCTGTTACTTTGAAACTATGTCTTAGCAAGCCAAGTTGAATCGATAGATACATTGTATGTAGATTGGAGATCTTTAGCACTTTTACATCTTCACTTCTACGCTCTGTCCTCTACCAATGAATCATATCTGCTCAAGAATTCGTTGCCCTTTTCTTGTACATCTGCTTGTCTGTCTGGAAAAGCGTCTGTCTGGGCTTAATTCCACGGTGTACATGTTCACAATAACAAATTCTCCTCCAAGGCTATTTATAGGTGTGTCGGAGTCCCACTTTAACTGATGAAATGGAACTACCAAGTAACATAATCTTTTGCACATTGTTTCCATTGTTCTTGTTACCGCTAATTAAACTTCTTTGTCCCATCTCAATGGTTTCTAATTCATTTGATTCTCCACCCCGTCCTTGCAAAACTATCATGTGGGTGTGGCAACGACGGTGGACCTACTCCTAATCCGTACCTTTTTACATCAGAAGCTCTCTGAAACCTCCCTGTTTCCATTCAATTTTTCAGCCAGCCCTATTAATAACACAATAAAAACAGGCAGGGACGCATTTCACATGAATTCGAGGTATTGCCAGCAATTCCTCTGTATGCCACGCCTACTCTCCATTTTTTCCTACAACTCATTAACTAGGTTCTCTGAGGAGCAATGCACATTTTCGTCCACTGGACGCTCCTCCCATCTCATTTGTACTGTCGCAAACTCTCTTTGTTTTTCCCATGACAAACTTCACACAGATTTCTTCAGTGTGCATTTGATTTTGTATATCCTCGTTAGTCATGCACTATCTCCGCTTAATTCTCGTGAATTCTAGAAAAAAGCTATTCAGCATGATTGTGAAGCGCACTACTTGATCTGTCCTCTGTGCTTATGCTTCTTATGCATGACGGAGCTCCTTTTACGCAAAGGCAGAAAAATACTTTCTCTTTTTTCGAAAGTGACGCGAAACCACTAATTGCGATGCCATTCAAGCGTGATTTAAAAATTTTACACGCTTGTGAGATTCTTAAGCATCATGAGCAAGGTCAAGCCTCTGATGATAAATTATCAAAGGAGTCGTTTTGAAAAGGTGGCGAGGGTGGGTGGGGGAGGGGGGAGTGTGGTCGTTGCGATGCTATTTGTGGAAAGAAATAGATTGTGAAAGCGAAAAGTATTGGGGCTCAATGAGTGGCGGAATACGATTTTGGTTTGAATGAGAAAAATGGAAGTTGATCTCATTTAACTAATTATTGAGTAAAGGCATAAACCCTGCGACAGAGCGGGACAAACGCTAAAGAGAGATTCCAGTTGAAAGTTCGAATTAGCTATGAATTTAAACTCGCAGCTAACTCCCAGCTATCGTAGAACTACGGCATAGAGTAAAGGATTGGCCGTCGCCAACGGTCCAATCCCCTCGAGATCCGCAACGGCCTCGGGTACCCAAACATTCTCATACTCTTCTGCTGTCATAGCGTCAAATTATAATACTTATGGTCTATTGGAGGAAACACAGAGTGGCAGTAAAGGAACACGAGTAAGATCACAAAATGGAGATGATGATGATGAGAAGGATGATATGGCTCGGGTGCAGGCTTCCAGCGGGCTGGCGAGTCCTGCGTCATCCAAACACCTCGATCGGTCTTTCTTCCTTTCATATATACCCTCGGCATTTGCTTCTCTCGTCGATCGTACAGTCCGCCTGAAAAACAAAGAGCTCAGCGCCATGAGAAAAGCGGCGCAAATGCTAAAGAGATTCTAAGAAAGATAAAAGTACTATATAGTTTGAAAAATTCCTCACCGTTCACAATACGTAGAATAAGCTTCATTGACCCAAGTATCGATAAGTATGGGCGCGTATGGCGCAGTGGTAAGAGGCTCGCACACAGTCAATGGTTCGATTGCGCCCGTGGCCAGTCAAGCCATCCATCCCTCCGGGGTCGGTAAATTGGTACCAGAGGAGTCTGGGAGGATGAAGCACTGACTTGGTTCATCGGATGCCCCCCGCAAGTCACTGCACAGGGGACATACGCATTCAACGCCTCTACGATGCTCAGATGAAGTCGAATGCGTGGCGCATCCCTCGTGACAGGATTGACCAACGCTGACCACTTTATCCTTTGCTTATAAGTATGGTGGTTGAATACTAGGACAAAACTGAGACCGCACTTGTAGTTGAACTCAGTTCAAAATCGATCCACTTGTGAGGCTCAGTCATCACGACTATCAGTCCACTCAAAGCTTGTTCATGGTTGTCAAACACAGCTGAGAGTTAACTGCGACATTCGGCTTGTCGATTCGTCGTCGTGTCAGAACGTTCCCTAGCATCTCTGCAAAAACTGTAATATGCAGGTATGCCGTCGTAGGTTTTTTTTTCAAGCAAGGTGCACAAACTGAACGTGTAATAATAATTTCTGCCTATTTTTGTTTGGGAAAATGCCACTCTATCCCAGCAGAAAAGTTACATTCTACATGTGAACTTTCATTGATATTGTCCCAGAAATGCCACATACCGCATACAGTACTTTGCATGTGTAGGATTTTTCCTTCTCCTCGAGATTCACTGATAATTAATCAAGATTCTCGATATAGATTCATGACCAGCTCATTTCGCTTTATTCCGATCTTGCTGTTAATGTAGTAGTGAGATTATGTGCATTCATTTTTGGGCACGTCAATTCCTCCGTAATTTCCTGGTTGAACCAACAATCTTCCTCATTTGTGCATTTACAGGAATTTCAATGTATGAGAGCTGCAATGACAATTTTCAAACGATCGTCAATACCTCTATGATAGGCTGCTATGTGCTCTCAATACTGGCTTTCGGAATGACATCAATGGTACACTACATGAATCGTCACGCGTATCATCCTATATTCAGGTGAGTTGTGGTTTCAGTTCGTTCGATTGACTCACACACACCGTTCCTTTAGAGAATTTGTCAAATTTCCATCTAATTCATGACGAAAATGTGTTTTTCTCAATTCTATGGATGCGCATATTCAACTTAGCGCACGACATAGTATTTCCTAACGACATCCCAGCATTCCCAAGTAAAATGACACGTAGACATACCTTTCTGAATGTAAGGTATTCCGAGGACCAGCTCCTGCTTAGTGACTCATTTTACCTCGTGATGCTTTCCCTAGGTAATGGAAGACCAGCTCCTGCTCAGTGACTCATTTTACCTTGTGAGGCTTTCTTTAGCTCTATCATATAATGCTGCCCTACATTCATAAATTGCTCAGATGACTGATATTTCCACAGTGCAGTATTGTCGTGTAGCAGCGCTTTTCTTCGGAAGAGTGCCATGGTACCATACCCATCACATAATAGGGGCTGGTTGAATAATTGAGATTATTCTGCGTAAACTTACTGACACCAGTATTAACCACAAATTTGAGCGGTGTAGCCACGTCTATCATGGGTAATCTCAATGGGTGCATGTGGCCTAAGACCTATCCACCGACTTCCACTACAATGCAGGATTCCGGTTTATTTTTCCAGCCGACAGCGCTTTTTTTCAATTTTTTTGCGCATCTGCCATCGTATTTGCACTATTGTCAAACAAATAATACCTTACTCATATGTTATGGGAAATTCTCTCCATTTTCTTTTTCCATTTTGATACCCATTATAGGCACTGATATAGCTCAATATGTTCTATCGTGATTTAATCTGGTCAATCCTCAATCCTAACAAGAAAGCTATCTACGAGGTCATTTTCTCGTTTTTGCTTCTGAGCCGTCACCAAAATTGATATAGCACTTTATTCGGCTAACGTTTCGGCTTACTCGCCTTCGTCAGAGCTTTGTACGCTGCCAAGCAGGACTTTTGGTCCCACCGTCAGTTGGACACGCGTTAACGTTAGTGGACCACACGCGGCTCAGAAGCAAAAACGAGAAACTATCTATCATACCAAGATTTATCGAACGTCGAACATGGAAGCTATTAGGTTATTATATCCACTACACTCGCGCTATAGCCTGATCAGACAGTGTTCAATTGAATTAAAGTAAGGTGTACTAATGTTTAGCGATGCATGTGATCCCAGTATTTTTCACTCATCTCAGAGTAGAGTACCCTCCCCCAAAGGGTGACTTGCGGATCAACGACATTCGGATGCAATTTCAATGACCCACAACCCCTGTTACAACCTTACTGTTAGATTATAAGGTACTAGCATTGCGCCATGGGATAACAGTAACGAAAAACATTACCACATATCGTTTCATTAATTTTCCTTCAACTACAAATTCAAAAAAGACACATTCACCCGTAGAAATGGCTTATTATCATTGCAAAAATTGTCAAAAGAAATCCCTTATGTGAACTGCGAAACTACAATTTATTTGCACTTGAGGTCACTTACGTATGCTATTTCTACGGAAAATATGTACAAAAATCGTTGACGTTGGCTCCGGCAAATTTGTTTCGGCGAATCACAATTATGCCTTGGACCATTTCACGAGAGATGCGTAGAAGTTCAAGTGTCAACGCCCCCACGATCTTACACAGTCTGCCGCCTTGGGGCACTCTGGCTTCCTGCCGTTACGCGCCCTCTCGCTCCTTGCCGGGTTGCGGCGGCAACAATTACGTGGAGGAGCACAAAAGAAGTTGATGAATTAATTCCTGCTCGCTTTCATCACTGAGATTTTGCAGTGTCACCAAGGAATTGCATCAACGTAATGAAATAGAGAAAAAATACAACAATATTCTCAGCAGGTGTTTGTGCTTCTGTTCTCAACGTGATTATAACTTGGCATTAATTAAAAAATGGCATTAATATTGAAGTTATTTAGCATAAGGTCATTACAAGTGCGCCTAATGCCAGCTGAAGGCGTCTCGCTCTTCAGCTGCTGCGGCTGCTCTCTTGCATGATTTTCTTATCTATGTAAAAAAAATAAGTCTAATTAATCCTGATGAATGAAGCGAGAAGGAAAGGGATTATATCAGAAGAAAATTCCGGTGGAATCCAGGGAAGACTCTGCAAGACATTCGCAATTACTATACATATTTATCACTGTTACATACAGCACACCAGACAGTTCTTGTTTTATCTTTCTTATTCTTTTTTTCAGCTTCCTCTTCTTCCTCCTTACATCCGTCTACGGCTTCAGCAACATTCTTAATGTGACAGAGTTTGCCTTGATGAACTTCGGTTCGCCTGACAACAGCCTTGCCTATGAGCTTGTTGTGCGGTTTCATCAGGGACTATATATTTACCTGACATGCGTGGGTAAGACATTACTGTCTTTTTAGCAGTGGATATCTCTGTGGGAGAAATGGAGTGGAAAATGGCGTTCTCGTGACTATTCGCTGTTAGATAAGGACATTCTCATTAACCAGTTGCGATGCTAATGCGGGCTCAAAGGGTTGTGTTCCATTCGTTTTACATTAAAAAACAGTATTGACGGTAATTGTTCAAAGAACATTGATTTGCTAGTATTTGAGATGATTACTTTAGCAAATGACTTCACGTTTTACAACAATACTGATAGGGATTTTCCAATGCTTAGGAGTTTAGGATTTCCGAAACAGGTTTACAGAAAGACGCCGAAGCGAGCCTAAAAACAGTCATGACGATTCTGTTCTATTCTATTTATTACGCATTTTAAGGAAGGCGTACAAACGCACACGAACTAGCGCCACAGAGTATGACTAGAAAAACAGTAGGATACTGGAATTCAGGATGCTATAAACAATCTGAAGAAAAAACAGCAATAAACAAGGCTCAATCTGATCCTGTGGGCAAAGCAATTTTCTCGCCCTACCACGTTTGAATTGACCAAAAGTGGAAGGGTTAGCAGCGTTATCTGGTAATTTTGAGTAATCTGAACAAACACGCTTTACTAACGAAGGATTGCATTTTGAGCTCACAAGGGAATTTAAAGGCAGTGACTGGTTCACTCACGATACTCATATGTGAGCTTAAACCAGAGTAAATTCTTTAGTTGTAATATGTTTCCGGATTTCCTAGTCTGTTCAGTTTAGTTTTCAATTCGTGCATGAACCTTATACGAAAGCTAAACTTATAAGTAAGTCTCCTCCTGCACTTATGAGCGTTGGTTCCAAGCAGCTGTATCGGCAATGGCAAAGCCCTTGTTTCCTTTGGAAGCTCGATAGTTTAGGGAAATCAAAGCAGCCACAAAGCATAGCCTGGAGCCCATACAAGAGTATGCTATTGAATTTGAGCGAGAAAGGATAGGGGTTACTCACTATACAGGACCCATGAACCTCTGTCTACAGCGTTGAAATCCGCGTATGGTAGTCGACATCGCATCACGAATGGCCTCGGTCACCAGGTATTCTTTCCTTGTTGGATCTACCCCGATGATAGAATCTCGTGGATTGGAGCGGCATATTATCTGCGCTCCGATCTCAAAAGGCGTTCCTTGGGTGAAGTTTTACTTGTCTTTGAGCTGTCAACCACTTGCTGTTAGGCTGTCTTTCTTGCTCTCGATCAGCAATAGAAAGCAATCGAATAGCAAGTGAATAGCAGCCGTGGCAGCGCAACAGCAATCACACGGGAAGTAAAACAGCACCCGAAGATCACCCGTTTTTTAGATTGGAGCGCAGGTGACATGCCGCTCCAATCCAGCGAATGTGTAAGATACTTTCTACTAGCCCCACGGGTGCGAGACGGTATAAGAGGGATGAGTTTCGAGAAGTTTCGAGACCTTCGACAAAGAGAAGCTTGTAGACCGTGAATACATCGAAAAGCCTGCGACGGGACTCCAGTTAAGGATGATCAAAATAGTTGTTACTCAGTTTAGCTCTAGGAATTCTACCATGAAGAAAACCTCCCACTCGTATCGTTAACTTCCACGAAAAATTGTTTCGATCCCTTTTCAGAGATAGCATATCTTTCTTTTTGTAAGGACAAAAAACTGTGGAACCGGATTCGATAACAGGTCACTCATAAATTTTATAGGCACCAGTACAATGAACTCTTTTGGGTATCTCCCTCCAAAGGATTGCCAGACCATCTTAGCCTATACACTTGCAGAGTACAAAGCTTTTGCCATACCTGCAGAGGCGCACATTCAGTTCACTTAGTAATAAGAATAAAAGTGTTGAAACTGCTCGTTGATGCAGAAAGCAAGTAGCATTTACCAAAGACTAGATGATAATTTTCTCATTGTGGGATTCTAAGGGCAAATATCTACATGCAATTCTAAAAAGAATCTGTTTTTAGTCTGCTTCTTATGGAAAACACTATCTAATAGCAATTTTCCTGTTAAGTTTTTCTTCGCATCTACAAGTTCTTAGGAGGGAAATCGGAGGGTGGAAAATAGCTTGCCAGTATTCTGTTAGTATTCTGCACTTCAGGTATTCTGTTAGTATTCTGCAAATCAGTTGTACTTTCCTTGTTTGATGGTCAGTCGTAAATTGCATGAGAAAAATGCCCCACAGATGCGGTCATGAATAATGGAAACTAAGTGTTTGAACTATCACGGATCATCTAGCATCAAATCAAAAAAAAATCGCTGTGATTAATGATGCACAAATGGCATAAGCCAGTTTTATATAGACAGGATTCCACGCACATGGTTGTGAGCTAAAGCATAGGAAAACCCAAATTCTGGTTGGAATTGGTCCATAATTGTTATAATTGGGTCTATTTTTAGAAACGTATTAGGTGCGTGCAAAAGTTCCGGGGCAGTTGGCGGTAATTCGCTGTTTAACATAGATTTGTTTCTTGCTGATTCAATATCTCGCAATCGTCTTCATGTGCGCTGGTAGCCTGGAACATCTACTACCCTTAACATTTTCGGCTTGGATCTATGTCACAGCGTCGCTGCGTTTCAGGTAAAAAAGCAATGCTATGTGCAATCATCGGCCGATTCGCAGGGAATGCGAGTCCTTCAATAGAGATTATGTTTGTGTAGGGTTTCCTCTGCGAGATGGGATCAGTTCGTAGGTCCTTACAACTTCTGAGCGGAGATGAGAGCTTGCAAAATGCCCTACAAGTTGATCAGCGACTTGACCTGCACGAAGGCTCCCGGAAAGGATGAGTTGAATCAGACCTAGCGGAAAGTGTGCAGGACTTTGCGGGGAAAAGAGTCACTTATGTCACGTGACTTGGAGGGAATAAGTATCAAAGGAAATATGAGGAAATGTATTTTGTGTGAGTCCACCATCTCTGCTGCGGTATAGCACACACTAACGTGTTGCAGCGTCAACCATCTAAAAAGATGACCAGTTGGTCCCCGAAGTTCTAACTCACGACCATCCTCCAGGACAGAGTCTTCTTTTCAAGCCTCTACGACTTTACATCCGCTGTAAAACATCTCTTGAACAGAACCTACTCAAAAACGACGTGTGCTGCTCTTTCGAGTATGAACCTGTAAAATTTTGTTCCTCTGGAAAAAAATCGTTAGCGCCTCCTTTTGACAACATTACAAAGATGCCAATGCATTCTGGTTCTGATCAATGGTTGACTTTGAGCTGAGTTATGGCGCGTCAAAGAAATTAGGTGCAACTGCCCCAGAACTTTTGCACGCACCTAATACATTCATGATTTCAGTCGCTATGTGCGTCGTTGAGCGATGTTTCGCAACGATTTTTATGCATACGTACGAGCATTGGCATCCATGGAATATTGTAGTCGGAGCACAATTCCTTGCGGTTAGTTGGTGATTCATTGCTTCTATACATTTTATTTAAAGAAAGTAAAATATTCTGGATTCCTTATCTGGACAATACCGAGATAAAGCGATTTTCCCGAACAAATATTGGAGATTTCAGGCTATTGTGATTTACGCCCACCTGAGCTTGGTTAGAAGTAAGTTTGGTCAGTTCAGATTATGTGATCCATGGCTTTCCATGAATCAATCAAAATCCAATTAAGGTGGTGGTGTTTTAGATGATTCCGTGCAGCTTGCCCTGTCCACAGTGATAATCCTGGTCAGTTTTGGTGAAATGTTCTCCACTTGCATTGGATCTAATAGGAAGTCAACTATCCATTTGCAGTTTCTCATATTCCTGCTGTATAAGAATGTTCGATTGACGCAGCTTTTCCGTGGTGGGAAAAGTTCGTTGTCAACGCGGTACCAGCTGACAGAGAACATCAAAATTCTGAGGTAAGTTGAAATTTTTTCTTGCCCATGAACGAAATATCCTATCGACATCTCGACATATGGTTAGTTGAAAAAATCGGTTGCTGAGCAACCTCGTCCCCTCCCTTTTTTTCCAATCCAATACTATTAGATCACAGTTCATGCGCAGTGTTCATTTGAAGTATTACCTAGTTTTCCGAGCAGTAAACGTATGAAGACCTTGTATGATGCACAATGCAAGAATATCCTATATCCTACCAAAATCAGTGGTGAATTATACAGCTGAAAGAAATTTACGAGATTAGATGGAAAAACTACACCCGTTTCGTTCCCACCTTTTTCACAATACAGGAGTAGGTTGCAAGTGTAACTTTCTTCAGAACCTATCAGTAGTGAGGGATGATCGTAATTATGATATATCCTGAATGTATGAATAAACAAACCTTTGTTGTCATATCCTTTGCTGTTCTTATTGACTGAACCACGCGCAATTTATATGATTAAATATAAAAAGTAAAAAGAAAAAGTACACACAAGTAAACTCATAAACGACTAGATTTGATTTACTTTTCGCGCACTACGTGATACGGAAACCAAAGGAAACGTTTAGGCCATCTTTTTCACTAATCAATGAGGTAAGGATTGCCAAAACATATTGATGTTTATTCTCGGCTCGTTTTTTGGCAAGATTACGCTCCTTATGAGCGAAAAGTCGTGGAGTTGGTTGCGATTATTCGAAACGAACGTCTACCTGCTCAGCAGACAGGATTCTAAGCCTACATACTTTTGATTAGATCGCATGGTACCAAGAATAGGTGGAAAAACCATATGTCGTACTTAATCCACTGAATGTACATATATTTGAAGCCAGTCTCTGCGAGCTAGGTACATATATTTGTAGCCAGTCTCTGCGAGCTAGGTAGACGTTGCACAACGACGACAATTTGCAACCGATTCCACTCAATAAAGCAAACAACACCCGAGATTGGTATAGTCTTTATTGTTTTCGGCCAACGTTTCGGCTATATCATTTTCTTTATGGCCTGTAAGGGTTTAGCAATCTATAGAATCTACAAGACCGAGTACATTATCTGGTCAATCAGAGGTTTGAAATAGTATCTTCTAATCAAGGGAAAACAGTAAAGATCCGCAAACCTTAGGATATTCCAGTGCTTGCGGCATTACATTCCCACAATTCTGATCATGAAAGCCGTCATTCCTTTCTGACAGAGGTCCCTTCCTCCAGTCTCTCCGCCCTCTGTGACAGCCATTGGTGTTCGCTTGCAGGAATTCGATGAATCTGAAAAAACATTGTCAATAACTGAAACAAGTGCAGTGCAGGTGTTTTGTAGCCGAAAGTACTTAACGTTTTTCAAATTTGTTTAACTGAGAGGAAAGAAAGATATTTTGAAATTCAAAACTTCATGTTGCATTTTGGTCCTCTGATCCTTACGGACCGACGTTGGCAGGGCCTCCTCCGCTTTCCTTCCATAACACATAGATCATTCAATTCTCCAAGAATAAATTTAATCAGAATTCAAATTTTAGTAGTGAGGCTTGATTAAATCACAGCACTGTTAAACATTCATAGCTTTTTAATTTGTGTTCAAATTCAGCTAATTGAGCTTAATTTGATCTTATTTGATCGTATGCAAAACCACTAGTTTTTTTATTTGAATCCTTTGAATAAATCTTGATGATTCTCGCACAAAGTGCATTCGCAGAACTGGGGTTTGTCCTGTAATTCTCGTTCAGTGAGGATTCGCCCTCTGAAGCAAAAAAAATGTAACTTCAAGAGTTTGCCATCACTTTAGTGTACATTAGTTTCAAGCAGTGAGTCCATATATCGACTTGTGAGACAAAAACATTGCGAGATCACAAAGGATTCTTCACTACATTGTGTGGATGCTGACGTCTATGTGACATATTGGCATTGTATGTATGTATTGTATGCGGCAGCTTACGCGTGCTCGATCACTCGCTCGTGCGCGCCGAGCATCCGCGTGGTGGGACCCTCGAGCGCCAGTGGGCATGCAATCAAACGTGTGTTGAACAGCAGTCCATCTTCTAGCAAGCTTTGCGCTAATTCATCATTCAATATTGAGTTCTACACCTTTAAGCCCCGGAATGTGGCAAAATCTCCAAATTCAAAATCCCCAACACGAAGATTTCCATGAAAGCTGCCCATAACATGTACAACCAACTCGTCCGTTTCCAGGCTGCTTGTCCCGGTCGTAGTGCTCGACACCACAGTCTGCGCTGCGGATATGGCTGGAAACGTTTTCTTCCATGTCGATCCGTACTTCAATAAGCAAGTCTGCTTGGGTTCAACATCGTATTTGCCAGCTTATTTCGTCATTCGACTAGTTAGTTTTCAGAAGTGAAGGAGAAGCACTTCAGCTCCTCAAGCGTAGCTTTAAAAAGCTTTTCAGGTCTCACTATTTATGGAGTGGTCCATCCCAATTTCAATAATCTACCAACAGGCTACGCCCAAACCAGTCAGTAACTGCCTCCAAGTGATGCGACTGCGCCGCTATTCAAAAACTGCTCCAAAGAAGGTTCGTGCAGGAACCCAGATCAAACCCCAGTTTTACCTATGAAAGGCGCAATTTAGATAACCAATGTCCTCGGAACCGATATTCAAGGCTCCAGTCATCAACTCGACTACTTTTTGCAACTCCAACAGCAGTGGTCTGGACCGCTTCCATCGAAGGATTGAGTCGAACTCGGCTCTAGTACAGGATCTCATTGTTGATGACGCTTTCAATTTTTTTTTACCTCTGTGCCTTATACGTATTGTACATGTTAGTGTTTTGTGCAGCATACACTGCGTTGTTCCCTATGGGACGCGGCGGAGCAGATAGGCGCTCATGCCTGAGCAAAAATTATCATGCGTTCTCTATCCGTTTAGCAGAACTGTCTTGCTGGACGCAAACGCCCAGTTGCTCTCCCGTGCCGCACAGGAAGCGCAGCGCGGCAAAGCAGATGGGCGGTATTCTGTGATGCGAGAATGATAAACCGACACTTCAGTTTCCTAGTATGTATGTATGTATAAAGTTGTTGATTATATGTCATTTGTATGTGAATGAATTTGGAGCGGAACGTTCTTCGTAATAGAGTAAGATGGTGCGCGCAAAAATTTCGTATCTCTCCTATATGAAGACTGGTAAGGGTACAGATTTTTCGAGGGTCAGACGCGAAAGTCTTGCGAAATCTTCGGCTATTTTGGCCTATCCCGGCACGTGATGCAGCGATGGACAATGCTGAGGAGAGATGCGCAGCTTTTAGCGGGCTAAGCGATTTAGAGAGCTAGTCAAAATAAAAACCCATATGTGGTGTGCCTTTGCGGCTACACGAATAGGAGTCGCTTTCAACGGGAAAGGATCTCATCTAGGCTAAAAAACTCCAAGCACCATTGAGGTCGTAACTTCTAACTCTTCCTAGACAATGCTACACTTGTGTATATGTACACATAGTCATCCGCACTGACGGCCACTCCCCATGGTGGTCACACACGACGAAAACTGATAATTACGTTCATCATTAGTGAGGCGTACGACTGACTCCTCATTTACTTCTCCGAATCCTCGCCCATCCCACTTCCCGATGGTGGTGGTGATGATGGCGAGCAATCAGATAGGAAGCTCGCGAAGTTGGCGGCAAATCCAAGCGTTGCGTAGTAATGCTATGGCTCTCTCTAAAATAAAAAAAGATCACCTGTTTGCCAGCTCAATCTGTGCTCCTGTGGGTATACCTTTTGAACCACTTACTCGTTCTGAAGAAGACTTCAAAAAAGAGGTTTGAGAGCAACGGGAGTAAACTTCTTCTACGTTTTATAGAAAAATGTTTCTATAGCCACATTCACATGGTAATAGAATGTAGACTAAGCAAAGAAACAGGGAATGATTTATTTTTCCTTGTTCAGCAAAACGGCTCCATCGCCTACGTATAATAACAATTTCTGGGGACATTCCTCAGTTATTGTGGTTTTGTCTTTAAACATAAGTTTTATAGGCAGGTGAAATCATAGCGAATGCTAATTGATCTATTTAAAAGCATTCCTGAAAGAAACTACACAATTGAAAGCACATTGCTTGTTCCCGACTATTCTACACAGGCCTTTCGCTAATGAATCGTTGAAATCCGTTTGACAGCATCAGACTGAAAGCCTCAGCAAAAATCTGAGGAGGGTACAACTGGCAAAAGCATCAATCTTGATTACACAATGAGTGAAGAATGGTGTGTTCTGTAAGTACCAGAACTAGAGACAAGCCTGTTCTGTCCATGATAAAGGGGCATACTTTGGCGCTTTTAACAGTCGGTAAAGGATTGACCGTCGCCTACGGTCCAATCCCCTTAAGTTCCACAACGGCATCGGGCACCCAAACATACTCATATTCTTCTACTGTCATAAGATCGAATTACTTATGATTTATTGGAGGAAACACAGAGTGGCAGTATAGGAAAGCGAGTAGGATCACGAAATGGAGATGATGAGGAGAAGGATGATATGGCTAGGATGCGGGCTTCCAGCGGGCTGGCGAGTACTCGAAGTCGTTCGTCACCCAAACTTTCCCGATCGGTCTTTCTTAGTTCAATATATACCCTCGGCATTTGCTCCTCTCGTCGTACAGTCCGCCTGAAAAACAAAGAACAGCAGCTCTATGGGAAACGTGGGGCAAATGCTAAACAGATTCTAAGAAAGATAAAAGTACTGTATAGATTGAATAATTTAAATTCCTCATCGTTTACAATGTCACCGGTCGCGTATCCACTGGTCAAGTCAGTTGTAAGACAGTCCTGTTGTTGTCTACCTTGTGTGACGTAAGGGTCGTGAATGACAATAGAAAGCAATGATGGAAAACATTCTATAAATTAATTGCGAAGAGTGCTGGAACGTTCATTTTTCTAAAGACGTTTCACGAACCTGCCGCGATCTATCTGGATCGCTTAGAAAAACGTTCACCGATGACAGAAATCTGATTCTGCAAGCATTATGTAGATGACGTGTTTGTCATCGATTTTACTCCTTCCGACTTGCACACGATGGTTAAGAACCTCATCTTGTGTAAACCGAACATATGCATGTTCTACGGTGGAATCACCGGACGACACTGGTTTTGTCCCTACCTCAATGAGGAGTTTTGGATCTGTAATGGAGCAAAGCTGTTTTCGTGATACAAGAAACCCTCCTCCAAAAACGTCACGCTCTCGCAGTACACACCCTCTCCACGTAAAGGTAAACGTGATCAGAAACCTCATAAATACGAAGCAGAAGACCTTCAACCAAGTTTTGCCGAAGCTGGAAGAGAATATTCAGCAGATATAGTGTGAACACAACTTCACGGCACTGTAGTGCTATTTCTTTGTCACAAGGTACACCTTAGGTGCTACCATGAGTAGAAGAGGTTGTGCCAAAGGACGCGAATCAAGTCGTAAAGGAATCAATGCGAAGAACTATGTATTTGGTGACATCCGAGGGATGTGCGCAGACGTCTGTAGGATAGACTTTGCAAACTAGCAATAAACGTTTGGATGAGTACTTGACAGCGTTACCCAGTCCTTCCTCTTATTCAAACTGCAGTTTTTCACAACACCGCACCTTGCCACACATACGAACGTCTGCTATCAGAGCTGCTGTGCTACACCACCAACTGGAGACTTCGCTGGAAACTACTAGAGGTCTTGGAAGTAGAGCGACAGTCCTGTGGGCTCATGGACGCTGTGAGACTTATCACTTAAGAATTGCGATTTTGACCTCGTTATATGTGCATATATCATGACGCAGCTCCGGTAGCTCCCTTTTGCTTCGGAAGTGTACTATTGTTCCGTCGCGTTATTGTGTTTTTCGTCTGGATATTTTGCATTTTTGATAATCAATGATTTAGATTGACTCCAGTAGACATGCTGTAGGTGCGACCAAGGAATTAATATTTACAGTGAAAGCTAAACAGTAAATCTATTGCGAGGCAGCCGTCAAAATTTGCCAGAAAGCAACTGTTTTGTTACACGAGCTTCTGGGATGGCAGTAAATTATAATATAAGGAATGTTGTTTTTGAGCATTTTGAACACTTTACAGTTCTACGATCACAGAGAACTGAATTTATTCTTCACCAATTCTGAGTATTTTGAGAGGATAAGGCTATTCCCCTTCGAAATCAGGTGCCATTGCTCGTATTCACAAGACCGAAGGTGGATTCGGGGAAACACAAAGAGTCCTCAATTGGATTTCGCTACTGAATTGTGCTGGCTATGTGCCCGTGAATATATGACCACTGGAAGCGTTTATCGCACTCACCGTCTTTTTTATACTCTAAATTGCAGTCTCGACATTCGATTACATGTGGGTGCACGCCGGTGTTCTGGATTTGTTTTAGTTCTCGAGTTTCCATAAGCATTTTTCACTGCAAGTAAATTGCGCTCAAACGCAGTAATGATTTAAATTACATAAATGCTGCTCTCAACCGTTTTGGTCCCGCTCGACCTGCAAGATCAAAGGGATATATTAGCATACCCGTTTGCCAAAGCTCTTGCAAGCCCCTGTCACTCTCCTAGGAGAATAAGGGCGCCTTGATGATTTGAGTGCATGGATCAACGCTGCTAGGGCCTACACTGTCTCAGCTCACAGTCACATAGATATTTTCAGAGTCGTTTTTTTTTTCGAAATAAATCTCATTAAAAGCATGGACTTTCGATAATGCATACGAGATGCTGATAATTGCACCTTTCCTATGTCAACCAATGTAAGAAACTGTAACATTCTTCTTAGCAAATCAAATTGAAGTCTGTTCCTACATACAGTTCCTCACTCCCGAAGTTTTTGCTAACCGTGTCTATTTTAGCGCGTTGTTTTCATATTTCGGCTTCTCGATCTGCTGTAGCACACCTCGAAAGAGGTTGCGTTCTTTTCGTTCAATTCATATAAATTTGTGGAAGTGCAATGTATCAAATGTCCACATAGGTTTTGGAAATTGTGACCAGCCAGTTAATCTACCTTCGGGGAAACTGCCTATGGATTTCGGGCTGAACTGTGGAATTTGAATAATTCTCATTTTAGAAGGTTTCGTAGCGAATGGGGCGCGGCGCCGACCACGACGAGCCACTCGATATGCGGCAAAAGGGTGGCAGGCAAAAACACTTAGAATTCTGTGCTGGAACTGAAAACTGGGCGTTTTCTATATGGGACTGAGGCTATACACTGCGTTTTGATTAATTTATAGCAATGGGACGAGTAGAACGTGACTTCAAGCACCGCATGTTCTTTTTTTAAAGTTAGCGAGCGTATTGTACTTTTATCCGCGAAAGAATTAGTTAATCATTTAATCAATTGTTCCCATCTGAGAGAGAAATAATTATGACGAAATTTAAATTCAATTAAAACAAGTACCGATACGGTAGGCTCGAAGATAACCCGGTAATTATCCTCATTTACTTTTTTGATAAAATTCGTTGAATACAGCAGGCTCTTCAGCTTTATCCTACTGCGCTAGGATTTCTCATTTTAATTGTTTGATCAATTACGTAGTCATCAACTAAGCAGGGATCAGCTCTAATCAGATCCAAATTTATATCACCTACGTACAGACTCTTTGTAGAGTTTTAGAATAATTTCTATTAGGGAATAACTAGCAACAAGCTGGAGTAGTTGAAGTGACTCTGGGATGTGGATAACTGTTGTAGGACCTTCATTACCATGTGTTTAAGGTGACCTAGAATGTTTGATCTATTATTGATTTTTGTGATCTATTCTGGAATGTTCTGGAAGCTCACCTCTAGGGGTATATAAACCCCACCGTTGTCACTGTATTCATTCGTCTTCCTCATACGACTTACTCGCCTGTGCTGTATTCTGGTTCTTCCAATAAACTGCTCAACTACGACTACCGGACAACCACAACAGTAACATTCCCTGTTTCGTACAAAGACACGGGACACGTCCCAAAAGTACATATTATAGTGGTCACGTTTTGAACGGAGAAGTTTTGTGCCCCCATACAACATTGTGCCACCATGACTCAGTACTTACGCTTATGGAAATGTGGTCGTTGCACGTTAGTGCGTTAAAGTGAAACGAAAGTCCAGATTTGAGGTCAGCTGTGAATGTTACAAATTCGTACATTTGTAGTGTACTTTTCGAAAAGAGACGAATTTCGTAGCTGCAGAAATTCCGTAGTTCCTTCTTCTTGAGACACAAGAGTGGATGTTTTTTACGCTTTCAGCAACGAGTGGCAACAGTTCTACCTCCTCCAAGAGCTCCTCAGAGGCTGATCGACAGTACAAGCCTCCAACAACTTTTTTTTGAAATCTAAGCGTATTTGAAAGATGGTTTGCCTCGTCCCCATAGACGAGCGTTTTTCTCTGACATCGTACCATTTCGAAGATGGTTTCACAAAAAGAAAATAATTCTGAAACTGCCTTTCAAGACTTCCTGGAAGCCCATGTCAACGATTCGCTTTTATTTCTCCAGGTTCAGGAGTTCTTCTCACGATGAAAGGCCCGCTTATTATTCGATAGGAAGCCTGGTCAACATAGATGTGTTTGCAGTATTACAACGATTCAATGCCTCAATACTGAGAAATTTCGCTCGGATTTTCTTCACCTTACGAAGAAGTTTATGCAAATTTATATGTGTAAATAAGAAAACGCAAGGAATCTTAAGAGCTAATCGGCATTCAGCGGCGCTGCTTTTTTCTTACTCCAGAGAATTAGATCGAGCACTCGCGCCCTTTTTCCTAATATGCTTCTGACACCTCTTCCATCTTAACATTCTTCTGCATCGATCTCTTCCAAGCATTATGTCCTCCTCTGCAGTGTCATATTTTATACTTTTACATACAATAAAGTCCTCTTCATATTCAGAATGAAACTTTTCAACTCGCTGCTATTCTTAGTGGTGATATTCTCGTTCCTTGGTCAGACACGTGGAGACGACGGGGATCCCATTCTTGACGTGAGCTTTCCATTCTTTGTAGGGTTTCTGTGAGGTTTTGAGAGAGCAATGAAAATGTTCTGTCTTATCCGACATCTTGGCGATTTCCAGGAATGTTTCGAACGCTGCTCCGACGGTGCACGGATCGAAGACTGCTTGAACGAGTGCCTTCAAGAAAACTGGACGACTGCTACACCAAAGACGAGATGATGCTTCAGCAGAATTTTTTTTACTTGCCGTATATATTGTCATAAATTTGAGTACAGGAATCTCGAGGTTTGAGAGTGACTATATTTCTGCGCTCTGCCGCTAGGAAATGGCATATTCCTAGTCTCATTTTACACACTCTGAAGCGAAAAAAAAAACATTTGTTTGATGCCACTGGCCGAATTAAGGCAGCAAACAAAATTGATGGAATAGACCATTGGCAGAAATGGCAAATCATTTATTAAACTATCCGTAGGGCTAATGCCTATGGCTCGAAGAAAAAACTTAATGTTCCAAATACAAATTTATAAATAAATAAATAAATAAATAAATAAATAAGTAGATGCATATGAAATCTGCGTCAAAGAATTTGGACCTCCTAAGAATGGCAGTGTATGAGTCATTTCAAAGTACCTCATCGAGTGGAAATGTGCCGCAAAAATACCTATGAAGTTGTAGTGACTAATTTCGATCTGAGAGGACCAACTTTTCCAGCCCATTTACCCGTATATGGATAGGGAACAAAACGAGCAAACGGGCTACATTCTTTTATGAATTTTATTTTGTTCTATTCATTATAACACCTTCTGAAATATTAAAAAATTTATTAAAATTTGTTTTTGCGATTGAACCTTTGACAAGGAAAGCCATAGCCGCGGCTCAAAAATTTTTCTTCTTTCGAAAAGGTCAAGCAACTATTTTTAGAAGGTCATCCCCAGCTGCAAAAAGTAAACAACTCGGCACTTGGTGAGAGAATTATCTCAGAGAAAACAGGAGATGACAAGCAGCGCTATTCTAGAGAGCGGTATCCCACCTATAGGTCGTGGAATACTCCGCACATCAATCTGGACTTTCTGGACTTGGCTAAATTATGGAAGTTCAATTTCCAGACTTAGGGAGTTCACCTCATCTCAGCGATTCCTAAGACTTTTCCTTTGTCTACATTGTTGTGTGTGAGCGGCATCTTTAGTTTATCTCTTTTTATAGTTATATCTACTCATCAGTGAATGCTTCGATGGTTTACTTGGCGTTAATTGGTCCGCCACCATGCTTGTTGTGCCGCTGCACTATGGCGCAACGTGATCGCGCGCCGTCTCCAGCTGCGCACTCTCAGGTTCGAACCCGGCAGCGCGCAACTCCGTCAATGATGTCAAAAATACTACGATTTAATTCGATTGCACCCAAGTGGTGACCGTGAGAAGAGAACAGAAAGCTGAGACACATTTTCGCGCAACATGGACAATTGTACAGTGACACATTTTACTCTTATATGTTTCGAGAAAATTAGTAGGAAAGATATTTCTCAGCCACTACGCCACACACTTGTAGACCAGAGAAAATGTTGAGTTACCCTTGAGATTTTTCAAGGAATAAATAATCACTTCATAAGAGAGTTAAAATTACAAAACTATCAATCCAAATTGTATTAAGCGCAAGAGCAAGCAAAAAGCTAAAATGCTGCTCTCCTTATCCCAGAGCAAACTGACCATGGTGACTTCTTTTCCCGCCCAGCTACTACAGCGTAGCATTTCTTGTCCAGCTTTTGCCAATGTCGTTTCCAGGTTACCACATCGTCCGCGTCCGCATCCAAAACAGGTATTTGTGGACGATGTTGTTGGATTTGTTTGCACACATTGCCTATTCATCCATCTGCTACCCTATTCTTAGTCGTAGTTGCGACACATCGTACTATTATCAGCGTCACAGATTCCGTCCGTGGTTTATACTTTTCCGCTGGGATTAAATTCGGACGAAAGGGCACTTCTTCCCAAAAGACCGCTTTTTTAACACTTTTCTTACAAATTTACGTGAATTTCTCGCGCATTTTTACTTCCTGTCTCTCAATGTTTTCTACGTTTTTGTCGTCCTCAAAATTTTTGCTGGTCACTTTTTATGAGTTTTGGCGGATTAGCAATCCCATACATAAACATGTTATACCATTTCCGCAGGTGAATTCCTAGTAACTGTAGCTAAGGAAAATGAATTACACATCTGTAGTGACAATCATCTAATAACGATCATTTCCCCAACCGTTCTCAGAATGCTCTCTTTTCCTCCATAGCTGTGTTTCTCACTCGCTAAACAGAACTCCGAGTTTCTCTCCCAGCTATGAGAAAGAGAAATGTAAAACTTTTCTACATATAATTTTGACAGGATTGAGCAAGTTCACTAAATTTTTCTTGTTCGCCAAACTTCTTCATCATTTGCCATCACATTCAAACATAATCTCGTTCCGGATTGCAGGGAATTTTCGGCGGATAAAGATTAACGTCTTCTTCCCATGCAGTTCTGTGATGTGTTCCGCTTGTCTTCAGATGAAACGAAAATTCAGAGCGATCGCGAGGATTTCTTAAACATGCTTTTATCATGCCAGAAATGCGTGGATAACTCTTCGATAATCCGTTGCTTATGATGGCAAACCTAATCTAACACAGTATGCAAATCTCATGAAATGCCTAGTTGAGATATTGCAATTTCTTACAGTGAACACTAGGTTCATGACGCGCCGTAGAACGATATAACTGAGTGAATTAAGCTACCTCGAAGGAAATGACCTCTGAATCGATAGTGCTAGAAGGGTCTCTGCAGCAAGATCCGAAGCACCGACAAATTGCTTCAAAATCGCGGAACTTTTCTCTGTACCACGGATCGAGATGGCTGAGACTCCCTCAAGAGAACATTAGTGCATTACTGCGCCACATTCCGAGAAAAAAAACCATTACTTCTCACTCAGGAGCCGCAGGGTTGATGGGGTACGGATCATAGAACAGCCTTATCAGCTAACTGCTTATACATTGCCAGGAAAGGTCACCCTGAGAAGTGGCCTTCATCTATCAGTGTTAGTCAGTTCCACTTCACCACCTCCCAGCCGCAATCCATCCACAACGTATCGCTGTCGTGGCTCCGTCGTGGCAATCCTGGTAAAATTTCCTACACATGACACGTCGGCACAAATTAGGATCTAGGCCCTATGTACCAGAACCCGTAGGCTCCCGTATCGGAATCACATGAAGCAGTGTTGCTTAGCAAAATAGGAGCAGGGCCTAGATGCATCAGCGTGATGACTGAGGGTGAATGTGTTGACACCCATGTCAATAATGGGAAAATTTGAGGATGCTAGCACGCTTACCCCGGGTAATCTCAGTGCTGCATGCGGCCTCAGGATGAGCAGATAAAGTTGGAATTGGATCAAGGGGTAGTATCGTTTTGCGAAATTTCCGTCAATCCGGGCAATCAATGCTGTTGGGTAATCATACCCTTCACTTCTACTGAACGTTCGCTCCCGTTTCTTTCCTCTTCTCAAGTGTGCGCGGCACTCCTGCACAGAGTAACGATAGGAGGGCTGTGGCTGATCGGTTCACCTCTACCACTAGCAAGAAGCACCAGAGGCCACATGCATATTTGAGATTACCTAGGATGAACGTGCAAACACCACACAAATTTAACCATCTTTGGTAATAGCATCAACGCCTTTATCCTGAGTAATCTCAATGATGAATCCAGCCCAGGATTCGTTAAAAGCTTTAGCGGATAGTATACTTCTCCTTCAGGAACCTTTCACATTACTTTTATCGCTCTGAACGGAGCACCGAATCTTCACTTGGAAAGATAAAAAGATATCACCTCCGTCTCGTGAGTTACACGAGTCATTGCCCCTGACTACTGTCGCTTCACTACTAAGCGACGTCGCCACTGCGCTCAGAGCCAGGTAGGTATTTCCATTGAATATGATCCCATATTACTAGAGAAGTTGTTGCGCCGGCCATTACTCATCGCCGAGAATGACGCAGAGTTTTTGTCGCCTCGACGCATCCAGACTAAGATGTGCGATTCCGTACTCCTCGCACATCATGCCATACACGACTGGTTCCGCCTTTTTGTGACACGAGTGACTGGTCACTCACTGTACCTTCAGTTCTCTTGCTGACGTCATCTCATGCTGAATATTTGTGCTCTTGCCGCTGAAGAAGCCGTACATGCGCTTAAAAAGCTCTCAAACATAGCAGATCACATGCTAATGCAAGGTGCTGCTGTTTGCTTAGACACAGCGATGCGTAAGCATGACCGGGATCTAGCGTAGGGAAGCCAGATGGCAGGGAGTCTGTTTTTCTGTAGCGCAGACGAGGTCGGTCATGTCACTTCCTCTTATCTTCGGAGAGATTACCAGTCTCTTGTCTTGCTAGCCGCACCTCTTGTAAGCTAAGCTGCAGGGTTAGCGCAGTATGCTCGATGGAGTAGTTAATACCCAGCTAGCCTAAGTGTGGTTTAGAAATGATAATGGTTACCTAGTGAGATGGGTTGGGTCATGAAAAAAACTTGGAGCATTCAAAGGCTACCCTATCATGGATTACCCGGGTAATCGCGTTAGCACCACATAAATTTACCCACCGTTAACGCGTTTACCCTGGGTAAGCTCAATGGTGCATCCACCAAACATCTCCAGTAAGAAACTTATAATAGGTCATTCAAGTCCAGTTCAAGCCCTGGAGCCGCTCTAGCAAGGACCGTACGTGCTGCACCCGGATGCATCATTGAGTCTACCCAGGATAAACGAGTCGACGCCCGTTTTATTGATAGGTAAATTTGGGTGATGTTGACGCATTTACGGTGGATAATCTTAATTATGCATACGGCTCCTGGATAGTAGGCAGACAACGATATATGATTTGAGGTCTAAAGAAGTAGCTTTGAATAGCCTGGATTATTTTTATGGCTAACCCAATATTGATCGTAACTGAGTTCAAGTTTCAGGCGGATTTCCTACGGATAAATCCATCGCCTGACAGTAGAATACACATGACTGTATGATAGCAAGGACTGCCATAGAGAACATGTTTAGATTCTTCAAGTTTCTGGAAATAAGTGGCCCTTCACCGGAGAACTTCAACTTTCCTATTTTCAAAAAGAGTGGCGGTCAATCATCCTTGCATCACAGAACACCGCCCGTCTGTTATGCTGCGCCGCAACAACTTTGATGATGTGTGCATAGTGGTGCGGTGCGGTAGAGAATACCGGCGGTATTCTGTGATCAACAAATGATTCACTGCAACTTCAAGGTAGTTTAAATATACATATTTCGTACTCAAGGTAAAGAGCCATTATGATTCAAGAAGACATCTGAATGCACAAAACATTAGGTAACTATTTAAAAGTATAAAAACGCGATTTACCCCCGATTTACCCTCTCAGCCGTGTTTAAGTTTGGTTGATGTAAAAATGGCTTTTAAAATCACTCTCGTTTTGCATATGTTAAGACCCTCTCGCCTCAGCCTGCCTTTCCATCTCGCTCAGAATTTTGGAATATTCTAGCTTTTTCTATGAAATTTGCTTTCTTCTTTGAAATAGGCACAATTCGGGCGATAGATGACCCGTAGCTGCCCCATTAGCTCTAAGAGAACAGTGCAGAAGAACGTTCGGAGCGAAGAAGTAAAACCACGTTCAAACTCACTGCAGCGCTCAGTGGAACTATGTATTGCTCGAAGCCTATGAGTCAACTTGCGTTTTCTCAAAGTTTGGCAAGGTTTTGAGTTTCGACTAGCGGATGCCTTTCGTTATGTAACTCAAATTTCTAGACTTTCCTAGGGCCGCATGCATCATTTGGATTACCAGGGTAACCTTGCTAACACCACACAAACCCGCACATCATCAACACTGGCATCAACGCGCGTATCCTGTGTAACCTCAATTATGCATCCAGGCCTTGGTGAAGAAGTACTGCAATTTCGCTCCTTTCCGGTCCATCGTTTTTTGGGCCGGAATTCATGAATGCAAAACCAAGCAAAACCAGGTTATCACACCTAATTTTCTCTCTTGTGTCTCTCAACATTACGTACTCTATGGAACGATCAATCACGCTAGTCATCGTTGATTTTTCCCGTGCAAGCATAAGATTTTCATGGAGGCTCCGTATTTTAAAAAACGTATAACATAGGAAAGACATGAAATATATCAACTTATAAGATATTACTCACTGATTTTCTAAACAGCTTCCACTATCCAAAAAGACTCGGCCAAAAAAAGTCTGCTTATCAGTCTTCAAAAGGTGTACTTTAACAGGTGCTTTTAGCAATTGGGTAGAGTTGCCCTTCCTCGAAAAACATGGCGAGGTCTGAAACCTCTGCTTATTCTTGAAGTATTCTTAGTGCCTAAGCAAATTGCTAATCCTATAAGGAGCGTATCAGACGCCTTAATTCTTCTCGACATTGACCTTGAGTTTAATACTCAAGTTGACCGCTTACAAGGAAAGCAGTCCCTTTGTTCGATTTGATTTTCTGAGGTATTTCTCCCACCAATTGGTTGACCTTGGGTTAAGCTCCTGCTTTGGAGCTGTAAACCTGAATCAGGACATGTTTCAGGGCATGTCCATTCCTTGAAACTAAGGTCAGTGAAGAGCAATTGGAAGATTTATGAATTTTCACACATAGTCGCGAGTGACAAACGTACGTATACGGTCTGACTCCTATCTGTCTATCGCCTCAAATCAGGATATTGCGAGTCGCGTGTCAGCGTGTCATGCGCGTCTGGAATCGCGCGGGCGACTCCGTCGTCGGTTGGACACCGCCCTGACGCTGGCGCTCGCCATTGAGTCGCCTGGTCACCACCACGTTTATCCGACGGATTAAAAACTGCCCGATGCCGTTCTCTCGCCGGCGTTTCCGATCCGCGCTCGCTTGCACTCACCTCTATAGTGTCGCATTCGCGAGCAATGAGGACAATCGGCGCAAGCGCATTCGGCTCGATGATCACCCACTTTGTCGCTGGTTTTTCCCATGAGTCATTGTGAAGTGCTTTTTATATTATGGCCCTTACATTCATTTTATGGCTGAGGTGTTGATATATGCGTTCGTCTGGAAAATTCCATCATTTCCAAACTCCTTTCCTAAACTGCTCGCCTATCCATTCACCCATGCGCGACTCAAGTCAAACATTTCGAATATTTGACTATTCATACCATAAGAGGTCTTGTGCCTGCACATTTAATACTTCATTGGCCCACAAAGTCCTCCAGCAGCCCTACCCTGGAAGAAATGAGAAAATAATTCTGCTCAACCCTTCGAATTCCTTTTGACCTACTTTTTTGCATTCTCCCATAGTTTTTCAAGCCCTCAAATCACTCTAATAACCCCTTACCCTGCCCTTTACCCACATTTGCATAGAAGGTAGGCAATAAATCGTTCAACGCGTTTTTATCTGCCTCTTGTCCCAGATTTTCCCCCACCATGCTGCTGTTTAATCCGTTGTAATCGGTGAATTCCTTAAAGAGGATCCGCATGCGAATGATTCCATAGGATTTGTACACCATTCGTGAGTCGAGAGAGATTCAAAGTGTTCTTTTACCAAGCGTCTCGCTTTGGCAGGCACTGACCTTCTCAAAAAGTGCTTCTAGTTCTTCTATGGCATCTTGAGTGACATTAGTTGCCATTCAAACTTCTCCTCAGTGAGTGAATAATTTTGGACAAATGATTTGAAGGTGGTGGTTTTCGCCATAAGTGACTGGTTTTGTAAGGTTCGTCATTGTACTTCTTTGTCTGCTGGGTTCTTCACGACTCTGTGAAGTTCACTGATTTCCTTGAATTGTCACCAAGAGCTCTATATGTGTAGCATAGATGCCACTTCGAGCTTTTATGACGATATTGAAGAGTACCCTCCTGCATTTCATGAAAACCTAGGAGAGCCGCTTTTCGAAGGGTGGCGGTGATCAATTAATCGTTTATTGATTGGCCTCATGTTTAATATTCAACACTAGTGAGCCTTGCTTACTACATATAATAATTATTTTTATACAGAAGCACTGCATAGCTACAAGTTCGTAAAGGTTTTCACAGTTGTTTTCTTTTGCGCTCATCTCTCCACAGGCATTTTCATCCTACACATGTTTATTACAAAACATCAATCATTTGGTTATTGATTCATGCCTTCGTTCATCCATCTGTTCACTCAATGACACATTTATTCATCCATTCATTCACTCACTCACTCACTCACTCACTCACTCACTCACTCATTCATTCATTCATTCACTCATTCCATTCATTCATTCATTCATTCATTCATTCATTCATTCATTCATTCATTCATTCATTCATTCATTCATTCATTCATTCATTCATTCATTCATTC
>JARK01001677.1:114908-162670 GCA_000688135.1 Ancylostoma ceylanicum
AAAATTAAAAAAAACCAATAAAATCGATAAATCAATACTTGGCGCAAAACGGTTGTCATATTCGTACTCAGCGTATTCGATAACCCCAGTAGACATGTTCTCACCGACCCCGTGGGCAAAAATTGCGAAAAATCAATAAAATCGATAAATCAATAATTGACGCAAAACGGTTGTCATATTCGTACTCAGCGTATTGGGTAACCCCAGTAGACATGCCCTCACCGACCCGTGGGCGAAATATGCGAAAAATCAATAAAATCGATAAATCGATAATCAATCGATAACCTAAGGTAGCCTAAAACCTCCGCCGGCCCGAGTTGTTTATGTGTGCAAAGTTTGGTCCCGATTCGTTAACTCTCCGCGATTTCTATTCGGAACATACATACACACGCACACACACACACACATACACACACACATACATACAGACATTCATTTTTATATATACAGAAGGTTCATGAACGAAAAGAATTCAGAACGTTCTACACCTAATTGCACAGTGGACGTCGACGAGCAGAAATGCTCTACGGGACATCAAATTATGGGGTTTTATTGATAGTCAGTTAGTTTACTTATTAGTTACCATCAAATATGATGAACAACTATGAAGAAAGCCCATATTCGCCACCGCGGCGACGATTCTATCGTGAGCGGCGCGGTCGCGCTGCGTGCTTTTCGAGGCCGCGGACGGGTCACCGCCATCGACGCCCACTCTACCTCCATAAGTCTGAGTACGCAGAGCCGCATCCATCATTGAGATTACCCAGGGTAAACGTGCCAACACCCCCAAACTTGCCCATCGTTGACACGAACGTCAACACGTTTACCCTGGGTGATCTCGCTGATGCATCCAACCCTTGATTCTTTTTTTCAGAATGTGCCATACGAGTGGACATTCTTGACGGAGCAGACCTTGTGGAGGGAGTTGCCACATTCCTGACCGAAAAATCCACAGTTCTCACCGCGATGCATTGTGCAACGGAATGTTTCAGGAAGAAATGTGACGTGGGTTTTCCGGACTATCAGGAAAACTTGCCCGCTCCCATCTCAGGCACGAAATTCCCTGTTTTAGGTGGCCTATTTCCACCAAGACACTCGAGAGTGTCGATTCACAGCTGATTCCGCTTCAAGCACTGCCACGTTACCCTGTAACGACGTCGTCGCCGTAGAGCACAAAGAAGGCGTGGATGTATTGGATAAAGTCAAACGGTTTTGTATGCGATGCAGAGGTATCACAGGGTTGAATTGAAGGATAAAGTGAAAGTTGAGTTGAAGGAGTGAAAATTTTGTCTCTATAGGATTCAAGGTTTCTGGAGGTAGAGGAAAGTTCAATGATGACAACACACTGGTGCAGGTTCACTCTAACACAGTTGAAGTGACTCCAACAACAATGAGAGTAGTTCGACCAAAAACGCCACGAGTTCGACTGTTTCTGCCAACCACACCACTCAAGGTAGCCGTTCCTCCTAGGGTATGTTGAGCATTCTGCCTTTCTGGATGAGATCCTGCAAAAATAGTTTAATCCACATTGCTAGTCATCATCAAGCTACACAGGAGGCGTCAAGGTGCGCTTTCCGCGGACTCTGGATGCGCGCGACCCGCCGGATCGCCCCCCTAATAGAAAGCAGTGTTTTTTTGACAGTTTTCCTTCCTACTTGGTCTCACTATTAAAAACACTGACAATAATAGAAAAACCCTATCGTTTGCATCACGGCGACGATTCTAGGATGAGTGACGCGGTCGTGCGGCGTACTTCCTAGGTCCGCGAAGAACGCAACACCATCGACGCCTACTGTATGGGTGTATGTCCTAATATATCCCCAAGTGGGACAAATCATTTGGGAGACCTTTAGAATATGTATAAGGATACGCTATAGCTTCTGAGGATTATGGCGCTTTCGGTCGCTATGTGAACAAGCACATTGGTTTTGTGCCGAAGACAGGATCGACAATGAAGTGCTGCTGATGTTTGCAATGACCATTGTGTATTATCCTAAGCGTTACTATACGTGTTTGGACTGCATCAAAAGCCAATATGATTTAGTGGTTCGACTATTTAGACATTAGAACATTGAGTTTTCATTATTCTACGTGCTCCACAATAATACGGAAATGGTTACACTAGGACATAGAGAGAAAGAAGGTGCAGTGACCTTCAGGTTCAGACTTGTGCCGGATTGTCAGGGACCAATCGTTTGCTACGGTCGACCCTGAGATTCGTTTGATACTGTCCACTTGGACGACGGGTAGATCTTAGTGCGGACCTAACTTGTTATTTGTGTATTGTCATATGACCAGAACTTGTAAGAAGATGCCTGTCTAACTACTCGTTAGAGGCTCACACCGAACGGGTCACCATTAACTCGGGCTCCTTTTATGCATGATGGGGTGGAGCTAGAGAATCAAATATCTTCTATTCATGAGAACGCAATTTATGGTATGCAGAGCATGAGACCGTGAACCATGAGTTCGCGAGGGCAGAAACCATGACAATACGAATGAACCAGAAATGCACTTTACTAAACCTGAAATGCAGGACAATTGAAGTTTGATTTTATTGACAGCGAACTCAAACCTGATTTGTTTCAGCCAAAAGTGTCACAATCACAACAATGGTACCTGAACAACAGAGGTGGGCTTTATCAGCAGTCACGACGAGGTCTTGGCATTTCGATAGTGACATCAGATTCAGAGATGTTTTTAACACCAGTACTTCACCCATTTTTTCTCACAGTGGATGCACTCGCAACTGTGGAAACTCTTCCAACACGAACGTATCAGTTGGCACGACCGTATTTTCGACACACTGGTCATGCTTCACAGGAGCTCCAGCGCGTCGATGAATCAGCGGAGGTGGTCAGTTACTTGGATATATATTGAAAAAAATGTAGAGAAGGAAGTTCTGTAACGAAAAGGGGTGGAAAGAAGGACCGGCAACGTCTTTTTTTTTACAGAAACGCGCAATTCTTAAAGAGCCGTCATTTCTACGGTTACCGCCTTCACCAGTATCAACTCTGCGACCGATTCGCGTGAGACCACGTCTTCATAAACAAAGACATCGCAAAATGGAAGGCTTCAGTTTTAAGAAGGATCTCTATAAGATGGCCCTGTTAGAACGAGCAAGGTAATTTTCCGAGATAAATTTTGTCCGTCCATTAAATGGAAGCTTCCATGACCTTCGTAATATTTTTGCAGCCTCTTCAATGGAGCTGCCCTGAGGGGAACTGTGCGATATATGCGAAAAAAGAAGAGAGGATTTGGAAATGCGAGATAGAGCAAAGACGTCTCATCAATTTCTTCTGAACTCTGAAATCAGGACATTTATGAATCTGAGGGTATTGTTTAATAGAAACTGTAGATATGTGAACTAATAAATAAGAATCTATCGTATGTTTCTGCTCAATCAAGGCGTTCAGAAATAAGCTACGTAGCACCTCGTCGGTTATTTCCCTATGTATATCCGATTTGTTCTACCATTCCGTTGTAATTATGACTTAAAAATCGTCGTCGACTACAAGCATGTTCTGTTGCTCTAGCTTCGCAAGCTCAGGAAACACAGCAACGCCAGCAATGCTGCAAAAAACATGCATATATGATGCGATAGATGTCTCCTCGATGTCTCGGCTGAAGATTTGGTTTTGCATGCTCGAAGATTCCGTCTTGGACAAACCACTATTCTGCCGCTAGGATTACGTAGATGAAGTGCTCTTGCTGGAGCTGATTGGAGAAAATCCCTAGCGGTACCAGAGAATTGATAGAGAAACTCTCGATACAATAGCTTTTGATCTACATCGCTTCGGAGGTACAAGGAAATGTGACGTATATGTATACATATTCATATGAGCTGACATTAGCTTCAAGTAGTAATGGTTACGATCACCCTCTTAATGATCGTGCCATTTTAGATCCTAAAGCTAGCCTCTGGCATGCCAAACACAAGACTCTCATTACTTAGAGTTTATCCTTATCACATCAAAAACGAGGCAAGACGATCGCGACGATTAGGAGCAGCACAAAAATAGAAGATGGCCATGAGTGCCCGACCAGGAGACGGAGTGGATAGAAAGACGTGGGCGAAGACGTTGTAGTGCCCGGACGTTGACCTCACTGCCTCATCGCTGCCTCGAGTGGCTCCTCCTCTCTTTATACAGTATCCTGGCGCGGCCGAAGTTCGCCGGTCTGAAAACAAAGATATAACGATAGTCATGGGAATTGCTATATTACACTAAATAAAATCTAAGGCATTTAGTTAAGAATTCCAAGCAAAATAAATGAGTAACTTACATTATGGCTAAGCTAAATTTCATATTTACAGCTATTTACAAAGTGTATACGGTGTGTGTCTTAATTTTTAGCTTTTGATGGGATTTTGCTTGATTCCCCAACATGGTACCGGTGACGGAAAGTGTGCTCCTCATGTAAATCACATGAATGAGTATGGGTCGGTAGACGCCGGCAACAATGGATTCTACCGCCAGAAAGAGAGCTACCACCTCAGAAGGCATCGGTCAATGTCTGGTGAAATTCCGAGAGAATCGCTTATTGGAAGAACAAGCGCTATTTTCACCAAAAAGTTCTTGTCAGTAATGATTTCACATATCACTGTCTTTCTATTGAAGAAGAAAAGTCATTCTGAGAAAGAAGACTAAAATGTTTCGTCTGTTGTGAGAATTTCGTAAAAGAAATGTTCTGAGAATTTCGCAACCACTTCAAACGAAGAAATTGTTCACTCTCTTTCCCTTCTTCGGTCTAAGAAGGAACCTAACGGAGCCTTTCCTTTAATGTTGATGTTAGTTTCCTTCTTGATGTCGTATTTTCTCATAATAAATCACCACCCATTTACTAATACTAACATACATTGGAACAGAACTTATTTTATCTCAGGTTTGTTTATCGACCGAATATTGCACACCGACCGAATATTGATAAGTACAGTGCCGACCAAAATTACATATAAAAAACTATAAAATTCTAATAAATATAAAAACCCTAATCTGCACACGGTCGAATATGTTTAGCTTGGTACCAAGAATTACAGGAGTCAGTGTTGATTTCCAATTGGGGAGGAAAGAATTAGCTAAGTAGGCGAGAACAATTATACAGAGTTACCGCTAAATTGACCTCAAGTAGCCTAGCATATCGCAATCATCGAGCCGTAAGCGCACTCATCAGACTAGATATGGGTCCTCTTTACTACAAAACAATCAAATTGTTTCCAAATTCCGCCTACGAAACTCATTCCGTAGCCGTTCGTAAGTAACACGAAGGCAAGGATATCGACATTCATTACGAAATTTTCTTTGTTAGGAAAAATCACGCATGAAATGGCTGAGTTTCAGCAATTTCAGGGAGTCCTTAAAACTCTCATAAAACTATAAAATTCTGAGCTTTCCATTTACATAAGAAATAAAGGAAAGTTGAAGAGGCTATATAATTTTGGCCGGCACTGTATATCGATAGAGTGCCAAGAAAATAGTTCACGCTAGTTGCTTCATTGAAATGACTGCAAAATGTTAGCCTCAATAAAAATTTCGCACAGACGGCTCTCATTAAGTCTGTACTTGGAAGTGTGTCAAGTCTTGGTTTCTTCTAGTTAAGAACATCTATTGGCCAACCAACAGTAGGCCTAAGCAGTGATGTGTAGCTTGATGAGATGTTTCACTAACAGTTTCACTCCGGACAGCCACAACTAACTCAGACATGTCACGTTTTTCTTCTTCATTCGCTTAATGTTGAGTTAATGTCGATGATGATTTGGCACATTTCAGTGGCGTGCTAAACAAATAAATAAATAAATAAACATCCCATAATCAAGTATTTGACCTCGACTAAGTCAAAAAGTAGAAGCTCTTGTCGCAAGATGATGAGGAAGAAAGCTACATAGAAGGTTTGGAAAAGGAAAGTCATTCCATCGCCAGAGAATAACAATTTCTCTCGCTGATTTTGATAAAAAAAGGAACAGCCCGCGTGCGAAGCTGCGTTCCTTTCGTTCCATTCCTATAAATTTGCAACACTGTATCAAGTATCTAGATATATTCTAGGAACTGTAACTATAAGCAATCCGGCTACAAATTTAGCTCTAATCTATCAAATTCACATGGGACTGGAGTTCAATTTTCTACGGTTTTTCTCATATTGTATATCAGTCTCCGCTAAACTCTATTCCAACTAATTTATAGCAATGGAACGAAAAGAACGCATCCTTACGCGCTGCTTCTTCTTTTTTTTTAACGAAGATAGCGAGGATAGCGTACTTTGAATGATTCTTAATCCTAAGTTTGAAAACTTCCAAATTACTTATTAGATCGATCAAGCTTATTTAAATTTTTGGTCAGCTAATTTCGAGTAGTCGCATTTTCAACGTTTACTGGAAAAACAACGTTGTTGATTTACAACTTGTAAATTACAAGTGATTTATCACTGATGAGCTATTGTACTTATCTGCTTCTTAAACCACTGATTCGTGCTTCGAATAATAGACCTTAGGGTGTATTTCAAGCGAAAATGGAGTTTTTGCTATGTCCGGATCAGAGAATGATCTTCTAAGAAAGACCGCCAGCGCAAAAAGCTTTAAAAACCATTTTAATGTTGCTCGAAGAAAACCAAAAATCAACCAGCCTGTCCTCCTAACAAATCACAGCCTCTTTTTTCCTCCATTTAGGAGTCACAGAGGGTCGTTGATGTGAATCTGGAACAGAAGAATAGGAGTTTTAATTCTAATCATTTGTATTATATTGTCGCGTAAGTTTCCCGCCACTTACCTACGGGTACTGAAATAATTTTCGAGAGTGTTCTGGAACTTTCTATCCAAAACATTAATATAGTTTGGTAAATAGCCTACCCATACCTAATTTGTCCTATAATTCGGTGACGATTATGACTAAACGGCGGCTCGAACTTGAGACAAATCACGATCTGGCAGATAGGGTGAAGTGAGGGACGAGCGCCTTTTGGAGCTGATTGAAGAGAATCTGTGGCATGCTACTCGCGAGCTGGTAGAGGCACCCTAGGACTATCACGCTACAATAGCTTTTCATCTAAATTCCTTCGGACAATTCGAAATGGCGCATGTGTTCATCATGTTCTGAACTGCTATCAGCTCCAAGTGTGTAGTGAGTGTTCCACAATCTCCGGAGCTCTTGACATAATTTCGCTTGGTTCCGCAACTTGGCTACCAGCGGCGAGAAGTAGGCTCCTTATGTTAGGATGGATCGGACACCGGTGACCTTGGGTTCCAGCGCCAAAACGAGAACCACCTACACAGAAGACAATGCTTAATGTTTGGAGGAATTGCAAAAGAACTACTCGTTTGGGGTTGCTGCCAACAAGCCCTTCTGTGATCGCAAGGGTTCTTGTCTACAACGGTGGCAAATCTATAGCGTAATTGTCGGTTGCATTGAAGAAGAAAAATTAATTTGGAAATGAAGGCTGACGCCATGGCGGGATACTTTCGCGACCACCTACATACAGTGATCGTCGATCCTTATTGCACCTCAAAAAAAGAGACCGCCTACGCGGCGCACCAGACTGACTGGGCGCCGTGGTTGCCGAGCGCTTCCGGGATTTCTGGTCTTTCGACAGCTTTGTCTATAGTTTCCCACGGCTAAATGATAATGTTTAATAGTAACACTTGATAATTTCAAAAAATTATGGACGCTAGAACGAATCTCACGCGCTTCTATCTGTGAAATATTTCCCAAAACATGATTCATTCACAGCACAATAAGCGCTAGTGCGACCTGCAAGAAATGTTGTTCATCAGGTGGAGTACAACTGATCCTTTTCTTCAGATTTCCATCATTATATCCATTCCTATCTGTCATGACATACCGAGAGATGATCCATTTTGTGAAAAGCGCCTTATCTCTCTTCACATTAACAATCACTACCCTATTTGTACCGCTCTACATCTTGTATTACGGAAACAGTGTGCACTTGGGTAATTTTTTGGCTAAATGGACAGCTTTCGGCTTTTTTAATCAGTAGCAGTGCCTACGAGGGCTTTCCAATCGGCTTTCATTATGTTGACTTGAATTTTTTAGACCGCGAACTCGACGGCACTGTACCTCGTTGTGTGCCTCATAGTGAACTGATGAATGGCGAAATAGAACCGGCAGCTCACTTTCTCAATAACAGGACCGTCATCAAAACCAAATTCCTACCGTTGGCTGCGTACGACTACAGTAACTACACAATGGTAACGACAACTGCTGATGGACATTACGGTACTGTTCTATAGATTTGTTTTTTTTTCTGTGCTGTTACACTGAAGATTTTTTTCGGAATGCCTGCGGTGTGTCGATATTTCGACAAGTCTTTCAAGGAATTGGGTCCACAGATCAGCTCAGTTGTGTTCCCAAATCTTGCAGTGCACTGCTGCAGTCGACCTAGCGCTTTTTATATGAGCGTCACTCGGAGTCCAACAGAGCAAATCGCTAAATACATCATGGTGATGGATCGACGAGCGAAAGGTGAGTTTTGCTGGCCCTACCATCATCACTGTACTATCTCTGATAACTGGGCAAGGCAAACGCAGCAGAACCTGCTGAGCCACACCCCCAGGAAGTGGAAGGCAGACATTGCTGCATGATCAAGAATTGCTCAGACATTCGCGGGATTGAAGCGGCAGCCGAACCAGACTACGCTTTCAACCCCAGCCTAAACTGACGAATTGCTGCGCTTACAGCAATTCGTGTGTTCCGGCTGCTTTGGAGCTATGGATGGGCGCGCAATGCAGCTATACTTGCCTTTGGTGCGCTCGAGTGACTACGTCCCGCTGATTGGTCAGAGACGTTGTGAGGCGGGGCGTGGACGAAGACCTACTTTCGCCCTTTATTGACGCGCCCTTAAAGGCAGCACCCGCGGAAATCCTCGACTCGGAGCTGATGTGCGTGCGGTGAAGTACAGAATCACCACATCATAAATGTGAAATGAACACAAACGATAATGGCTTACCTGCAGAGAAAATCGAACTGACGTCGTGAACCCGCCTGGCCCTGTTCCCGCCTGTACGAGTTTTCCCCGGCTCGAAGCGCCAGCTAGAGCTATTGCGGCACATGGCGTAGAGCAGTATATGTAGGATAGTGTATGAAATACACACCATCCACAGGATTTCCTGGCGTCACGCTTGTATACCGTCAGCGGAAAACTCGTCCGCGTCGTGAACTCATCGAGAACAGCGCCTTCATTTCTGGTCTTCCGGCGTGTTTCACGCTGTTTCATCATTGCCTATGAGTTCATCGTCTCTGATAACCTCGAAATCCAGCGAAATCTCAAACATGAAAATTTCCGCGGGTGCTGCCTTTAAGGATACACCGCAATTGATCAATTGGATTGACGGGCTATTGCGTCACCATTCGTATAGTCTGTTTCAAACGTGACGATAGTTGACTATCCATGCGGATAACGGGAAGCCACTCTCTCCCTGACTGTTATTATTAAAATTCACCGCAGGCGCGCGCGTTGAGAAAACCCGGCTGTCCTGTATTCCTCCTAGCTCGGAGACAGTGGCTTTTTAAACTAGTTTTCTACATTGTACAACAATATTTTAGTTTTAGTTCAACGTTCATCAGTACTCCACCATTGTAGTATGTTATTACTGGTGATCCGATTGAATCGTTCCGTTTCCATATATTTTCGCTCGTGCGGTTCGTTTGTGTTCTACCAGTCAATTTTTTTCCTCATTCTGTTTCTTTTTGTTTCGACACCAACAATTTTAAACACGTTGTTTTTTCTCTTACGCTTCTGCCATCTTTCACTCAGTGTCAGTCAGTGTTGGTTATGTGAATATTTCTGAACAACGGCGTTGAAGCTGCTTGAACATGGTGCTGCTACAAGCACAGTGGATGTGTAGAACATTCCATAAGCTTGAATAATGGGAAACAATTTGACAGAAGCCTCCGCAATGATTCTCGCTTGGTTTGTAGGATATAAGCTATAATTGTTGGCGAATATTCGACATGAATCTAGTTAAGGTTAGTAGTGAAACTACAACAATAAGAAAAAAGATCCAAAATGGATCCATGTTCATCATGCATGGGAGATTTTCTACATACACTCATCACCCTTCCAGTATCACCAACTGCAAGGCACGTCAACGTCATTCAGCAGTGTTCGCACACCCAACATTAACAAACTAGTCAGTTTAGTGGAAGAACGGCAAAGTGTTCAAAATAGTTGCTGAGAAGAAGAACGAAATTCCTTGGCAAAACACAAACGAGTCATATGAGTGAAATTATACGCAACTAGAACCATTCGGGAAGGACACCACTCGAAACAATGTAACAGCATACTAGAGTAGTAGAATTCTAACGGAAAGTAAGGTTGCAAATAGAGTTCACGACTCTCCTGATGAAGCGGTGGGGGTAGGTGTTGGGTGGAAGTACGTTGCTGATAAAATTTACGAGTGTCCCAGTGAAGCGGTGATGGGGAGGGGGGAGGGTGGCTGGGTGCTCGGATAGAGGTAATCTTCACAAATCACGGAAAATTTAGTCAAATTTTTCAATAGGTGGGTTGGAGCAGGTAGCAGCATTCACCTAATTGGGGAGAAAGTATGAGAAATACCGTAATCAAACGGAAACTGCAGACAAGGCAGGTGCAGAGCAGGCCAGAGGGGACTTCAGCCCATTGACGCAGGTTGAAAGCGCGACAAACGCAGGCAAATGGGACTGGCAGGAGCAGCAGCACGGGCGCGAAGTGCAGCAGCTGGGGCACTCAGTGCGCATGCTCGGGCGAGGACTCCGCCCATTTCGGAGATTGAAGCGCAGGTGTCATGCCGCTTGAATTGCACTCCGCCTCGACTCTTATCCCGCGAATGTCTGAGTGCTGCGTTCCTAGTTTTGACAGCAGCAAACACTGTGTTTCGGCTGTGTTAAGGGGGCAGCTTGCTGCCAGGTCAACTGCGGTTCCGTTGAACCTGCGTTCTACCCCCGCATGTCCTGTGTTCATCCCCCTCATTGTCACGTGATGTCTCGCCCCCTGGGAGGTGTATATAAGCCGGTCGTTGAGCGTCAAAGCTCAGTCGTGTCTCCGCTCCAGCGGAGACTAGGCGAGCTCTGCGGGGCTTGTCTGGCCGGCTGAGGCCCGGATTAAACCGTGGCCCAGTGCAACAATTGGCCAGACGAGATGCTGGGCTGCGGACGCGTGCGGATGCGGGAGTCCGCCTCCGTCCATCGAGCGCTGCAGCTGATGGTGCACACGCGTTCGAGAACATTTTTGACGAAGCTTGGATAACCATGAGTTTACCCGAGTCTGCGTTAGGAACACCGCTGAATCTGAGACTCGTCCAGTTTCAACTGCCATCCCTGATTTACGACATGTTATCCAGCCCTTCGCCCCCCCCCCTCAAAAAAATAGCAGCCTTTCAAACGGGAACGCAGCTCGTGGGGCGACAAAATAAGCCTCGACTCCGCTGTGTGACTGCTGTAGAAACGTGTTCGGGCTGTGTTGGACGTTCTGGAATCACTCGGTACCCATTCCAGCAGGACGAACGCAGCTATATCTCCGTTCTTGCCGCAACCATGGCAGGACTAACGCGGGACATGGCTGCCTTCCAGCTCTGACATTGCTGCCATCCTAGATTCATGTGCTGCCACTAACGTGCTCCCCTATTTTAGCAGCAATCGGGGGGACGATGGCAGCAATGGAGGGGACGATGGCAGCAATGGGGGGAAAGGCCACGACCAATTGAAACCGAAGTATTACTGCTGGAGAAACGCGTTCGTGCTGCCATTGGGCTGCTCTGTTATCTGAGATATTGGTCACCATGCATGTATTGATTGATGTTGTGTGATATCATACCATCAAACCATATATCGTTCTGTGTCATGTTGTGTATGTATTATGTTGCTTTATCACCATGCCAATTACCATTTACAGTGTGAGCTGGGTGGGGCCACAGAGTAGGAACCTTGTGAGGGAGACAGGCAGACGGGGAACCAGATCCTAGGCTTCCGGCCAGGTGCTCCTGGATAGGCTGCCGTCAAGTAATAAGAAAGCGCATGTTGCTAGGGTCTAACCTGAGCCACTGACTCGCCAACGGACCCTGAGCCACGACAACTATGAAGAAGACAGGAGGTGCTCACATGAGCATAACACTTGTCAGCGATTCTACTTGAATCATATAGTAATTACAAAATAATGTCCGAATAACAGCTGAATACTCTTCGAGACCTAATTTTGATCTATAGCGGTTTGTCTAGCACTTTCAGCATATAAATACAAAATGTCTGTTTGTCTTTCTGCACTGTATGGGAGCGAGCCGAAATGGTTATACCTTGTGCAGCTGTTTGAGCATTATAAGCTGCAGGATGTCTCCCATTTCTACGTGTATATTCAAGAAATTGATGATTATTCTCATCAGGTACGCAGCTCCCTTGGGTCACGATTTCCATTTGAAATGTTATTAATGTTAGCTCCTACTGGATTACGAGGAAGGTGGAGAGGCAGATCTTATCTATTTCGACAGCGAAGACAAAAGACCAGTGAGAGATTGGCAATTTGTTGCTATTCAGGTTGGCACCTAGGAAACATTTGAGAAGTGCTGTCCTATTTTGAGGTGCGCAATACAGTTCAGTGAATAGTTTAGGACTGCATTGGTCGTAGCAGGCATCAATCTCAATTCGTGACGCTGCAGGACCTGGACGAGCTGTTTATGGCGGCGGGAAACAAAACATTGCTCGAGTATACCAGGTACACATAGATGATTGTGCATAGATTTGCTAATTCAGCAATTCTTACAATGTCGAATAAATTTGATCTCAATAAATCCTATCTTACTTCTACCTATGATTTTCGTGTACTTCTTGTCTCAATACTTTGGCCTTCGTTAAGAGAAACGATGAGAGGTCCTGTTGCCTCCATTGCAGTGCATCCATACATAGTGGCAAGGACTTCAAATCCTCCAGCAAGGTACGAGGTGAGCCATCTCCTCCGTCGCAACTCGTACAAAGGTTTAGAAGTCCTTCGGTTTCACCCTAAATGAGTGTTTTCGAAAGCAACTTCGCCCCGTGGGAGTAACAATTTAGCCGCATCCTCATTGATCCCTTCTCAATAAAAGAAAAAAAAACGTTGCTTCAGGGTCCAGATGCATTGTTGCAACACTTTCCTGCACTGATATTCAAGAATTCATCAGGGAAAACCTATAAGTTCCGAATAAAACCAATGTTCATGCCAGAGAAAGTAAGCCTCTCTATCACGTTTTCACCTACTTATACCTGATGAAATAATCTAACAGTTCCGTCACACTTTTAAAAGTAAGATTCTTACACTTTTTTGCAGGTAATCGGAGTGCTGGTACATTGGGTTTATCTTTTTGAGCCCGGCTATGATACCTACAACTCCTCTATGGATGAAGTATTTCTACTGTTAGAAATTCACTTTAGAGAGAAAATTCAACTCTTATTCTATTTTTTCATCCGAGTACTTGTTCCAGGCACTATCGCGATCTCCATGTAGACGGGTTTTTTGAAAGATACGAGCACAAGTTTATTTCATTCTTGCCATTCACTTTCCGACCATATCCGAAAGATCTGATGTCGGATCTCTTTGCTGCTGTTGTTGAACGACTTCGTTGTGTCTATAATAAATAAAAGTTTTAAGGCTTCAAGGGTTCGCACTGCGGAACTAATGAGAAGTTTGTTTTCTAAAAATAAGAAAAAAAATAAAGAAAAACAGCTAAGTGTTGTTCTCAAAGCGGGACACCAAATAACCATTGAAATTTGAAAAAGAAATGCAGGCTCTGGTGAAATTACAGGGGGAATCAAATGGGCTAGCATTGTACAATACCTCAACAAAGGTTCACTTTTCATTGACCGCTATACAGCGAACAAGTGATCAAGAAAGTACATGTGACGTGGGCATTTGGGTATCTGTACCAACCAGTGCTGAAACTTTTTGAGCCCTCTTTTTGCACTTACACAATTACTTGCACTACAATTAAAGCACCGTATTTGGTTAGCTTTATTGTGACGTATACTACCGTCAAATGCATATAAACAGGCCATTCCGAATAGGAGCATCACTTCTGTTCAACATGATCCTGGAATCCTTGCCCATTACATTGGTAAGTATTTAAGTCTCGGTGGATGTCATATCCGTTTCTAATGAAAGGAGAAAAATTCGTTTCTCATTGACGTTTAGGTGTTAATTCCAATTTTCTATGGAATTGGCGTCGAAAGCTCAAGTAAGGGATTTTTTCAGCATCTCAAGTCTTGCTGTCCTTGTCTAATCAACAAAAAATTATATTTTTTTAAAGCTACTTCATGTTATATTTAGTCTGTACCGACCCTAGCATGTCAGACACCACACGGAATGCCTTTCTTAACACCCATAACAAATACAGGTCTGCATGGATCTCAGCCACAATACATACTGCATGAGCACGTCCATTGGAACTTGTTTTAGGTCAACTGTCGCCAAGGGCAAAGGCTACAACGGCATTATAAATTACACGCCAACAGCTGCTAATATTCTGAAGATGGTAGCTATAGATCCTCATGATGTGATCGTTACATTGCTCTTGAATCCACGTTCCTAGACCTACGACTGCACCTTAGAAGCCGCAGCCATCGCGCATGCAAAGAAGTGCTCCGGCAATAAATCGAAGCCAGTCACTCGTCCTGGAGTAGGAGAGAACATCATCGAGATCAATAAGATGTACCTGACAATGCCAGAAGTAGCTAGACAGGTGCATATTTCCCCTGTCCTACTGCTTGTCCAAACAGCAAGCCAGCATCTCATAATAGAACTGTTCCATTCAGGCGACTTTGAGGTGGTGGCGAGAATTGTCGATGTATGGCGTCAACGCGCAAATGTTCTTTGACTCTGCCATACAGCAGAAGAATACTGTGAATCATTTCACCCAGGTCAACTTCTGCTCATAACCTAGGCCAATCAAATAACCATGTCAGGTAACTCAGTAGTTATTCGCCACTATTTTAGATGATTTGGCACAGCAGTAAGGGACTTGGCTGCGGTATACATAATTGTGGCAAGTTCTTCTTCGTCGTATGTCAATACACACCTCGGTAAAGTTAGCTGAGCCATGTTCGTGGAAGCCAATGCAAGGATAACTGTTTCCAGCGGCAATATTATCAAGGAACCCATCTACTTGATTGGACAACCGTGTGGTGCGTGTCCTGCGGGGACGACATGTGATGCGCAAACTTCGCTCTGCGCGTAGAAGCTTCAGTGACCACACACTGCTTGATTCACCGTCGTTTTACTCATCAATAAATCAGTGCAGATCTTCTATCGAATTTACCCTACTGATAATGTAACGCCCAAGATTTGCATATGTGCTGCTTCAAACGCACGCAGAATTAACACTAGATAAGTGTTGATTTTTTCAGTTAAATAAGAAGTATTAGTTTTTTTCGTACTAGAGACTTCATTTTACAATTGAAGAAGAAATAGCACATGAAGCTCGGAGAGAGAGAGAGAACAATCCTAAATAATTCGTTTTAGCGATGTGTTCAACACTTCTAGACCGGTATCAGTACTGTAGTTTTGAAAAATCAGGTCCAATTTCGATAATTCTAATTCTGAAAGAAGCAATAGTTTCTATGGTTCAATTTTTAAGGTGGTGGAGGGGAAGGTGAGCTCATGTATGCTGACCGTAAATAACAGTGGAATTCCAAAAAAAGATTCATTATGTTACAGTGAACAGCCGACATTTTCTTTGCGAGTTAGCGGGGTACGTGTAACCAGTTGACGACCACTACACAGCAAGCCACGTAGAAGATATTGCTGTAGCTGAGGTGGTGTTGCAGTGGGAGGTGCCGCATCACCTGTGTCGCTGTATCGGCGGATGCTGCAGCACCCATGACTACAGCAACACCACCTTGTCGCTGTGTGGAGACTGTTGCATCACGTATTGCTGTGTTAGAAGTTAGTAGCGTTTGCAAAACAACATAGACTGGAGCTTCAGATACCGGCATGTTGGAGCATTTTTGCTTGAGACGATCGACCTTGAGAGGCGCGTTACGTGATATGTGAGTGCCCAAAAACCGTGCATTCAAAATTTTCACCGCATCTTGCTTGTAAAGAGAGCATCGTTTGAAATTTTTAATTTTGAATAGAGGTGGGTATAGTAATGAACATTCCCTATGGGAAATAACACAATGAATGATTTCCTATCTGCTAGGATATCACTGAGAAGCGAATTTTTCCTTTTTTTCACTGATTAAGATCCAGTTTAAACAAATTCATTCACTTTCAACTCAAAATCAAAAGCACATACATATTAGTCATGTGTGCAGTATCTCTTTACATTGCACTGTAAAAGGTGCTATACTCTGCCCAGTCGTCATTAACCGCTCAAAGCTAAACAAGGTAACGTACCAATAATGAAAGTGCACATGGGATAGACGTCTGCTGATAGAGACACCCTACTGCACTTGCACAAATGCTCACATTCTGGATAGCACAACATTTGGTGCACTTCACTGTTGTGAGATCTGTTGGGATCTGAATATAAGCGTGCCTATTTGAGCAGTGTACCAATTCAGCTGCTAAATGGTGCTGCACTCTCTTTCATTTACATTGGTAGGGATTAACGTCCGTGTAAATAAAATAACATCCGCTGTATACACAAAGACTGAATTTCACCCGTATTTAGGCGTTGATTCCTATTTTCTATGCAGTCGGTGTCGAAAGTACAAGTGAGGAAATTCTACGGTCGCTTCCTTCCATTCATTTGCTCTCAAACCACCCTATAACAGGGGAAACATCTTTGAAGATACTGGTTTTCATACTGCATTTAGTTTGCACACATCCGGCCATGACTGACCGTGCGCGGACTGCATTCCTGAACACACAGAACAGATACAGGTCTGTAAGCTTCTGAATTCCAAGGAGAGGAAAATGTTGCGTCACTATACCGAATAGGACTGGTTACAGATCCACTGTTGCTGAAGGCAAAGGCTTGAACGGCAACATAGGGTTCACGCCACCAGCGGCCAACATGCTGAGGATGGTAACTGCAGATCTTCTGGTGTAACCTATATTTCGGAAGAATTTCCATTTCTAGACGTATGATTGTAACCTGGAGGCTGGAGCAATCGCCTACGCTCAGACATGTTGTCGCAAAGAGTCCAATCCTAAAACACGACCAGGGATAGGAGAGAACATTATTGAAATAAACAAGTTATATCTGAGCATGCCACAAGTAGCGAGAGAGGTATGATTTCTCTTACTGCTGTACATATTGTCAATCTATTGTCGGAACACAACATACAGTTGTGTCCAGGCTACTGCGCTGTGGTGGCAAGAACTGTCAATGTACGGCGTCAACGCAAATATGTTTTTTGACTTTTGGATACAAAAGAAGAGAAGAGTCACTCGTCTCACTCAGGTTCGAATACGCTCATAATCACCATATTTGTACACAGCATTCGTTACGCTTTTAGATGATATGGCACAATAGCGATCGAGTTGGCTGCGGCATAAACAACTGTCGTGGAAAGTATTTTCTGGTCGTATGTCGTTACTCACCTCGGTATGAGTAATTATGCAACATCTTGGAAAATCACTATGATGATTCCCTATTTTAGCGGTAACATCCTCAACAATTTCATCTACCTTATTGGACAACCATGCGGTGCGTGTCCGGCAGGCACAAGGTGTGATCCTGCAACCTCGCTATGCATTGTGTAAAAATGTCAATCCACAATGTCTCTTGCATCATTCTAGTGCAAGTAGCGTAGCGTGCCCTTTCTGTGATTTTTATTCTGTTGATGGGAATAAATATAGGATCATGTCAATGTTGTAATGTGGCAGTATTCCTGTTATTGAGCGCAAAGGAGTAATTATCCATAGTTTGGAGAAGGAAGCAAACTGTCATAAGCTCCTATTCAAACTTCCTGCACTTGGATTGCCTCAGCAGTTCCCCCCGGTAGTATTTAGATTCCCATTGTGATACCTCTATGGATATCTCATTCACAACCGAATAATATTTGCCCAATCTGGATATGTTTGTGCAAGAATGAGTTTTCCCGTGAAATTCACGTAGTTCTTGTGGTAATTGTCATTTGCAGAAGTGCAGCAGCATGAGGTACCTATGCAAAATCCACATCATTCTGCCAGGCTCAGAGACAATGAACTTCTATAGATATAGATATAGATTTATACGACTATTTGAGACAGCTGTGAGGTAAGATAACATCACAACACAATACTAGCAAACGAAAGTCGCTGGTTTGATACAATGCTTCCAGCCAATCTTTGAAAAGTCATTCTTAAACATACGTAGACATCTGACGTCTAATACTCTAGGAGGGAACAAGCATCGATCAATTCGAATGATGCAAAAAAATTTTCAAGCAGGGTGTCAAACCTCTCCTTAAGGGCAGAAATGCAGACTCTGCACGAGCAGTGAGTGACACGCTTCATTGTTTTCCTCGGTGTAGGATAAGAAATCATGGAAAGGAGTCCCCTTGTCTAAGGCGGCAGAAGCTTGTAAAATTTTGTCGATCGAATTTTATGTATGCGTGAGATATGTGCGAAGCATTCACGCTTTGGAAGTCCTCAGAAAATTAGGAAAGAAGCGAAAAACATTATCTGTACCCAAATACAAATTCCCACCAATGAAATGTGTATATTCTGCCATTCTGGCCGCCTAGCTAACATCGGACTTCTAATCTTGGTGGTAGCCTTAATCAAAAATTCTTCATCAAATATCGACACGTAAATTGACTCTAATGTTATGCACTCCCGTTTTCTAGCACAGCATTTCTTTACCCGTACATGGAAGTTTCCCACAGCTGAGCTGAACCGCACCCGTGTTCCTTTGACAAACCCATGGCCTGGTCCAGCGACGCCACGACTTGACATATGTATGCCGCACAGCACCGCCGCGATCGGGCATGTGTGGAAGGCACAGCATCGCCGTAACTTACCAATGTGAACCGCATAGCACCGCATAGTGGTAATCCTGCTTCGTACATTATACAACCTGAAAACTCGTAAACACTTCCACTCGTAGGCCGCGGAACTGCCAATGCAGGAAGTTGGTCCCGAAGCGAAATCCTGAGAGCACTGTCTGAGTCTCTCGCTTTTATCATTGGCGACTATATCCATCGTTACCGTGACCAACGGAACCAGCGAAAGGTGGGCCCCAACGCGACTTCCACTACATCTACGCACTTACTATGAAGCATCGGCCAACAGTCTCATCAGTTCCGCCTCATCCGCCAACACTATCTATGGTTTGAGCCCATGATGAAAGAATCGCGTGCCGCCCTCCCACCCTTCGTCTGCGCTCTAGAAAAATTGTGACGTTACCAGGATTTATATAGAAGGATTATATAGGAGGATTGTAGTGCAACAACAACAACAACAACAACAACAACAACAACAACAACAACAACAACAGCGCAACTTCATGATGGTCCAGAGTTGCTATCCCGTGCTTTACCTACATTGTAGTGTAACAATAACACCACAACTCCGTAGTGGTCCGGAGTTGCTATTCCCTTTTTTGTCCTTTCGCAGTGCGGTGCCACGACAATCCGGCGGTCGTCACTGCTCTAAATCGCCCTTCAGTTACTCTGCAACAGCTTAGCAATGCGATATAACCGCAGCATGACAAAGGTCTGTCGGATTAGGGCTGCATTTTCTGGCTTGCAATACAACAATATTGATATCTCGACTTCACGGTTGGGCAGTGTCACTACTCCACGCATTATCAGATGCATTAGCAGCCAATAAGATACTATCATTAGCTTTATCGACCTGGGACTCTTTTTCTATAACTCAGCTGCGAATTGAGCTATCCAAACGAAATTTGGGCACGAATTAAAGCATCAACATGGGCATAGTAGCATTCATTCATCAACATGGGCATAGTAGCACTACAGTACTCTAACCTACGTCGAGAAAAGAAGAGTTGACACAGGTTGGTCACACATTTACCTATTGTTTCCCAACAGTATGTTTTGCTGTATTTCCCTCTGCTGCTCAAATGGAAGTGCAAAATTCGAGATTAATGAAGATTTTTATCTTTGTTTTATTGAACTTCTTGCCATTCAAACTTTCTTGTAAGTGAAAGAGTTGCAGAACATGACTTCTGCAGCAAACTCGTTCATTATAGGATTTAGAATAATTCGTTTTCGAATTGAATAAAGACGATACAAAGGCGAACGGATATGCTGATGAAAGCGTTGGTTTCACTTGGAGCAGAATAGTTCCGGTTGAAAGCAGTTTACGTTAATGTTATGCCGCATAGTGGTACAAAAAGCCAATCAAGCACTCACATTTGATGAGTCTAGCTCATCTGAGCTGGCAGGATGCTCCTCCTGGATGATGGGCTAGACATCTCATGATTGGGCGACGATTTCATATTCAAGGAATCGTCGCCAATGTACTGTGGAGCACGGCGTCTTCATTACGAATGGATTCAGATAAGAAACATCCCTGACGGTCTCCTTCTCACATTCACTGCGTCACAATTGCTCGTGGACTTTTTGTTATGACCCTGCTGTGTCCGTGTAATCATTGTTAGTGAAATGTTCTACTTTCACTGTACTAACTAGCCCTCTTGTAGATTTGTCTGGAACTTCTTGTATCTCACCGCTCCCTTTTGTTCTTTTGTTGAAAGAAGTATCCGGTAACCAATGAGCGATGTCACTCTAGGAACGTAGTGAAACATTGCCACAGGAGAGTCCTCAGGTCATCATCGTCCCCAGGTGTCTGAGCTCATCCGGTTATCCTGGTGAATTCTCAGCTGACATGAGTTCCCGGGAAGGCCATATTCTTAGTCTTGTTTCCGTATAGTGTTAGGGACAGGGATGTAGGGAAGTGAAGTTTTTAATCCCGGAAAATGTAAAACGGAAGTGAAAAATGGCTGTAAAACGAGAAGCGTGAAACGGAAAAAGGAAAATTTCTGGCAGTATATGAGTTCATCTTTAATTACACTTTTTTCACACTTTCCGAACATTAACCTTGTTGCCACAAAAAAAAACAAAATATAACAAATCCATACAAAAGATCATCCATTCAAAACGCATGTGCACGTAGTAGTCCCACTCACTTCGCGCCGCTATTTGCAGTAGGTCAAGCGTTTCCGTTCAGTAATTGTGGAACATCTTCACAGTACATAGAACCTGCGCTCTATTCATCAACGTCTTGAAATTGCGCGGACGATTCGTTTTCGTTGATGACATCATAGAAATTTTCCGTGTCAGAATTTTACAGAAGTGCAGTTTTCGTAGTAGCTTCTTGCTCAGCCTGTTTATGGTTTCCCTACAGGAATCACTATGTTTACGCACCGCCCCTCTGTCATCCACTAAAAGCAAATCGAAATAACAATATGAGAATTTTGAGACTTTTTCCCACAACTTACTCGTTGTGTTGTTATTTGGACACAGTCCCTCTATTGAGACCTGTATCTTCTACTCCACCTTTGAAGTATCGATGAAAATCAATAAAATGATGCAGGATTGTCGAATCGCTAACCGTTTGACAGCTCTTAAGTGCACATATACCCTCATAAGGGCTTCTTCTAATGTGATTGCGTCGTCTTTGTCCTCGTAGACGTAAGTGTTTAGCCGCGGGCGTAACGCATCACCCGAAAGCGTCTCCATTCTCGAGAGGATACGACTGGAACCCGTTGCTTGCGATTGTCCTCCTTGTCGTAGCCACAGCATTTAGTCGTCTTCCTCTTTTTTTATCTGGCTGAATTTCCCATTTCCAGGGAGATTTTTTTTGTTATCGGGCCCATTCGGAACGTTACGCTTTCGGTCTTATATCATCATTTAATGGTCATTTTTTGCCTTACGATTACCGGGAATCGGAAGATGACCTCCGGACTTGGCCCATTTGAGGATTGCCAGGATAGCGCTGAACAACATTCTTCTGATTTATCCTTTCGCAGCAGTTTTGCCCTATATCAAGTAATAATTTGTGTCCCTTTCAATACTACACGATGGGCGACGTGAATGGAGGTGCTCCAGCACCACTGCCGTTCATCGGGTAGTGCCGCACCATCTTTGTCGTTGCGAGAGGGTGTTGCCGTACTTCAGTGGTGGCTCTGGGAAGTGCTGCACTACCTCTGTCTTGACTTTCGAGGACGGGGGGGGGGGGATACTTGCACTCTAGCTATTCTACGTGGAACTGATATTATCTATATTTCTAGGCGCAAAACACCACAAGGAACATTTTTTTTTGGATAAAGGAGCTAACAATTCTTTTTTTCTTTTTCAAATTCTTTTTTACTTTTCTTTCTACATTCTATTTCTGCCGACCATTCATCTCTTTTTTATTTTTCTGCATTTGCGGAACCGTTTGGCAAAAGTATTCTGCCCAGAATATTCCCCAACATGTTGGACAAAGCCAGGATTGTCTTAAACGCTTAGCTTTCATCCAGTTTTTCTTGAAATGGACGCGAATCTCCACATAAATTGCTTCGGAATTTCGTAACAACAATCAACGTTGTTTTTCCTTCGGATGGATTTGCGCGCGACCTCATTGTTAACGAGAAAGGACAATTTGATGAGAAAAACTTAGTCAAAGACTAGATTTGGAAACTCTCGGATTTAGGGAACATTGGCTTCTATGCGGCTGAGAGGTCGAAACAAGCGAACCACATCAAAAATTACTGCTCAAGATGTACGTAGAAGTGTTGAATTCCTTTTCGTTGATACTTTAGCCACCAGAAATCTATCTTCTACGTACTTTAGCAACGAGCGAATGATTTGGTCATATTCGACGAGTTTTCATCTCTACCGCCCCCTAGCATCTTTAGCAAAACATTTTTCCTGATCAATGATTTCCTAAGGATGTTCGCTGATTCTATTTGGATGAACATTAATATCCGTGTCACAAATCTAGAGAACTACGTACGAGGCAAAAAGTAGCGTTCCGTAAGAAATTGCTAGTGAAACGTTGCATCCTTAATCTTTAGCGAAATTTTCGTTGCAGGTACACTTTAGGGGATGTAAAAGTGATGTGGAAGGTTCCTACTCTATGGCATTCACAGCCTTTTTTTTTTCTTTCCCCAATTCTGAGCGAGCTGTACTCCCAGGTAAGGGGCACACCTAGAAGCTTCAGAAATACACAGATTGAATGAATATCAGTTAACCACCCACTCTGCGCTTCTCACCGTCAATCCTCAGTTTCAAGGGAAAAAAATTCCATGGTAACGGTATCCGAAACATCGGTATGGTTGATGTTCCCACCACTGCCAATTTCTAGCACGGCAACACGTGACGTACAGCGACAAGGAGGTGTTGCTGTAGGGATTCGCGCAACAACATGGGTGTTGCGGCATCCCCTGATACAGCGACACAGGTGATGCGGCACCTCCCACTGCAACACCACCTCTGCCGCAAATGCACCGACAGCCGTTTACTGTAACTCAACGAATATTTCCCGGACTTCCGTTGTTGTTTACGGTTAGTACCATCGTAGTTCCAACTTTTCGAATAAAAAAAACTGATAGGGCACATTCATTCATGCAAATGTAGTAACCCTGTACAGTGTAGCCTGTGGTCCATCGTAAAGAAAACCCAATTTTCCTCGGCCCACCTCTTACTCTGCGTTTGCAAAACACTATGTAGTGAAGGCTATTCTACTTTTTCATTAGATCATATGGAAGCGGAAACAGTTTTTTTCACCTTTTTGCGCGTGCACTGAAGAGTCCTTTTTTGTTACGTAAGCCAGTTTATGGTTTTGTTTACGCTGCAAACGAACCGAGTGTTGGTCTTAAAGTGTAACTACCTTTGCTTTGTGTTCAGGTTGCAACGTTCGCTGATCGCCGTACTGAGCTTTACGCAACTAGTTCATACTATTTTTTATACAGATACGCTTCAACCTATGATTATATAGTCAGTGACTCCTTATTAAAGTCCCAAATGACCAGGATGACTGTTACAATCGCGGTCAATTACACAGGAACGAGCCGTTCGAACGGGGACGATTCAGTTCGAATACATGGATCGGACTTCGCAAAAGGTCGCGATCAGAAGCCTTCGCGTCGATCAGCTCGCGAATCCTTGCTATCCATCTTTTTTCTAGCTTCCTCGGTTTTATGCAATAATCGCCACGCGACGTTTCAACGTCGACGGGGGTGCTTTTTTCCAGATCGGCGTTAAAATTTGACTTGGGTGGGTTGCAGATACCGCATTTGGGGTTTAACTCTGCTAGATTTCGCAGATTTTACTGTTACCATAACTTACACCGTAACTGTTATTTCCAAACTTTGCTAATTACTTCTACTTTTCCGCAATAACGTGTGCTAAGATCTAAGGGACGACCACTTGGCATCTTTTTCCACCATTATCCATCCCCCCATTCCATCACCTTTCTTCTTGACCTTGCTCTAGCTCCTCTCAGGTACAATGAATGGATTTCGAGAAAACTCCGTAATTTATATAGTGGGCCATTCTCGTCCTTTTTCCACTTTCTCAAGAGATTTCTGCTATCTGTTCAGTTTTCCTAGCGCTCTACTAATTTTGTTATCCTGTGCCCGTCTCGACCACCCATTTGGTTCCATGGTTAAATGAATTATCCTTTCATACCCGTCAGAATTCTGCGAACTGTCAACACACTCCAATTTCTTGGTTTACCCTTATGTTTTCATGAAATTCTTCCTCGAATACATGAGTCCTTAATTTTTTAATTGTTTTATGCCCCTTGTATTTGGCTTTGATAACAATACTTTATTCAGCATTGCTACATCCTTCATGAAACTACAGAGCGTTACATGATGTCTTTCTCAAAATTCTCTTGCCCCAAATTTTACCCGGCCATCACTATTTGATTTTTCATCTGAATTCTAAACTTACTCGGCATACATAGCTACCCGCTTACCGTCGAATTCGTTAACCTTCCCATTTGCTTTGAAAGAGATTTACGCCTTTACGAGTTGAGGAAACAGAAGTTTCTCGTCGGAAGAGTTGTTAGGCCGTCAAGTTCGCTTTTTCTTTCTCGCGAGATCCATTAGTTTGCGCCGTTTTCTCTCTTAAACACCTCAATCTCTTCCTTCATTGCACTTTTACTTACAGTTGCACATCATAGAGCAATTAGTGCTGTGGAGGGCATTACTCCTTACTCCGTTGACTGTATTTCGTAGTATTTGTGGGTTTTTAGTCAGTGGCGACTACGCAACCCTTAAAAATTCTGCGAGTTCCACCACTATTTATTTATGAGTTTTCCATTGGGAAGCGCAAAATACAGGAATCTAGCCTATTTGCCCCATTTGGACGTGGAATTGGGAATGGAATTGACAAGAAAAATCTCTAGAAGAACTCCCTGGTAAACAAATGAGCAAACAAATCAATAAATAAGGAGAGGGATCAGTACTCACCCCTGGATGTCAAAATGTTGGTGGACCGCCTGGTGTTAGGCCAGAATCGACACTTGTAAAAAGTAGCCGGCCCGGGCTCGACCCCTTCGATCAGAACCCGCAATAATCTCAATATGACCCCTTTGGAGGCCAAACACTCCATACCTGCACTTTTTTTCATTTTTTTCCTCTTTTTTTTCTTTGAACTTCGTATCATTATCTTGCAAAGAATTTTATACAACCAAATTCCCTAACGTTTTCTAAACCAAATGGATTTTGGTGCAGTCAATGGGAACTAGGCTTATTCTCTAACAATTCCTTCCCAATACATAGATCCAGAACCTCACACAAGTCAGTACCCTTCCTTCTTATGACAGAAATCCGCTATTATACGCATGTTCAAGTGGTGGCTAACACGCACGGAGCTATGGAACCCGCTCGCTCAACCCGCAGCAGCCCGCTCGCCCGCAGTCACTTCGCACATCTGTTTTCCGGTTCTGTCCTTATAATTTATACGTAGCATGCGGTCGTCAATCGTCCGTGCGGAGGTGTGAGTTTATTACCTGGTGGCGCACGCGGCGGCGAGAAATAATCGCCGACAGCGGCTTGAGACGATCCATAAGAAGGTGTGTTGCATCCGAGTTCTAAGGCTTGATTTCCTTCCCCAAGCGATGGCGAATCGATGTGGGTGTCTTTGGATGGGCTGCACTACCAACGACTTCTTTGCAGTTCCATGTCGTCATGTTTTTGTTTCGCGTTTTTGTTCCTCCGATTTCTCCGATTGTCCGGAACCAATAGAGAAAAGCAGTTACAAACGAGCTGCGAGTTGTAGGGGGCCTCACGTCATCAGAATTGTCTCTTGATTGCCTCACTATTCATGCAGAACAGTAGTGGGCGGATTGTGGATCTTTACGGGGTTTTCCTTTTGGAGTATTTCCACTGTCATCCCACATTATCTTAGGAGACCGATGGTATAGGGGCATCAGAAAGAGGCCTGACTCCTTTTCAGTTTTTTTTGCTCCTAATTCACCGGTCCGCTTACTGCCGGAAGGTATTCCCTATTTCATTAGATTTTCATACTCTTTATTATTATATATTATTCATCCAGACATGCATCTCTAACCTACTTGTCCTCTTGTGGCTACGGATCGCACTTGATGGATTTGACTTCTTTCTAACTATTTCTCGTGATACTTTCTTCTAGTAGTCCATACTAAGCTTGAGTGCACTGGCTAATCTATCTCTTTGTAATGGCAAGGACCCATTCTGATCAACTACACATTAGCCATTGGCAGGTTGGTCCTAGGTATGGATTGTTAGGGTGGCGGATACCTAACATCCAAAAATCTACTCTTAGTCTACCCTTGTATAGCCGCGTGGGTAGTGACATTCTCCGCTGTCAACCACCAGTTATAAGCGGTTATAATCCTTAATGGGTCCCAAAAAATTTACCGTATGGAATCTAACCAGTGCCTGGGTTTCGGGCCCACTTCGTGTTGTACTTATAGACTACCTGCTTCTGGTCCTAACCTTTGATACCAAGGTGTCAAGGTACATTGTCCCAAGCTCGTCACGTCGGTTACTGATGTTTTCCGCTCGTTTATTGTTTTATTTTTTGTAGGGGTTTCGATTCTTATTTACCAACAGAATATTTCATTCGTGCTAGATTTTCATTTTTTTGTTGGCGCACCTGGGGTGCACAAATAAATAAATAAATAACTATTATAAATCATCCAAAAAAGAGTTTTTTTAGCTTATTCTTATATGCATCATTTCGCTGGTCATATGCCATATACACTCATTGTAATATTCCTTTAGAAGAAGTGCTTCAAACAACCTTATTTCCATAAGTACAGTTCCCCTCCCACTCATCTAGGATCCCCCTTTCGAGACCCTTCGAAACGACCAACCGGTCACACACAAAGTCGACAGCTTTACGATCGAAACACTTGCGAACACCCAACCCTGTCATAGACACATCAACTGCTCTTTATAAGCTCTCATTTTCGACTCGAAAGCCTTCAGATGCTCTAATGACCATAAACCGTATAATCAATGCGATCTAGACCTTTCCGAAATCCACTAGACCGCAGTCATTCCAAGGCTTTCCATGATTGGCGTTCCCTCGCTCAACTTCACAGCTTTCACATTCTCTGACATGCTCAAAAACGATTGCCCTTCTAAAAAAATTGTAAGGACACTACTACTTATCAGCGATGGACTTGAGAACTAGTAGAAGTGAAAAAAGCTGGGTAAAAAAGGAAAGTCCTCGCAGTCCTCTTCAATATTCCCGATGATGAAAGTATGTGCTCACTCGTACTTGCTTCATTCCAAAACCCAAAATGTCTATTCAACTCTCTATATTTTCCTACCAGAATGTACTACTCCTTCACTATTTTCTTAGCTGGACCTACTTAGATACAGTGGCCGTCGACGACGTTGAATCATCTGCGGCCTCGAAAAGCACGCTGCGCGACCGCGCCGCTCACGATGGAATCGCCGCGGCGGTGGCCAATCTGGGTTCTCTCGGTATTTGTTCATAACATTTGATTTCAAGTAATAATGAATTAGATAACTGTCAAGAACATCCAGTTTGTTGTCCTGGAGAGGATTCCCGCTCTAGCGGCGCGGTTACACCGCGTGCCTTTCCAGGCCGCAGAAGGGTCACCGCCATCGACACTCACTATAGGTAGAGAACTTGTTAGAACCTACTTGTACTTGTTACAATTTAGTACTGCAGGGAAGTTATTTATTTATTTGTTTATTTGCCCCATACAGGCACCGTACCTAAATTAAAAAGCATGGGTATGATATGTTAGCAGAAGGGAACTATAGTCCCTGTCGAAAAGATAGACAGATTGCGCGTGCGGTTTCTTAGCGTTGCGGCTGCAGAATCGCGGCGGGACCTACTCGAGCCTCTCTCCGCATCCCTCGTTCAGACCCTGCCGCGATGGTGCAGTCACGCAATCTGTCTATTTTTCCGACAGAAAACCTCAAGATAAACCGGGGACTTGAGTCACAGCGGGTAGAGATGTTATTTGAACCTGATTTTGAAAAAAAAAAACAGAATTACGGATAGGGTTTGCTGAGGAAATTATTTTTATGAAGATAAAGGTCCGTTCACGGTTTCAAATGTTGTTTTAATCTCAGATCTGTTTGTTCCCCGTTGTACCTGAAAATATGGAAAATTTGGCCCGTGACTTGAGAAAAATTAAAAAAAAAAACTTTTTCTGGATGTGGACATGCTGTAGTTGTCGTTTCTTGAAGACTTGGTTTTATTGCAGCGTTTCCTATTTCTTTGCTACTTTTTAGAACTTGTTGGTGTCAGCGACATCATAATTTTTGAGTTTTCCTGTTAATCCCCTGCACTGCCCCCTCGGCATCAGTATTCTTATTGAACTCCTCTCCTCACTTTCCTTTATCCATACTCATTACAAGGGCACTACTTGACTTGCTAACTGGTTCGGCTAAAGTAGGGTTCAAGCTAAGATCATTCCTCATTGAAACTTCTTTAAATGGCCCTGTTTACCTTCCTCATTCACCAAGTACTGTCTTTTCGAGTGCATGAACATATATATCATAACAAACACGCCTAGGTTAGTGGTCGAAGCCGCTCATCACACCGGTTGTGCTGGGTCAAGCCGTATACCCGTTCCGAACAGCCGGTGGCGCTTCTATGATTCCATTGAAGAGTGGGGACATCTTGCTGGTTGAAGTGGGTGGATGCTTCGGAAGCTTCGTTGTCTCTTTGAGCAGATAATTTCTGTTGTAAGCGACTATTTACTCCTTAGGTAGAAACTAGTCTTGTCTATTAAAGGTTGGCTACTCTATCTAATGTGACTGCTTCTCAAATGACTACATCTTCAAGACTCGGGATGTCTGTCTCCAACATATCTCGCCATCTGAGTATTGCTAATTTTTGAACGATTTTTCCTTCGTCTGGCTTCTAACGTATTGTACGCCCAATTTTGTTGGCCTATTCCAGTTTTCATTCAATTTTGTACCGGACGTCGTCATGCAACCCTAATTAAATATATATTCAGAACACCTAAAATTGCAAGCCATTTCTTGCTTAGAAAATCCCATGAAGAGGACGGATACGATTCCTTCATGCTACAGTGCCGGAAATCCACTTCTGCATCACATAACACCTCCCGTCTGGACTGCCGCGACGCACCACCCATGCGGCGCGGCAGATAAGCTGTACGCCATTGTTTTCAGGCGTAGCTGTTGTTGATGTTTTGCTTATGTTTTCCACAGTTTTCCTTCGCTTCTTCGTTTTCACTTCAAAGGAGGACATCAGCGTCCAACAACCACAGCGCCCAGGGCTAGGATTGGTGAACGCATGAGCGAAACCAGGCTAGCAGACCGAATTTTCCCCTCCTGCGTCTCCTAGTATTACATAGTCTATATGATAACCGGTCACGTCAACCATTATTGGTTGACTTGGTTACCGTTTCGTGAATCTCAGCAGCGCGGCAGGCCAAGCAGGCGCTTTCCTGTGGTGCAAAAGTGAACAACTGGCGCTGTACATTTTCTTTGCATCTCAAGATCTGGTTGAGTAAACACATTCGCGACAATGTGCTCAATCGGTTGACATGCGTGAGACCGCGTGCACAACCGGTTGGTCACAAACGTGTGCTTAAAGGGCCGCCTGTGTCTCATGCACCACACTATGCCGATTGCGTAAGGTCGCGATTGTGTTAAGCCTAATTGTGGACATCAGATTTTCGTCGTTATTATTTTTAACCTAAACGGTTCTCCATCAGCAGCTATGTTCAACCATTTTTTCAAATTTATCTCCCCTATTTTTTTCTATTTTTTCCATCCAGGTACTAATTGTCAATGAAGTTTTACGCAATTTCGACTTGATCTTTTTTTTGTCATTTTATTCCTGAATTAAGCACATGGTCCTTTGCTAAAACGGAAATTTGCGGCTGTCCACATACACATGCACTCCCGTTCGAACGCTCCTAAACCTGCCAAACAGCCCCTAAAAGCTTGCGACTAGCATAACATCTCCAGGCTTATCGCTGAAGCTGTCGTCTCAATCGTCATTTGTCTAATCTTTCATCGAAATCTACGCTAACGCTAGGAATTCAATGGCCAAACAATGCCGATGAGAAGAACTTTAACGACTTAGTCATCACCGGCCTAAGTTATGGCGTTGTTCGCTACTGCTGCCTATCGGGTAATGTCATGCAATAAAAATTCCTTGACATCAGTTTTGCTCTGTTTGTACGAGTACCCATTTCAAAACCTGCCCTCTTCTCGAACGAGAACCATTCAATTTTTCATATTCGTGCTCGTGTTTTCATCGCATTTCTCGCGTTCGTGAACTGGTTCCGGCTAGGTGTTGACCTTTTCATCGTTAATACCTTGAAATATAGGTATTCTCGTGTTCAGCCCTATTTAGTCTGATTGCTCTGTAAGATTGTGACCACTCCTTGCACCTGGTGCCTCTGCAAACTTCTTACTGAGAAGCAAGCCATTCAACATTTGGAAATATTCCATAATATATTTCAAGAGCCTAAGAGAGCACCTGTTTCCTCGTTTGGCTTCCAGTTACCCACTACATATGTATTGCTACCTGTCCCAATTCACAGAAGTGTGCATAACCTGGTCCACTCGTTCGGTTAGAAACCCTCATGGCCTGCAATAATGGTAAAAGAAACAAATTGAAAGCCGGAAGTGTAAACGGCAAAAAACATAGGGCTCTACAAGCCGTAGGAAAAGAAAATCGTTCATGATCGAAGAGGCACCGGTTTCGAGCGATTTTACATTCGTCAAAAGCCCGGAGGTCGTAAATCCGCTAGCTTTGAGGACGCTTGCGTAGTTTCGCACACAATCACTTATGCTACTAAATATAGCTAAGCATGATCCTAGCAATATCGAATCATTCCTTAGCAGGCTGCCCAGTTAGGAATTCTAATTCCATACCCATGGTTGTTTCAATCATAGTGTTACGATATGTCGTTATTCTGATAGACTCGTACCTGTTCGACTCGCATATGCTCCACTCTTCTCTCCGTTTCCCCCTTAACTTTATGTTGTTTTAATGCACAGTTTAAAGACATCTTACATACTGATGTCATTTTATGGTAATCGGTTCTGATCGTTATGCCATATTGATCAGGTTAGAACTCCTTGCGTAGTCATAACCTAGGTGATTCAGAGGCCAAACCATTACAATGCAATCAGGTCCACAATTCCGCAAAAAATGTCGGGAGCCCAATAGACCAAAGTCTCTGGTTTTGTGGTGTCCGGGGACCTGTTTGCTCGGAAAAAATCGCCTGGAAAAATTAAGAACTGATGTAACTGAAATTCATTGAAGCAAATCACTACAGTTCGCAGAGCTTCCTCCTCTGTAAGGCCCGAGTGTTGAATAATAAATGTTATCCTTCGTGGTTCTGGATCATTCATGTCTGTGGACAGAAGTTTATCTGCACCATAACGGTTCGACCTCTATAAAAGTCTCACTATGAAGGCTAGCTGCCCTTCTTCTCCCTTAGGAGCTCACCTCGTCCTTGAACACCTTGTATTGGATATTTGATATGCGCAACATCTCCAGCTATTTTCCAATCCTATTGTAGTCTTGAGAGAAGCCGTACTATTGCTCCTTCTGAACTTTGCAGCAACACTCCAACTCTATTCACTACTGTCACAGAGAGAATGTCCGATTTCATAACTCGACATGCAGTTTCTGTCCTTTCAGTGGTGTAACTCGTCCACACATCATGTAGTCTGAGTTTGAGAGCGCTTCTCAGTTTCAATCTGGAGTCCCAAAAGGAAAATCTCCTTGCGTTACAACTGCTGGAGCTAAATTCTGCATACTGTTGTCACCGTTCCTCTCTTCCAGCGCAGCGACACGTGACCTAACAATCCTGCATGCAGCGACACGGAGGTGTTGCTGTAGTAACTCGTGCAACGACATGTGGCATCCTCAGATGCAACGACATGGCTGCTGCTGCACCTTGCTGCTGCCCAACATCGTAGGTGTTGCTGCAACTTCTGGTACGAAATTTCTTAAAATGGTGCGCTGTTCTCAGTATTCATGTCATGCAATCGTTGCGGCATCTCCTTGCGCAGAACCACATTCCCGAGTTTTCGCTCCCTCAAGGAAACGATAGAGGACGTTTTGACTAGAACCTAACTTTTGAGGCGTTCCGCATTTGTCTACTCTCATGGTTTACCTGATCCGGTCTTGATTGTTGAGGGAGCAACGCAGTCTTTTTTATTTTTTTCTCGTTTTATTTCCAAGCTATTTTTCATCTTTATCACGCATTTTCGGTCGCTGCGGCATTTAAGAGGCAAATAGTCTAGCTCTAGCTTCCTTGTGGACGGAATTGTCAGTTGAAATTCCTTTAAATCCTTGAATCTGACGGTCCAACATGCGTAATGAACATTTAGCACCTCAGGCAGTTCAAAATTTATAACACGAAATGCGGGTAGCTGTAAAATGATGCTCATTAGGTCGAAGACTTCTTCGCTCTGAAGGATGAAAAAGCATGGAATTTTCAGAAGCACCTGTTCCAGAGACGAAGTTTTGGTTTTCCAACTGCATATAGTGAGTAGGAACTCATCGATGAGTAATGGGTAATCCTGCACGTACATAGATAGTTTCCACCGCAGCGCGTTAATTTCCAGCATTTAGTAATGAAACAGCATTTTGGTTTTGGTTCTGTCTGGAAAATTAGTAATTCTGAACTTTTCTAGGCAATTTTTGGGATTCCAAACTTGTTTAGAAAACCATGACGGCTTGAAATAATTATTTGTTCATTATCGATACGCATAACCCGTAATTTCACGCATTTCATTTTTTGCTTCATCCATCCCTAGCCCAAGCTATTCAAACGGCCCAGATTCAGCTAATCTTATCATATCTCGCTGGATTTATGCAGAAGCTGTTCTTGACAGAAATCATCACGGATTATTGTCATTACGTCAAAAACCGTATCTCGTGATTTTGGGACTTTATGACATTCACTTCTCATCAAAGTGGATTATTTTGTGTCTGTTATCGGGTCTGGTTTCCATTAAAAAAACTATATCCGTACACCTGCTGGAACAAATCCTGTCGAATTCGTCCATCTTTGCTTACATCCTATTTTTGGCAGGCGATTTATTACAGGATGGGTTTTGACGAGATCAGTGACACATGGGTTACATTTCCAGTCGGTATTGCAAAAACATTCAGACCCAGGCAGCAAAATTTCGACTTCTGAGTTAGAACTAGAAGCTCCATCAAACCTGGAGTATCCGTTGATTCTTGGTTGACTACAAAAACCAACCAAACGACCTGTTCTTCAGGAAGCAAGAAATCGGAAAGTCGGCAGAATCTCCATAAAAGAACACCTCAGGTGGTCATAAGCCTACACCTGCCCCAGCCACTTCCGACATAATAACCGAATAAGCTGAAGAACCTCTACTCAAGTGGAACCTCATACAGTCGTGAAGACCACTATTCAGCTGAAACCTACTAGCAACTGCATCGTCGTCTACCCACTTGTATGTAGCACCGCAAACACTTACCAACAACGCCGAAGCAACGAACCAGACGACAGGCGGTAGTGTTTGTCTGCGCGTTCCCTATTTTTTCCGTCGACGGATATTTTTTTTTCCTTCCTAGATACTACAGCATTACGGACTCCAGCCATTTCTCCTTTAATGGTTGACACAAACCAAAGAAGACAGCTGCTTCTACCTAGTGAAACTCATGATTCGCCTGAAGTTTCCTTGAAGTTTTCAGTGCTTTAAATGTTCGATCTTCTCAGTACCCCTCCGAATTCTCCTATACGTTCTTGGAAAGAACTTTTTGATGGATGTCGATTTATTAGTAGTCCAATTTTAAAACAAGTATCACTATCAATGTTTGTCATTTAAAACAACTCCGGCTCCAAGATATAGATAATATTACAATTACGAGGCATACACTGCTATTAATAGTGGTCACTTAGAGTAATTTAAGCTTTAAGATGTACTAGTTCTTGCATTCCTCTATTTCCCTTCTCTATGAATGCTAATTAAAAGGTTAGCTTTAAGGCAAAGTCCTGCAAAATTTTCCAATGTATAGTTCTTGAGCTCTTCATGATGCACCCCACCTACGGATAATCTAAGCTGAGGTTGGTTGGGAGCTTTTCAAGGTGAATCCCATGTTTCAAAGAAGAAATGCTCCAGGGTTACGGCATCTGAACCTTCTGTCTGGGTGGTGTTACCATTTCGGCTCACTGCCAACACAGCAGCACGTGACGTCACGGCCTCCATACAGCGACAAGGTGTTGCTGTAGTGACCCGCGCAACAACATGGGTGCCGCAGCATCCAATAACACAGCTACACAGGTGTTGCGGCACCCCACGGTGCAACACCACATCAACCGTCGCAGCACCATCAACATGGTCCGCCGTTTAGTGGTCGTCCACTGGTTGCACGTACATTGCAACTATGCAATAACAATGTTGACCCTATAACGCCACTTAGCGGATCTTTTTTGAACTTCTATTGTTATCTTTAAGGTTACTGCTGTACTAGATCGAAAGTTTCAAGCAAGAAACCGACAAGGTACATTTTGGTCGATCCTTTCTTCCAAGAACATGAAAAGTAAAGCTTCATTGTCGGCGGAATGGAAGATTGACCTGTACACACAGCGATCGACGAGATTCTGGCTTAATTTCTTCGAACTCTCGTGTTCGCCCGGGTGTAAGCTTCAGAATCTCGACTCAGGTCACTTCTTAGCCGAGATAAAATGTTCGCATCGAAAGAAACGATGTCCACCACAGCCGCACACACTCGGAACTCGTTCCTTTGCACGAACCAGTAGCTGTTTACCTATGCTAAACGTGTGCTTTTCGCCAGCGTCGGCGATCGTCTCCGGACATGAATTGGTGGGCGTGACGGCGCTCGAATCGAGCCTCCTCATCCTTATTTCTGCCATTTGTTGCTAACTCCGGAAATTCTTGCCTTTTCTTCGCATTTATCATTGGAAAAATGTGACTTTTGACTGTTGTGCATTCTTGTGCCTTTTTGACTGCTCATTATTCCTTCTTTTATGTTTATTGCCCATGTTTCATCCGCCAAAAATGCCCTCCCCACTTTTTCTTCTATTTCCGAGAAAATGGAGGAATTGGAAGTGATACAAAGAGCCGAAAAAAGAAGATCGGAAGAAAAGCCTCAGCAGAGAAACAGATAATTTTCACTGCTACGTAACTAGAAGCAATGCTTGGTAGAAAAAATGCGACATGTTGTTTAGCGCCCTTCATTCCCATTACATATGACATAGTTCCTGCCCATATCCAGAATTTTGAGTGAATTGGGCTGAACTGGTCAGCAGAACCAATGCGCTTGGTTTCTGTTAAACTCTCCTGATAGAGGAACCCAGAGGGTTGCTGCACCTCCTTGTGCAACAACATTGTGCTGCTGCAACTCCTAATGCGTGTCCTGTAACGCTTCCTTCGGATGTACCTATTTCGCAAATCCGCGAATGGAGCCTTACCTGTTTTTGTAGCCTAAAGATATTTCTCACATCTTTTCTAATCTCAATGTTCACTGCCCTTGTGGTTCTGATTTCTACATAAAAAAAATGCCATAATTTTTTTGTTTTAGCCTGACCTTGTCTGGAATGGAAATTCTAGGCTTAACCATTGCACTTTAACGGTGCAGATGGTTAGCAGGAGAGATGTGACAAGGAAAGTAGTCAAGGGCTACTAGAAAGATTTCGAAGAAGATTTGGAGCACAGTGGAGTGGACAGAGGGAAACAAGTTTTACGATGGGCACACTACTACAGGCAAATAAACCATCGATGGTCGCGTGTGAGAGTTCCCCACGAAGCAAAATAAACTCCTGCTCGCTTTCAAACTGGGGATTTTCTATCGTAATATGAAATTCTCCCATATCTCTCTTTTTCACCGCAGTACATAAGTGCGTAGCCTTTGAGCGACGATGAGGCATCTCTTGTTTGATTTTTCGAACTAGGATTGGTGTGTTCCAATGAGGATATCCGGAGTTTCACACACAAAAGGACAGGGTTAATCAAATGATGCATGAATCTTAGACTAATTGTTAATTTTAGCCACCATACCTCTTGAAAACATCGTATACGCTCCTTTCATGTCACCATTTTCTACCTTACTATAGAATACAGCTGTTTCCTTCAAGCTTTCCAAGCCTTTCATTTAAGCTTACCAAGCCTATCTTGTCGACACATTTCGTTCCTCATAGCAATCCACAGGCTTTTCTATTCCAGGTCCTTAAGCACAAAAAGTGCGTAGAAAGCTGATGTCGCCGTTCCACCTTATAAGGTTATCCGATTGTCGTTCTTTTGCCGTCGCACAATCTGCGAATGAGATCAGCACCGGTCCAGAGATGTCTGTTGATATTTTTATGTGTTCACTAAGGGCTGTTTCGCTTACGCCTATACAGATGTACACGGTCATAAGCTAAATAGGCGTGGTTTTCGCTTGAATAACTCTGTACACATTGCCACATCTCTTCTGGAACGATTATCCATCGGAAGCCGGTTCTGATTCGTTGTCTTTGGTAAAAAGGAAAGCGTCATTGTTTCTTTTCCTTCCTGGTAAACATGTCCACTGTGCTAAAAAGCAGTGTACGGACTCGTTCACGTCGCATTTAGCGCATGTACGATGCGTTTTCCGCATATGCTGTCATTCTGTTCAGAATCATTTTCAGAGTTATCCTTTTCATTGACATCAAATCGTGAGATTCAACATTTCATGGCTTTTTCGGGTGTTTGCTATGAGAAAGAAGTTCGAAGTCCTTCAAAACTACCATTTTACCTAGCATTATATTCCCTTTTTCTTGCTCATGGACGAATCATCATGTACTTTTTAATGACGCTGTTTATTTGCCCTGTAACGAGATTTGTGCGGCCCTTCTGCTTTGTTTTCCATTTTCCTGTACGCCCTTTTTCGCATGTAATGCATTTGTTCTCTCGCTTGAATGTCTCATTGTTCCCTAATTTCAGAAGAACGGTTTCTTTTGGAGTCGTAGCAGAGCAGAGATTCCGTGGTCGAGAGGATCCATCCGCTCTATAAATTAGGAAATTCAAAGGTTTGCTCCAATTCTCTTTTTGTAAATTTATTTTTATACTCTTTGATTACAACGACTCTCAAACTAACCCATCCGGAAAGCCTTCATCGATTGTTCCGCAGTATTCTCTCTCTTCATTTCCTTTCTACGTCTTTCCTTTTTTTTCCTTACTGTATTTATCGTTACTCATCACTATTCTTTCTCATACCTTCTTTTAGCCAAACGTTGTTTCTGAAACTAGAAGTTGCTGCGCCGTGCTCTACAGAATGGCGTTGCAACAACAACATGAGAGCTTCGCTTCAGAGTTGCTGTGCCGTGCTCCATTTACATTTCTGTGCAACGACAGCACCACCTACCGCATCATGGGGACCCAGAGTTGCTGTGCCGTGCTACATCTACACATTGGTGCAACGACAGCACCACCTACCGCATCATGGGGGCTCAAAGTTGCTGTGCCGTGCTACATTTACACAGTGGTGCAACGACAGCACCACCTACCGCATCACATCATGGGGGCCCAGAGTTGCTGTGCCGTGCTACATCTACACATTGGTGCAACGACAGCACCACCTACCGCATCACATCATGGGGGCCAGAGTTGCTGTCCTGTGCTACATCTACACATTGGTGCAACGACAGCACCACCTACCGCATCACGTGGGCCCAGAGTTGCTCTGCCGTGCTACATCTACACATTGGTGCAACGACAGCACCACCTACCGCATCACATCATGGGGGCCCAGAGTTGCTGTGCCGTGCTACATCACACAGTGGTGCAACGACAGCACCACCTACCGCATCATGGGGGTCCAGAGTTGCTGTGCCGTGCTACATCATACAGTGGTGCAACAACAGCACCACCTACCGCATCACATCATGGGGGCCCAGAGTTGCTGTGCCGTGCTGCATCTACGCAGTGGTGGAACGCCGTGCTGGTCAAGAGTTGCTGTCGGCACCGTGGTGCAACGACAGCACCAAAGCTTTGTGGTAAACGAGAGTTGCTGTGCCGTGCACTTCCACCAATGCGCTGAAACGATGACACGGCAGGCGATATGCGAGTGGCACGAAAATGCTGTGTCATGCTCAATAATAACCGAAACCTTAACCCAAAATCCATACTGTTGGTCTGTGCAATGATCATACTGCTGTGAACCCACCTCACGATATTACATGTGTTCAGCAGTTACACGACGGGTTTAAAGGCAAATTCCGATGATAAAGTCAGCCTCTAGCATCAAGGAAGACTGAAACAAAGTTTTGGTATCTGGAGCCCAAGTCTGCATGAATCCTGCATCCCTAACATATCACGCTTACTTTGTCGATTTCTTCCTTGAAACGTTAGAACTACGGTGACAGTGACTTTAAGAAGCAATGACTGTCCGAAAAGGATTTATTAAGGTATATGAAATGCCCAACGTTCTTTTAACGGGTTTGTGGAGTACGTGTGACCAGTGGACACGCTACAGAGGTACGCAGAAAACGTTACAATGCAGATGTGATGCTGCGCTGAGAGGCATCCCAGCGCCGAGGGGCGGCCAAGACGTACTAAGCGACGCGACTGCGCCGCACGCATATGCTCTTTCAATCCAGGTTCTTCCTTCAAAGTCGACGCTTTGAATGACTCAGGTGAACACCCCTATACTTTTTCGGCTCTGGTGGCACTCTTCTGTCCCACATTAGCTCAGAAAACTTGCCTATTTCTCCCCAGCGCTTCTCGTACATTTGAAGGCTGCAGCTGCGACGCGCACATGAATCGACCAATCACAGCTCAGCAGCGTACGTCTTGTCACGCGGCCCCAGCGCCACTGGCTGACGTAGAAAGTGGGCGGGGGGAGGGGGAGGGGGCGTGGGAAAAAAATTAGGGTCCCCGCCTTTTTGGGGGGCCGGACGGGGAATGAAGTTTATGAAAATATTAGTTATAATAATAAGTATAATAGTTAATAAAAATTATCTAAAAAATAATAATAGAAAACAACAACAAACAATAAAAATATTCTGATGCAAACATTTAATTTCTTTTGTAAACTAATTCCAAAAATTCTGCGTCCCATCCTCGGGGAGGGGATGCCCTGATGTGTTCGCTACCGATGAATACCTGTATAGATGGCAAGACGTAAAGGTTACTCTGCTTGAAAACACTTTTGAAAGATGGGTTAAAACCATCATCAAATATCCATGGAATCCTTACATCGCGGACAGATTTCCGGAGCACCCCTAGCGAGATTCATGGGTGGTTGTAGTTGTGAACCATACGTCGCGAACTACTGGCTTATCCTGTGGATTAGCCTGTGGACTTGTTTTTAAGGGCAAAAAGTAGCATATTTCGTATGAGTAATCAACAGAACAAAGCGCAATTGTTGAACTAGTTAGTTACAAGAAGTCGAGCCTGGGAAACTCGTCCTTTCCGAATCAGGTGAGCGCTTACAGGCTATCAGGCTAGATCTTGCCAGGATTATTCGCGAATCTAGTTACTGCATCTGTTAGGGCAATCCTGACACAATGCTGGATAAGCAATGTGCTTCAAAGGTAAGGTTCGGAAGTAGCTATTTTTTTGTGGTAGTGGTTGTTTCTAGATAATTCTTCTTCACGAAAAAAAGATGCTTCCAGTACAATACCGTCATAGAAGCAGATAAATCGGGAAGTTTCCTTGGAACGAAAAAAAGTTGTTTATGAGAAAATTCCCACTTTTCTTGCACGAATACCAGCTACAGAGATATTCGTTCATGAAAGCTTTCTTCACAGGCCAATCAGACAAATCATCTTTCTTACCTTTCGCCGTTTCTTACTTCTCCCTTTTTTCTCATATACATAAGCACGACATCACCTTCTTCTAATGTAAACATAAAAGCTCCTCAAAGAAATGAATTGTTCTTCCATTGAAGGCTTTCTCGTTAAAGTCTACTCTAGGGAAGTAAGTGAGCAGAAAAATTCATCGCTAAACGACTACTCGAACCTGCGTCTTAGCCAGTAAGCATGTTCATCGGTTATGAAATGTCCTAACAGGCAGAACTAATGTTCGGCATGGACATTCCGAGACTACACAAAGCAACCGCACATGGTAAAAGAGTAGTAAAAAATTGCCATCACCATTTCAAATCTGGTTTGCCATCTTTTTGCCCTAAATAGGAAATGTCAATGCAATCCTGGTTTTCGCGCACTCTTGTTAATTTCTCTTGTCAAGTTTGACGAATTTTTTTCTCAATTTTCCGAAATAGAGCAAACGATTGTGACCCTAAAAGTGATTTCAACATTTAGGAGTCTTGTTGGAGCATCTGTGACATCATAAGGTACTTCCGTTAAAAATTCTGTCTGCGCTGACCTTTCTATTTTCTTGGAGTTCTTGTTAACACTGTCTACAGCATTGCCTCATCGTACATTTCCGCTCCTTCATGCTGAAATGCTCCTGTTCTCCCTCTTTATTGCCGCATCGGCACACCTTTTCTTGGATGTATGTATGTTGTCCAGACGCAGAAGTTGCAAAAAGGCAGTGATAGACTCTTCGTCTAAAAGCCCGGTGACTGGTTCCAATCATCGCATACGCGAGGCACGCAAGTTCATTCCGCTCCTTTCCGTGTGAAGAGTTTTCCTCTTTTTCACATTTTTCTGGAGGTTTTTGCTGAGATCTACGATTCTACTCCGTGCCTCTACCACTAATTTGAGTATTTATTATTACATTTAAATCCGATTCGAACAGTTCATTCACCATGAAACAGTAAGAGCGATCTCCGCTAGAAATTGACTTCTTTGAGTTGTTTTGGCAGGAAACACTCTCAGCATAGCGGTTTGAAAAGGCAATGCTAACGAAACATACGAGGAAATCTGCATTAGGAAGTGCCGCAACACCTGTTTCCTTTCGCTAGGAAGTGCCGCCGCACCCATGTCGTTGCACCAGGTGCTGCAGCATCACTTCCCTTCGCTGCCACTTCACGTGTTGCTGTATTGCCGCAGGAAATTTCACTAGCTTGCCGTCTTTTGCTACTGTATCCCAGAACTGCTGTCATCTAAAAACTCGGATTAGGGAGAGGTGATGCTTCTCTGCACCTAGGGCTAGATTATTTTAATATTTGAACGTTAGTTAGACGTGAATCACATGATTTACATCACTGGAGGCTTGAAAACGAGAAGTGCAGAGATTGGCCAAGTTTTGCTCCAAAAAAGATTCCTGAATTCGAAATTTTCGGCACAGCATCAGGAGTCAGCTCTGTTCAGGAAAACTTAGGTAATCGTGAAAATCTACCCTTTTGCAATGCATAACAGGCATTCCCTTTATCAGTGGAGTCAGACGAAGACCCTTGGTCACTTCTTACTCACTCATTTTTCTCTAGAATATTTCTTGTTTCTAGTCAGATCAATCTTATACTTTGAGCATCTGGATATGTTTCCAATTTCCGATTTGTTCACCTAGCGCTTTAAGTCCTAAACAAACGTGTCCCAGCTTTACGCGAACAGCCTTGCTTATTTCCTAATTTAGAATTGCTATGCAATGGTTATTCCGTCTGATATCAACCGTATCAAAGTCGTCAAGTCACCATTTCTAATCATAGGGACAGTCACTCAATAGAGGCCCAACAAGCTGATCACATTAAGCAGCCGGACAAGCTGAGTGCTTTGGGCGGCAGCAGAACGTCGTCACTCTGATAGAAACATTCCATTCCAGCGTCACGGATTGTGGGGATTCGAACCTGTGTCCTGATGGCATCACTAGGTCTCATGCTGAATTGATTTCTATGTCAGGGGCGCTTGAGAGCATGGAAGATGAACAGTCTACGATTTTCTATATGGTGACTAGTGATGGTTGTAAACGAGGGTTTTGCTAAATTTCTGCGGAAGCTGCGACTTAGAGAGAAGTAGGGAGACCTCAAACCTTTCACTTTATGGATAGAGCATGCCTAACAATTGTCCAGTGAGGCAATTACCGATGCAACATTCTTTGATTTATTAATTAGTTTCAATGATTTACTAATAAATTACTACATATAGTGGTCGAGGTGCAATGAGTTTCCAATAGTTCAGTGAGTTGTACTGTGAAGGATTCAATTTCTTCGGCGGTGCTCCATTTAACCACATCCATAGGACCGGCGTCTCTCCTAGGTTACGACAGAGAATTTAACCCATTGCGTGCACCATTAGACCCGCTTCTATAGAAATATGCTCCTATCCCTATTCTTCCCCTTTGACATTTGCCTCATCTCTAGCAACCGATGGGTCTCACTGAGTACGAATGAATTCGCTTTGAAACAATTTTTTAATGGCGTGAAGTGGTGCCGCTGCACCTACTCCGCTGCTCGAGGAAATGCCGCAGCACCTATGCCACTGAATAAAACATTGCTTTGCAAAACGACTCAAAAGCACGGCTTAAACCATATTATTTCCTGCCATAACCATTACCCATAAAAATAAGGACTTAATTCTGTGCTATGGAATTCAGGGTAGACAGTGTTCTATGGATTTGCTCCCAAAGTCCTGAAGACTGAAGCTAGTATATCTTCAATCCATCCAACCTTCAAGTTTCGAACATAATAGTTATCGATTGGATTGTTCACCTCATTCTGGGCAGGACGCTAACCCATATCCCATTCATCTGAAGCCACTGGAAAAATTGATCATGAGCATCGCAATGGAAGACAACAAACGCCTTCATTATGGGTCAATGCATTCTACAGAAACGCAGTGATCCCCTTGATCCTATTGAAACACACTGTTTCTTCGAAAATGTACGTAGTTTAACGGCAGTAGGTACTCAAATAGCTTTTCACACGTTTCTATGAATCACTAATCTTTTTTTCTCACTCATTCTTTCCGTAACGTAAATATGAAGGAAACTAGGAATGAGAACGGTATTGTTAACCCTATTCGCAAGAGTGATGATCCTAAAAGCAAGAATGTTTGCTGCATTCCATAATTCTTGATTTCCTGTCGTTATTTGCCAAATGTTGCTTGCGTAAAAGTGTTTCCCTAGCCTATACTGTCGTGGATTTATCCTAGTGAATGCGAGAACCATGCCAAGCAATATTTCGAAAAGACGGGTTTGTTAGTGCATCTGTCGTGCCCTCAGTTTAGCCCGGTAGTGAACCTATGCTCACCGAGAGTGCGTTTTTTTCTTCACGGGCAAGCCTTTATCTCAGTAGGTACAGATTGATGAGCATCACTAGCCCTCTGGTCCTTCACCACTGTAAAGCCAGGCTAAACTAATTCCTTAAATGTGCGTCTGTCTACTCAAGGATTGTACTCGATGGGAAAATTCTTCCTCTGCATCCATTTTGGCTGGTTCACATCGGCAAGTCCTCCTCTCTGCACTTACTTGGTGGTGGACCTTGCCAAAGACTACTATCTTTTTGTGTTTTCTACGCTTCTAGTTCGATCTTCCCTCTACCTCTTGTATTCATTGCACTAATTAAGCGATCAGAACGGGTCCAGACTAGACCTTTTTTGATATTTGGCTATTAGCCTGCCCCACCTTTTTTGATATTTGGCTATTAGCCTGCCCCTGTAAGTCAATGTCTCACAAAAATTTACTTTTTCGATTCATTGATCGACGTATTGTAACTACCATTATAGCTAACACAAACACAAAAATAAGGGTCCGAAAAGGAATCGCTAATTTATGCCCCATAGCTGTTGGCATTTTATTTGCAACCAGTCTAAGCACGCGTGGCCACGTTGTAGGAGTTGCAATGGCATATGTGGCGTTGCACGAGGAGGTGCCTAAGCACCCATGTTGCTGTAAGCAACGGCTGATATGGCGTTGCTTGAGGAGTTGCTCCAGCACCTCCTATGTTGCTGTAATGGCAGATGCCACTCCGCTCATACAGACACTACCGCAACATCGACTTGTCGCTGTCTGCACCTACTTGTCACTGTTTGAACTACTGAACAGATATAAGCTATGTGTCTTCCACAAATACATTGCTAAACTTTAATAAAGGAAGGATTACAACGCAGGTGCTACAACTGAATGTGAAGAAACTGGGTGAGAGAACAGAAGTCGTTGATGCGCTGAAAAAAAATATGAGTTGAATCAAATTTAAAGGTAACCTGGAAATTGTGCAGAATAGAGCATTTTATCTATTTTGGAAAAAGATTCCATTGTTGCAATTCTTTTCATTTGAGTCCTTTTGAGAAGCTCATTTTCAGCTCATTTATGATGGAACTCCGCAATTCTCATTCAACATTGTGCTCTGCGATCCAGCTTTTATCCACTGCACATGTCTTACGATTAAAATAGGACTCCGAGTATTTCGCGAAGCGCAGCCGCTTCAGAAACACACCTTATCCTACCAGACATATGTATGTAGTCAACTCTCTCTGGCACAATTTCAAGTCTTTATTCTCCTAAATGGTTTACCTCTCAGTATTCAGAATGGTTAACCTCTTGTCAAGTTTTGAGGAACAGTACGTTTACCCTCTATTTCTGCATAGTTCTCCAGCAGTTGTCAGAAACAGTTAGGGCACTATCCAACTCCACACTTCTGGCCGTACCCTACTACGGTTGATAAACGTAGCTCTAACTTTCGCTTTCAAAACCGGAAAAACGCAACACATTCGTCTTCATTCATTCTAATAATTGCACTCATTCTCTACCGAGAACCACTACTCTTTGTCCCACTTGACGCAACAAATCGCACAAATTTGCCGCCGCATTGTCCGCATTCCGCAAGAAAAACCTTATCTTTGATTAATTAATCATCTCAGCATGCCGTTTATGATCTGAAGCTGAAAATTCGCATTCCTTCATCTGCTTTCCGCTGCAACCACGCATCGGCATTGGGCCGCCTACCGCTGCGCATGGAACTCGCTCCGGTCGCCAAATTCGTGAGTCACCCAGTTTTCGTGATGACAGCTGGAAGTTCACTGAATCATAGCCATCATCATACAAGATACAGGAATAAGCAGGTGTAACAGTTAAGGCGTAACTTTAGCTGGTGAAATTCTTGGCAGCCGGCCACATACCGATGACTAACCCTAACACTGTGCTATGAATGTATTACAAATGCTAAAACACAGTCCAGCACTCAAACGTTCAGGGGGTCAAGGTTTTGGGTCCTCCCACTCATTCGGAGCGTTTTTCACGCCTACCTCCGTTAGTGCACTATTGCCATGGCCATCGTTTACCCCAGTTATTGCTCACCTTACCTGCACTTTGAGTTACGCGTTTTGTTTGAGTAACCTCATTCCTTGCAAGTGAACCCTCCTAAATTTCCATCTTTTTTCTTTGCAAACTCATTATTAATAATCCACCATACCCTCCTTCCAAACTCACTTCACTTACTAAGAAGTCCCCGTCATGCAAAGTGGTGTTACATCCGCATAAATTAAAACTTGTTCGTTTCTTTAATCGAAGTACTGTAAAAGGGTTACCAGAGTTCCTGCAAATTCCTTCACATTTAGCATTTCAGTGCACCTGCCACACCCACACTAAGTGACCTTCTTACAATAATAGATGTCACCTCTACAAATCAACTGAATGGTTCGGACGACGCCTATAATTAGGAACAAGACTGTTTTAGAAGATGGGTTCTGTACAAAACACCGAAAAAATCTGATTTTCCGATCTTTCTGATTCGTCATGTCTTGCCGCAAAGGTTCAAAATCTTCAAAATATGCTGCCAAATACCCACTCCTTGATCTGTTTCTGGTGCACTTCAGCTGTTCCCCATGAAAGCTGGGTATGTATGAAAGAGTTCCTTAGAATTAATTTAAAATTCTATGGAAAAGGTCCCAAGTGGGATAAAGTCTCCGCAGTGGTGCCTTTAGAAGTGACAGCTTGGGCAACACGTGACCTACTAACAGTCGCACGTGAGGAGGCAAGTGGTGTTGCTTGTGTCGTTTATGCAACGACACCCGTGTTGCGGCACCACGTCATGCAACGACACTGGTGCTGGAGCACCTCCTCGTGCAACACCATGGGCCATGTTGCAACCACATGTGCTACAGCTTTCCTCGTATAGTTTGTTTCACTGAGGATGACAGTTGAGGAGAGGCCAGTGTGAAAAAGAATGCGCAAAAGTGCGCACGACAGCGTATATACTTTACTGGGACCTGTCTAACACATAAAAATTTTGCGCAAAAGTCTAATAGTGTTTGGATGGGTAAATGCTGCCGCATGACTCACCTACAACTCAACAAAGACCATGACAGAGCCTCAGGTAGCTCCAGGCAGCTTGGTTCAGCATCGAAACCCAGCACATGAAATACGTATTTACGATTTTTGATGGAATAGAATGGACAATTTTTACGCCAGGTGACATGATTTTGAAAGAAGCTAGAGAGAAAAGAGAGAAAAACAAAATAGAAAAGTGTGCGGCATTCGGAGAGGTAGAGGAGGAATGCCCAAGCAAGTAAGGAAAGCACAGGTACTCGACAACCCCATTGCTTCTGAAAAGTACTACGTACAGGTAGCCCTGAAATCACAATCAGTCGTGAGTCCATCAGTGTTCTCGCAGAATTTTTTGATGCTTCATCTGCATTTATGCCCGTAATCACTGCTGAAAGCTGAAAAACGACAGAGTCCCCTTGGATGGATCTTTTCCACTTGGACTGAGAAGGTATGCGAGAAGCAAAAACAAAAGTTGTGGCCTGAAAATGGTCAAGTTATGGCTAGAGCAGTTTTTTTTTTTGAATTCCACCTTTACTATGATCTTCATGTTGGTCCCTCGTTTGCGTTTCCCTTGTTTTCGAATATTGATTTACCACGCGACCTTTGCCAGGGGACCTTTGTGCTCTGATCAGTATTTGATCTACCTTTGCACACCTTGAACATGCTATTCGAGTTCCCTAGATTCCTCATATGTCTTACATCCTCGTTTGTTGGAAATTTATTTTGTTACAACAGTGTTTCAATCTATCTAATCCTAAAACATTCAAACAAGAGGATTTCCGTCTAAAATTTGCTCGAACCAAAATGGGCTTACACTTCGGTCTCGTGTTTGATCTCCGCTACCCATGCATAATCGATTAGACCTGTGAAAGCGATAGGCAAGTATGTATGCGTGGTCTACGTGAATACCGTTAAATAAAAAAGAAAATTTGGCACAGGGCACTCAATCAACGGTTCCTTTCACTATCGTCTATGGCAACGTTTTTTAACTTGAATCTCACCTCAAATTACTTACCTTCACTGCCACTGCTGATGATGTTACGAATACATAAATTTGCGCAGATGAGTGCGTGCATCGCTCCGTTTGAGCACTTTCTGTAGATTTTTGTAGAAATGTTTCAGAATTATGTATCGTAGGAAGTACATAAGAACAGAGTTTTTTTAAACCAAGGTCACTCATTTTCGTTCCAATAGTATTCCATTCCTTGTCGCTGTGTGAAGGGAGACACAGCGACAAAGAGATGTTGCTGTACGTAGTGGCTTATGCACCAGCATAACTGGGTGCCCACCACTCCACGCAACGACACATGTGAGGTTGCACTCCCTATTCAGCCCCACC
>JARK01001677.1:163192-177177 GCA_000688135.1 Ancylostoma ceylanicum
CCCCCACAAATTTGCAGATATAACAGCTTTTGAGAGGCAGAATTTAGCTAGCATCTTTTGCAGCGTGGTCCATAATTACAGGTATTCAACAAAAAAATCATATTAAAGGTTGGAAAGCGAATTAGTAACTCTACTCAGATGGTCCCACAAATTGTTACCCCCTGAGTTTATCAGCCTTTGCAGAAGCAGTGAATGGAATAATCGGGCTTCTACAGTCACTCACCACCCACACGCGTAGCGCCAGGCCATTGTGCCTTTTTGAACCTGGGAGGAAAAGCCGAACGTGGTCTAAACCTTGCCCTAACTCACTCTATCAGTAACTTTAGATCAAAACTGACCTGTTCTTCCTAAGAAAGGACCAGGAGCAGCGGCTTTACACCTGTCTTATGCTGGTCTGAAGCGCGTGGGTGGTAAATATCCGAAAGTCCTAACAGGGCTTTGACCGTATCCATCACCTTAGTTGTAGCACATTTAATTTCCAGAGGTGTAAAATATTTGCAGATGCCTCTGTTTGGCTAGCTACGTAGATATCAGTGGAGGGTTCATCTGGTGAATAGTCATCCTCCATCTTTCGAAAGTTGTCCGCCGTGGTGGTAAATGGACTACCACCAAAATTCAGAACATGAACAGTATTTTTTGAAGGTCCGCTTTTTTTGTGGTAGGAGCACCATGAAAAGAAGGAAGTCGAGTATTTGGTGCACATGCACTTCAGTGTTTGCAGATGCAGCCCACACCATAGGCTCTTTGTTACCCTTGAGACGTCGGTGAGGTTGAAAAAACGTGCTTGAGTTACGAGTGCAGCCACAACTTGATCTCTTTAAGATCCAAATATGGCCACGGTCCAAATTCCGGTTCCATTTCCGTTTTCTTCCTCTTCAAACTTATTGTTAGAAACAACAAAAGCCAATTATACAAATTACTGGTGTGCAGTTACCATTATGAAATGTCTCGTTTGTCTTAGCAGTACATATTATCTATTTGCATGGTTAAGATACATATGTAATACCATACCATCTGCCATATTTATTTATGCACTATCATTTAGAGCAACTATTTACTATTTAAAGTTGTATTAAAGTAGTAACTCCTGCCAGTGACCATAAACGAATTAATTTTCTATTAAAAGAACACCGGCGTAGTTCAAAAACCCGTTCAGATTTTGAAAAAAGTTGCATTCAGGCATCAGTTGAACTGTTTCCGTTATCGAAGAGATGGATCAAAGCAGGCTTTGTTAGATGCTGGATTTGTTCCTGCTGTGCATGTTTTAGTCTATAAATTTCCCAAACCCCGACATTTTCTTTTCTAGTCCGGTAAATTCCAACTGGAACATGTTGGAGGAGTTTTTAGAATACTGGAAAAAGTCAACTGGGCGTCATCTTTCGAAATCAAAGCGCTCAAGCGTAAACCGCCAACATGAGAGTGTTTAGGATGTCTAGGTTTCCTACATTGACGTTGGCTTTCAGTGGCGCCTTAAAAAAATTGAGTTAACAACTTTTCATCCGTAAAATTTATTACTTCTTCTACTATAAGTAGCAACACAGGCTGTTTTTCTGTTCTCTGAACCTTCTTTGCCTCCTGCCTCTATATTTCCTCGAATCTTTTGCTTTGTTTTTGCACATTCCTGGCAAGCGTCAGGCGTTTGAAACATATAGTGGGACAACTCATCAGTGTCAGACCTGACCTAAAAAATCGTTCATGCCCGGCATGGAGGATGAGGCTACCCCTATTGTGTCGTCGTTCACGTTGATTGGCACGTCATTAGAGAATGGGCTCCATTTTCTCAACCATTTTATGAGGCGGATTCTACTGCATTAATGGCGATTTTAGTGGAAGCATCGCCGTTACTGAGCATATTCGGAGGGATCTTCCGACGCTTTCCTGGATTTTTCTCGTAGTTCGCCTTGTTTTACTAGCTTTTCCCCTTTGTCTCTCCTCTACTAAAAATACCGAGATTTCTTTTTCCAGTTTTCCGAGAGTCTCATAAAAGGCCAAGGTAGTAAACGGTAGAGTAAGTGAACAACCATCTTGGTTTTCTCATTTTTCTGACCATTTCCAGCACGTACAAACCTTTCCGACGTTTTTACCATCTCTTTGCCCACAACTTGTAAACTCGTCCTATAGTGACTCACTTCTTACTCAAATCGCCACAACTGTCCTTTTGCAACCTGTTTTAAACATTACGTATGTTAAATGCTGTTTTTACCCGAACCCTTTTAGTGAAATCGTTCAAGAAAGCGAAACTGGCCAGCACGCACGATCTCGACGCTTTTGCTCATGGTCAACCAAGCGCTTCTCAGATTGCTATCGTTTCTCGGGCTTGAAACGTCAAAAACCGCTTTTTTAGCGGTCTTCCTCTGAAATTCGTGCAGAAAACCGGTGCTTAGTAGTTAATGGTCTAATTTCTGGTAGTAAAAGGGGATTGGTTAGCTTTAAAGCTTTATTTGACTCCTCATCAACACAAAGCTTAGGACCTACCATTAAAATTTTTTATATCCAGTAGGAAATCGTCGACGTGGAAACTGTTTATGGACGCGTACCGAGCTTTTAAAGGCGTAGTTACTGAGTGCTTGAACGGCATTGATCCACCCTTATACGTCAGAGTTCTTCCAATTAGTAAGTTCTAGTATTCATATAGTATAAAATGTCCATGAATACCTATCTGAACCTACATTTTTGAAAAAAAAAACTGTGCCATCAGAACCTATCGTTGGCATCGTGAGCGATCGTTATCTGGAGTAGGGTCAGAATCAACACATTTAACAACTTCGGAAACTGGGAAATGCAATCTCAGAAAATGAGATGCAAATTTCCCATTTTTTTTGTCAAATGTCATTTTCTATCACGTTCTGGAAGAATGCGTTTATTTCATAATTTCGTGTAGTGTCTAGTCTGAAAAACTATTACTTTGATCATTGGTGTCATATTACCAGTTTTTTTTAGCCCCCAAAAGGTGGAAGAACTTAGAATCTCTATCTCGTTCCTCTAGTTAACTGCAATAACTCACAAACTTGGCAAAATAAAAATAAAAAGGTGCAAGTTTTCTTGAAAGCAAGGTCAAATAAAATTATTCCATGCAGTATCTGTAACTTCCATGCTTCAATCCATTTATAGACCACGTATTAGGAGCCTAAAAGCGCTTCTGCAGCTCATTTTTGAATATTTCCAAGAGAGCTCAGTGGTTAGGTCATCATAAGGGGGCAGCCTATATGGTGCTGCCCACAGCAACATCTTCTAACACAGCAACATGTGACATGCAACTCCTCCATACAGCGACAAAGAGGTGTTGCTGTAGTGGCTTATGCAACGACATGGGTGCTGCGGCATCCTTGCAAACAACGACACAGGTGCTGCGGCACCTCCTCGTCTAATGTCGTGGGTGGTGCTGCTATTCCTATTGTATAATATTTTGAAGGTGAAACAGCACCTTTAGTTGAGGTCCTGGACTGCTCTAAGTATATTCATGTAATGATACGTAATTTTATTGATACATAAATACATTTTTTCGATGTAGTAATACGTAAATATATTGATGCAATTCTTTCTCCCTTCCCAAATTCATTATTCTTACGTCACTGTCGCTTCTCTGCATCAGCAGCATATTCCAGCCAAGCCACACCCGGGGTAGGGTTCAAGCCCGATCCGACCGCCCAGTTGCTTAGCATACGCATATCTCTTCTCCTATCGCTGACCAGCTCTCAGCGGCTTCCGTATCCATAAATCAAAACTGCTTTTTGTGATTAGAGTCGCCAAGCAACAGTCCAATCAGAACTCTGAGAGCTTTGAAGCTCTAGAAATCAATGAATAATATCCAACAAATTTGCAATAACCACACGCCTCTAGATCTTTCCAATGTGTGCCATTTATTCGTCCCCACAGATACAGTAGCGAGCAAAAAGATTGCAACATTTGGTCTTTAGTCTGTAACTTCGTTCAAAACAAGGCTGGACGTTCAGATTTTTATGGATGTTGTAGGTACTCATAGGAGTAAGAAATGGGTTGGAACCTGCTCATTGCATCAACTTCGCATTTTTTAAGAAAAGTTTTTCTTGCAGAGGTCGAAATCTATAATTTGACACAGTACGCAATGTCTCCCAAAATGAGGTCTATCGTTGAGATCTGGCCTCGAATCGCTTCCATATAGCAGAGACGACCCGTTTACTTCAGAGAATGTGCGTAGCTGACCACTGGTGCACAACTTCGCAGACTATGTCTGCTTAATTCGGCAGTGGTCCTCCATGGATCTTCCTGCCACCTTGGCTCCCTCTGTCAGCTCTGCTCAGAAGGGAAAGATGCTGCTGACGCTTCTATAGTTATGGCTGCAGGTGTTCGGTTCTAATGCAGCTCATCGCTCCCTCATAATTCCGAAATATTCCCTCCAGTTGCAATGAAGCCTTATGGCTGCAGGTGTTCGGTTCTAATGCAGCTCATCGCTCCCTCATAATTCCGAAATATTCCGTCCAGTTGCAATGGAGCCAAGTGTGTACATCATGAGAAATAAGTTTTGGAATTTCTTCTATCCCACGGAGGAAGGTACCTCAACGATTCCATGAGTGGTAAAGATCCTCCAGGGTTATTAGAATATTGCCGTGTACATGACACTTCATGCCGCCATAAATTTGATGAGGTAGGTCTTGCAAAGTTGCAATGAACTTCACGACACACCACCGAATTGTGATACTGTAACCTGTCACTATAAAAACCGGCTAATTCATGTTGTATTGGGTGGAACAAATTAGAAGAGGCATTTCCACAGCAAATAAATCTAGGCGAAGTGTGAAAACTTGTGCGTGGAGCAAGGAAGAACACGCACGCGCTCTAGTGAACAGCACTTCTCACTTCGAGTAGCCCAGTTTCGATAAATCCGACGCTGCATGAATTGTAATATACACGGCAATATTCTAGTAATCCTGGAGGATCTTTACCACTCCTGAGATCGTTGAGGTACCTCCCTCCGTGAGAGAGAAAAAATTCCAAAACTTATTTTCCATGATGTACACACGTGGCTCCCTTGCAACGAGTCGGAATATTTCGAAACAATGAGGGAGCAGTGAGTTGCATTGGAACCGAACACCTTTAGCTAAACTTATAGGAGCGTCAGCAGCATCTTTCCCTTTTGAGCAGAGCTGACAGAGGGAAGCAAGGTGGCAGGAACATCCATGGAGGACCACTGTCGAATTAAGCTCACATAGTCTACGAAGTTGTGCACCAGTGGTCAGCTACGCACATTCTCTGATGTAAACGGGTCGTCTCTGCTATATGGAAGCGATTCGAGGCCAGATCTCAACGATAGGCCTAATTTTGGGAAACATTGCGAACTGTGTCAAATAACAAATTTCAACATCTGCAAGAAAAAAATTCTTAAAAAATACGAAGATGGTGGAATGAGCAGGTTCCAACTAATTTGTCACTCCCATAAGTACCTACAACATCCGTAAAAATTTGAACGTCGAGGCTTTGCTTTGAACGAGGTTACAGACTAAAAACCAAAAGTTGCAATCTTCTTGCTCGCTACTGTATATTTGTTATAGCGTGTTTAGACTACCTGTTTCTTTCTTTCTCCACAACTTAGTTTTCCCGCACAAGCGTGTTTATTTGTTTGACCTTGCATGCTATGCATTAATCCTGTTTGGCTTCAAAACTGTATTTCAACTGAGTAATTGTCACAGTTGTTTGTAAACAAATAGACTTTTCATGAGCTGCTGAGAAAAAAATGTACATAGGTCTCAAAACCGTCGGGAACCATGTACTCGAAGAGTAAAATAATACGTAAAAAACATGAAAAATATCAGGAACATAGTGTCAGCTAGTGTGAAAAATGTTCAAGAGAAAAAAGACAACTGCCGAACAAAAGAAGAATGAGGCCAGAGTTGCCCTTAAGTGATTTCCCGTTCGTAAGAAAAAAATTGGTATCATATGCATAGATTTTTTCTGTTCCAGACAAAGAATTATGAATCCAAAAATTTGCGTTTTGTCTTCAGTGAATACAAAATTCTATGTGGCTCACTTAAAAGATCTGTGTCTTATAACCAAATAAGGAAACATGTAGCTATGTTTTAATTATTTATTTATTGATTTTTTATCAATTTATTTATCCATTAATTAAGTCAGTCCATCACTCCATTATCTACTCATTCTCTACATTACATCGCATTCCGCCTTTGCCGCAGTTCCGGCTGCAAACCCTTCTCTCCTATTATTTCGTTCTTACTTCACTTTTCCACCCTCTTCTTCTGTCTTCTCTAGGTCTATTATCATCGGGTGACCAATGTTTTTTCGTGAAAACCACAGGAATTCATTCGTGAACCCATAAATTTCACTTTTCTTGCTTTTGTGAGCGAAAACGGAAAGTTGAATGCTGTTCCACATAAATCATACTGACTTCACTCCTATATCACGTTATTGAAACGTTTCCTTGAGTTCAGAGTGGGGCGGCAGGAATTCCTTGGCAAAAACAGATTTTCAGTGAATTTCGAAAGAGCCATTGTGAGGTCAACAGTGAGTGGTGGTTAGCTTCGGATTGATGACGGCTTTGCTTTGAAGTGGCTTTTATAACTCGTTTCCGCTAACATTGTGGGGAAAAAGTTGCACGAGATATGGAGCAGTAATTCCATGTACGTAATGTACTTGGTTGTAGCACTGTGTACCATTCTCAAAGGACATTCCGGTTGAGAAAAATACGTTTCTCGAACCTACTTGAAAGGAGGCAGTTCTTCCCTGAGAAAGCAGTCAATTAAAGGAACTCATTCTATATTCCCCTCATACCTATGTATACCTATACTTAAGGACAAATTTCCACAATACGTTTTCGGGGTGTTCTGTGTCACTTTCGTCCAACGCAGTTCGGCTTGGGTAACGAACCATGGCCGAAGATCCGGCCACGGTGTCCCGCCTCTTTCTCTCGCAACTCCCTTTTCGGCTTATCTATGAAGTTGTTGCAGGTGTTTTATCCCAGTACATCCTAGATGTTTCGCTTTGGTAGGTTTTCAATCTCGTAAAAAGCTTTAATTTCTAGGATTGATCCCTCTGTTCCCATCATTCATTTCGTTCGTGTTCTTTTATACCTAGAATGGTACCAGTTCAGTGTCAGATGAATTCAGAATCCACAAATTGCATCACATTATATTTCAATTTTCTTTTTCTAGAAATTTTATGCAGCTCCGAAAACTGACATCGGGTCAACTTATGGCTACTTTTTCAGATGCCACAAGTTCCACACCGATTATCCTTCTCGTTTCCATTGAATATAGTGATAGGCAGAACGCTGTCAAAAACTGCAAACTGGTTTGACTTTAGCTGCTTTAATTTTGCATCGGCTTGCAGAAGCGAGTGAACCAGGATACATAAAATTTTACGCATGTGAGCATAAATGGCTCTATTTATTAGCTCGTACTTGGCTTTCATTCATATATCATTTGCAGACAGGGGGTGCTGTTACGTCAGTTTGTTTTTACCTTCATCTCTAACGAAATGTCTCTGCAAGTGAGACTCTTCTTCTGAATGTTAACAAATTACACAGAGAGAGAGAGAGCTGATTGAAGAATCTCCAGCTGTTATATAGGCTTGCAAAACAAAGTAGAATTCTCGTTTCTGGAGGAATCCTTGTGAAGCCGTTGTTTTGCAAGACCTGCAAGGAAATGGCGGAAACTCCCGAAACGACTTCTACGTTTTAGTATTTTCGGGTTGAGTCCCCATCTCTATTTTGTTGTGCTGTTTTTTGCTTGAACATCCTGCTCAGCAAATACCGCAACATTAATGTCGCTGTGTTGTCCACAGCAGCACCATCTCTAGTCCTGTATGAGCCACTCCTACAGCGCCTCCAGTCGTTGTTTAGGCTTCTCACAGCACCTCTCTTTGCAGTGAAAGCCACCGCTATAGCACTTCGTGTTGCTGCATGTTCAAATCGTACAGCACCACCTGCCACACCTCATGTTGCTGTATAAGCCACTCTTACAGTACCTTATGTTGCTGTAAAAATCACCCCAACAGCACTTCATAGCCCTGTTAGCCGCTCTCGCAGCACCTCTTATTGCAGTATACCACTGAACAGCAACTCCTGTAGCGATGTAACCATCTTACAGCATCACCAGTCGCTGTATGGGTCAGTCCCGCAGCACTGCCTGTCGCTGTGCAATCCTCCTACACCACTATTTGCTGCTGTATGGGACACTTAGCACCCAGTGTTGTCGTATGGACCGCTCTACAGCGTCATATGTTGCTGTATAAGCCGCTCTTACAGCACCACTTATTGGTGCATAACCCATTGCCACAGCAACTTCTATGGCTATGTAAGAATCTTACAGCATCACCTGTGGCTATATGGGCCATTTCTACAGCACTTCCTGTCGCTGTGTACTCCTCTTACAGCACCTTTTGTTGCTGTGTGGGTCACTCCTACAGCACTAAATGTCGTTGTGTAAGCATCTCACAGTACCACATTTTGCTGTATAAGTCACTCACGCGGCTATTAATGTTGCTGTGTATGCCACTCTTACAGCACCTGATGTTACTGTATAATCCCGCCCTACAGCACCACCTGTCGTCGTATGAGCTACTCCTACAGCACCTCATATGATTGAATAAGCCACTCCTTCTGCACCTAATGTGGCTGTATGAATCACTTCTGCAGAACCTTATGTTGCTGTATAAACCCCTCCAGTAGTGCTGTAGAAGGACTACCTCTCGTTCCTGTAGAAGAGGAATCCCCACATCATTACCTGTTTCAGCGCACATAACACTGCCACAGGAACACCTCTAGCAATGTAAGCATCTCAAAGCATCAACTCCGACTAGCGGCACCTTTTATTGTTTCATAACCCATTGCCACTGCAACTCCCGTGCAGGAAGCGTCATTCACGATTGCCTTCCTCTCAGTGTTGGCAGCGCCACATCACTTGTTAACTCACGTTGATACGCGGTTACACAGACGTTGATCCTATACGGGTAACGCGAATCAACGTGGGTTAACGAGCGATGCGGCTTTGCCAACATTGAGAGGAGCGTAATTGTGACTGACTCTTCCTGTAGCACCTGTTGCTGTCTGGGCTAGTGCTACAGTACTGTCTGTCGCTGTATAATCCTTCTACAGCACTCCCTGTTGCTGTGTAGGTCACTCCTGCAGCACCTCATGTCGCTGTATAGATTACTCCTACAGCACCACATGTTGCTGTATAGGTTACTCCAGCGGCATATCATGCTACTGTGTAAGCCACTCTTACAGCACCTTATCTTGCTGTATAATCACATCTACAGCACCACCTGTCATCGCAGGGGCAGGTCCTATGGCACTTGATGCTTCTGCATAAGTCACCCTCGCGGCACCTTATTTTGCTATAGTTGCCAAATCTACAGCACCACTTGTCGCTGTATGAAGTGCTCGTACAGCACCACATGTTGCTGTATAAGTTACTATTGCTTCTCCTAATGTTGCTGTAGAAGCCACTCTTACAGCACCTCTTCTTGTTGTATAAGCCATACCTACAGTACCTCTTTTTGCTGTATAAGCCACTGCTAGAGGGCCTTATGTCGCTGTGTAAGCCTTCTACAGCATTCCTGTTGCTACACATAGAAGCTGCTTCGCCTGTGCTAACTTGCCACTGCTTATGACCTATGTATTAGGGTGTTAAGTTGGAAATGCGCGCTGAAGTTTCGAGGTTTTTATTAATGTGTTGCCAAACGTTTTTCGCCAAACTTTTAATACCTCCTGAAAGAGCAAATCAAGTAGTATTTTCTCATATGCGGGTTATCGAGTATTCCTTGATTCTTTGTTTTTTAAAGGAATTTATAAGAAGTTCGACAGAAATTTCTGAATTTCTGTTCCCTAATTTTATGTTGTTAAAGAGCGTAAAACTGCAGCGGAGCACCACTACAGATCATATATAGAATTAAGAGAATTTTTGGTGTATTAATTGGCTAAATCCGTGCGACAATAAATTACTCGAAAATGGCCTCGAACTTGGGTAACTGAACCGAAATTCTGATTGAAAATCGTTTCCTCGACTGCCCTGTTCTTCACATCTAGAATTAGGAGTCGCACTTGGGATCGCCTAATAGCCCAGACTTTGCGCTATCAGGCGACTACCTGCTTGCTTCGTTTAAGCCTTAAATAAATGAGAAAAATTCCAAAACTGCGACGAAACCAAATTTTGGGTAAGCCGCTGTTTTAAGTCACTGCGCTGCGATAACCCAGAGGAGAGCGCTCAATCTTTTTGTTGAAGATGTCGAAGGTTCAATAATGCTAATTCCGCATTGAACTTGGACTAAGGTGTTGTAGCTTCGTTTTTAAAAAATAATTTGTCCGATGCAAAAACGCGCATTTCCAACTTAACACCCTAATAGCATATTGCTATTCTAAGATTAGTTGATGCGGATATAGCCGTTCAGGCAATTATTTTCATATTTTCGCATAATTGACATAGAGAGGTTGAAAATGGGTAGCCTAATGTTAAGTAATAATTTATATTTGGTTATTTATAAAACTATCGATGCAAGGGGTGAATAGCTCAATTCACATTTTTCCACTGAGTTTTTTCTTTTTATTACAACACATCGTTCTGGAACCGCACACCTTAGTGGTGTGACGTTACGTAAAACATTCTATAGCACGCAGAACAGCTAGCTTTCATTCTTTTCTCTTTTGCTTCTATGGCACCTATTTACGAAAGGATTCTCAGAAAAAAAGAAGGGAATAGGAGTCGAGATGAGGACGTCAACCGGAAGCTGAAAGAACACCGTGATAACGTGCGAAAATCCGCTTGTCACGTCCAGAGCGATGATTTCTGTGCAGGATATTAGCGTTTCGTTCTTGGCTTCTCTATTCTCGCCTTTTGTCCTGATCAAGTTTATGAATCGTCGGTTCAGAGAAAAAACAAGGCGAAAAGTCGCGTGAAAAGACTTGACTGTCCACTTTCTCTTTGTCAGGCTCAGTTCATAAATTGAGGAGAGCTTTCACGGATTGTGTTCTCTGCATATCTAAGCAATATCCAAAAAGAAGGCGTTAGAAAGCGAGTTTGGTAGCAAAATGCGGAAAACTCTCATTGATAAGCAAATCTGACCTTCACAGTGGTCTGCGTCTGGTGGTTGACTAGTTCGTCATGTCCGTCGGAACCCCGCCCTGCTCGAGATGGCTCTTGATGGGGGGAAACGACTTTTTCCGCTAGCACCCTGCTGTTTCTCCTATTTAGGCGTTCGTCCACCTAAAGGTCTTTCACTTTTCTCGTTTCTGTTCTGGTACCTCAAGCATTTTTATTCGTGTGATTTGCACAGAATGCATGGTTAATCTGGATTCACTGTCACTGAAAACTAATTCCACCCTCTTTTGGGACAGTACTATTCTTCGAATTCACTTCTTCACTCAAAATATCCAAGATAGTACTCTGGTGTGAAAAGGAAGGACCTACTGGACGTTATGATTCCTGAGCTTCCAAGAATACTGCAATGCTAATCTTGTGCAAGACCTGTAGTGTGTCTTAAGCACCTTTCACTTTATTTTCTAAAAAACACAAGACGTGTAGTTGTTTTTTTTGTTGTGAACGCTAATTAGGAAAGATTCCGACAAATCGCCGTAAATACAAAGAGGGCACAACGAAGACCTACTGCCTCACCATTCCCTTCAGAGCACTAACTTTTTCAAAGGTATCATACAATCCCATTTCTACATTGTTACTCTCATTTTTAGTAAAAAAATTATTTTACATACATAGAGGAGTTTAGAGCTGTAATCTATGCTCCAAACAAAATTCTAAGCTGCCTAAAGCCGAAACCAGTAAAGTAATCAACAAGTTATGATGCAGAAAGACTATCAGCTAAGGACAGACTTGGCCCGTGGATTTAATTATGACGCTATTACCTCACCAACGAAAATACGTAGTGCTCCGCATGCCAGTACTGAATCTGTAGAGAGGTGCACGAAAAGCTTTTTAGTGAGAGCTGGACTCACGAGGGTGTCGCACCATGGAGCAGTGAGTGCACCACTGGTCTCTGGATGCAGCACCACTGAGGCAGAGTCGCACCACCATCACCAAACGAACCGTCGAGTAAATATAGGGTGCATTATTGCCATCGACTTAAATTGTTATCAAAACTATCGTGAATTCTGGTAGAGGTACCCCAAATTGTCTGATGAGTACTACGTTCCAAAACATGGTGTTTATCGCTGTGTGGAGAACTGTTACGTCACGTGCTGCTGTGTTAGGCCATGAAGCAGCAAGTGCAAAGTGAACTGCAGGAGTTGCACTGGCGGACATGGAGTTGCACGGGAGGTGCTGCACCACCTGTGTATTGGTGGATGCCACAGCACCATGTTGTTGCGTAAGTGACTACAGCAACACCTCCTTGTCGCTGTGTGGAGGATCGTTACGTCACGTGTTGCTGTGTTAGAATAGTGTAACGGTAGCAATACCATCCATACCATGACACTGGAGCACTTTTCCTTGAAACTGGTTTAGGACCTTGAGCACCGTTCTCAAGCTTGGGTTAACTGATGTACTGGTGGGTTACATCAAAAAAGACCGGAAAGCCGTACATCGAAAACTTTAGGCAGCAAAAAAGCCAGCCATTTCAATTTGGAATCCGGTAGTCTGGTCTGTAGCTCAAGTTTATTTCTCAAGCATTTATCACACAAACTTCCTGAGTGCTTATGAATTTGTAGAAGTTGCGACCATAAACGAGTACTTTGCGCGCTTTTAGCTTTGAAATTCAAACCAATACCAAATGTAGTGAAGTCTTAACTCCAGTAGTTAATTAGTGTTTCCGTTTTCTCTTAGTGTTGCGTTGAACACATTAGTTCTCTGCAAAAGGAACGCAAAGAGTGACACCGGCATGCATAAATCAACGGAAGACTTCCTCTACAACTTTCACCTACATAATCCAGTTTCCTTATTGTCTCAACCCATGTTTCCTTTTCGATACAGGAATTCAGAAGGCGATCGGTGATTTTCCTCCTAATCATAGCCGAATCTAGATACTACCTTAATGGCAGCAAAAAACATCTTTCCGTTAATGATTCCACTCGATTCCAAAGTCTTAGTGCATAGGCGAACGAATGTTTACTACGGAAGTACACGCTAATCTTGGGAAATCTCAAGGTAAGACGGCACTTCATCAAAGCGGGTGCCATTTCCAGCGATCTGATAAGCGGAATAAACGCTACCAGTGCAATGTTGAAAACAATTTCAACATGCCGACGATTTTTCGAGGAAGCTCAGCCAAGAAAAACGATAACACAAGCGTGGAACTAATCCTATAGCAAATTAACTATTTCTACGTTGCGTGTTTGCTTTTTTACCAGCAGTCTTACAAAGACGTTTCCAAGTGCAAGTCCTTCCTGTATATAAGACCTCGCAGTGACAAAGCAGAGGAAGTTCTCAGCTTCTCGGTTTCCCATCACTGTCTCTACCAGAAATTTCTCGTGAAGAATTCTCTCGGTGCTCGCCTTGTTGTAGTTGACATTACCAAACTTGACTTACTCGTAATCTGTCACCTATTACCCGCCAACCTTGATCACGCCATTTATTTTCACTAGCATACGTACGCAATGGCGTAGCAAGGTCATTGCTATTGAACGACTTCCTTGGGAATGTAATTCTGAGAATTTGAGCAGCTTCAAAGATGAAAAATCGGGTTTTTCGACCAGGAGTCCGTGATCGCTCCAGGGATGGGCAGTGAAAGTTGCAAACCAATGGCAGACAGGTTTTCCAAGCGAAAATCAGTACGCCAGAGTTCACATCATGCACCTCATTTGTGGGAGTGCAACACCAAACAGGAGGTGCACTCCCATCAAGGAAGTGCGCGGTGGGGGAATCTCGTCCTCACAACTTGGCACCGCCCAGATGCCCCACGAAACAAGGGGATTGCGAAGGGGCTTTTCATAATTTCTGCAATCGTTTCCGTGCATCATTGCTATCAGCAGCGTATGACGAGCCCAGTTATATGAAAATTGATTCTTAGATGACACTGGTCCCCTGTAACTTTGCCACCCCCCCCCCCCC
>JARK01001677.1:177319-218045 GCA_000688135.1 Ancylostoma ceylanicum
CCCCCCCCCCCCGTATTTGGATTTTTCTATCGCTGGTCTCACTGGATGACGTTTTCTACCACAGGAATGTCAAAAATATTCTCTATTCCTTTCTTTAAATAGCTTAGCAATAACCTTCTAAGCACCGGCAATTTGCTTGCTACCAGCCAGCAATCAAAGCTTAGTGCATTCCTGAAAAATTCTAGGTACCCGTATTGTATTTGCTGTCCGCCGAGAATAAATCCAAGGGGCATACATGATTTTTTGAACTTGTAAAAATTTCATGTCCACCCCCTCCTCAATTACCTCTGCGATGTTTAACATAGATCGGACCGAGCACATTTTTGCATGGCGAGCGCGCTTGGCCAGAGGACATTTTTCTGATAATTCACCATTTGCATCATCCGACGGCGTGAGAACGTTTCATGGTCATGAAGAGCGTATTTCGCGTGATGCACCATGTGCATCACGTGGCCACAGGGGGACGAAAGGGCGTGATGCACCATGTGCATCACATTGTCTGCAGTGTGTTAACCTATATGTTAAGAATTTTGGATTTCTTTCTTATTTCTCAACATACTCGTCGTCCTCCCCTCCCCATCCCACCACCAGCTCATATCAAAGACTAGGATTCATGAAACGTTTACCACGGGTTAGCATGATTGGTTCTCTTATAGACAACGCGATGATAGGAGACGCAGACAGTCAAAGATGGTTTGTCAGCCTGGTTTTGACTGGTTATGCGTTCATGGATTCCAGCCCACGAATAGCATTTTTCTGCTTTTTTCAAACTTCTTCCAGGACATAACCTTTTCCTTTGCATCTCTGACTTCCTGGAGAGACTACTGCGGCAGAAGTTCTGATAGGAGGCGTTCTCTAGTCTAGACGTTACACTTTAACCCATAGTCCACTGGAACAGCTCAGAATCCTTGCAAAAATTTTCTTTCTTCCCCCTGCATCTGAAGCCACCATGAAACCGGAAAGCGTTTCCCTTTTTCGCACTTCCACTCTCGCTCACTGTGTCATTTATCAATCTGTCACATTGTTCTTGATACTGGCTGATACTCTTTTCTTTGCAGCATATCAGTTTTAACGTTGAGCGCCGGCGTTACTCCTTTGTTTCACTTTCTCTTATCACTTTATTATTTGTTTCTTCCTCTTTCAGCATTCTAATGGGTTTGATACAGTTTGAGCTTTATCCATTTACAGGTATGGCCGTTTTACGGTTACTGACACTAGTAGCCGTACTAGTATCACTATCTGAAGCCCAACTTGACCGAGCGTTTCAAGATGAGGCCAACTTTGAGAGTATCGACAAAAAGGATGGAAAAATGTGAGTTTTTTTACAAAGGACATAGAAGCGCTTATACTAACTCTATTGCACGTCCGTAGTCTTGTAATTTGTGCAACTTTTCGTTGGTTACATCGCTCCCAACCAAAGCAAATGTCTATTAGGTGACGCACAGCAGCGTTCGTTTCGTCGCCTTCACGTTTGCGACGGAATAATCGGCGTACGCAACTCGATAACATAAAAGGATTACCGAATCTTGTTCGGCGATAGCTCGCTTGCTTTGGGATGGGTGGTTGATAAAGGGGGATATAGTTGGCGACATCTTCATGGAATAGAAGAAAACGTAGGGAGCAAAAAATCTAACCGAAATCCCCGAAATAGCAAACTAGATTATCAGAAGGGTTCGATCCAGAGCTTCTTTTTTATTCTAGCTCTCTTGAAATCATCTAACCCGTCCAGGGAGACTATCAGATTGTCATGGTATCAGTGAGAGTGTTGACCGAATAAAAATCGAATGAATTCAATCAATCTGACCTACAGTTCAAACGTCCACCCCAAAAATCGACCATTCCGAGAAGGCAAGGCTTCACAGCCCTTATTTCTCATCATCCGGAGATGTAGCGCTTCCACTTTCCTGAACACATCAATTTGTCGATTTATTCTAGATCGAATATTCGATTATCGAATGTATTCAAAACATTATTCGTTCAACACGCTAATATCTATCCACCACTGAAGTACATACTCTTCAAAAGTCAACCAAATGGTGGAATGCCCATGGGTCTGAATTTTCTGGGACCAGTTAAAGATGCTCTTTCCAGGTTGCTACCCCGAGAATGCTAGTATGTAGCTCTCCTAGCTTTTTTTCCCAACCACAAATCCCAATCGGGGAGCTTATCCTCATTCATCCCGGCTAAAACTGCTCCACTCTGCTTTTTGCGGATCCCTCCATGGAGGAGATGCAGCTCAGACAAGAAGATATTATTCTACAGCGCTACTGTTGGCAATAACAGTAATAATCACCATGTTAACCAAGGATTCCATTGAATTTCGGGCAGAGTTGTGCCAATGCCGCTTCGTTGTCAAATTCAATGATTGTTTCTGGATTTCCAAGTATTTTTTTATTTTTCCAAGGATCTAACGTACTTTGGAAAAACTCCAATATCTCTATTGCGGTAAATTTAATTCATAGCGGAGACACTGTCGCGAACCATGCCGTAGCACACATTCTATAGCATCACAGTGTCCCAGAAGTAACAGAAAATAAGACTTTGCCTTAGATTATGACCTAATCCACTGATGACCATTACTAGATTTCAGTGCTAAATAGGATATGCCTCACTGGCTCTGTGGTCTCTTTGCAATGCTTTATGTGTCAGCTAAGGACTGCAAGTACTAGCAATGGATAAACAGAACTTGTGGAAAAAGACAACGGTTCTCGACATTTTCTTGCTCGTCTCTGTGTCACATTATAGCCATGATGGTTCCATACCTACAGCGCAAAAAACTGATTCATTGCATCAATTTGCAAAAATAGCAGTTGATGCAGGTGCTGACAGACAGAGTGTGACAGTAAATCACCATCTGTACATGCTTCGTGGAACTGCTGAGAAGTAAGAAAAGCTAGCGATCACCATTATTCCTTAAAACCACTGTTAGTTTCCGGAAATCCCTTCAGTTTTTTTAAAAGGATAAAGTGGATAGAGTGGACGGCGTGTATCAATCCCGTCATGTGGGATGCGCCACGCATTCGACTTCATCTGAGCATTGTAGAGGCGTTGAATGCGTATGTGCCTCAGTTTTTTTTATCCATAAAAAATCATGGAATCGAACCCCTTCATGAAAATTTCCTAGGACCCCAAGTTCGTATTTATTTTGCAGAGCTGCAGACCTCATCCAGGAAGTGCACTATATAAAATATTGCAAGGCACTAAGGAAGTCCACTAACAGGTTTCTGCGCCGTCAACTAGAAATATCAACAAAGTAGGGCAACCTGTTGCAGACAACTTCTTCCAGAAAATTGAGTTATGGCTGCGGTTATCTGGAAAAATAGATAACCTGACCAAGGAAAACTGCGCCATAGTGCGTATAAGGGATAAATCGACGAGCAATTTAGCACGGAAAAGCGGTTTATATATGAGGTGGTGCACCCCTCGATCTATGGACGGACGGTGCAAGGGGGTGCACACCCTAGATTGGAGGTGCTAAATTTCCATATTTTAAAAAGGAAATCATCCATTTCTCGCGAAACCAGCCAAAGGACACATTCTTTCTGGAAGAGTTCTGGCCACATCTCAGAGTTCTGATAAGGAAATATCAGTGAAATTTTTTTGCTGGAAAAGTTGTTATATTCCACATCAGATCGGTTTTGCTATGATTAGCATGACCTTACATATTTCCGAAACCTACTACTTAGTTTACTTCTACTGCAGTAGCGTATCTAATTATCGTACATGATAAATCACAGCGACATACGATCCTAGCCTCAAGGTCATAGCCAAAAACAGAAGAGAGCCGCATTTTTTTCTCCAAATTCGGCAAATTGCAGCGTTTTATTGTGTGTGCTATGATCCGCTGCGTAGCGCATTTTTTCTGATCTATCTCCGGATGATCAGGGCAGCCTTGCCAGAGCGGGCGGATGGACAGCAGCAGACGCGCGGACGGACGGACGGACAATGTCGCGCGGGGGAACCGGTTTGCGAAAGCGAAATCTCGCACGTGAAACAATGCGCCGTATCGTATAACATTTATTGAGGACGATAAAAAAAACCGCAGCCGCAGCGAGCGTTAACCCCGCCGTCGTCGCTGACGATTCGCGCCCCCTTCCTGCTAAGGATTTTATCGCCACCAAACGCGATTCGGTGGACAAATTCGGTTTTTTATGTGTTTTGTTTATTAGCGTTTTTATAGCAGGGGTACGTGATTGAATTCGAACTCGCCAGGTTTACCCAAGACTGAACTGGGTGAACTTACGGGGGAGAGAAGTTAATAGCGTGGATACTTTGAAACAGTGTGACTATAATAGAGGGGATGGATTTGGTGGAGAAACGCTAGGACAGGGTTTTCATACCCTCTAGATACCCTCACTGAACTATAAACTTACCCTACTTTCTTTTTAGATCAATATAGACTTACCTGCGTTGGAATAGTTTAACTATGTTAGACTTACATGTTTTGAAACAGTCCAACTATACTAGAGGGGATGAATTTGGTGGAGAAAAGCTAGGACAGGGCATTCATACCCTCTGAGTATCCTCATTAAGATCACCACCTCCCCCCCTATCACCACCCACCCTATTTCCTTTCAGGTCAATATAAACTTACCCTGACTAACCCACTTTCACTGCTCCCCATTCCTCCCTCCTTAAAATCCATGAAAAATCTACGAACACGCCCCATTCACCACAATGGTCTCATTTACCCTGCCAAGATCCTCAAAAACCTTACGGATTTACGATCGCGGATCATCCACAAAACACGCCCTACTCGAACCCGGATTTTTCTCAAACAGATGCAACAGTTGCCGGTAATTTGTCGCCTTCATCCATATTCATCGGAAACCAAGGTCTCCTGACCAGCAGTGGGATTCTCGCGATTTGCATGCGCCCAACTATCACAGCTGTGCGACCAAGGGGCGATTTCTCAGTGTACTTAACACATTAACGCTCCACGCATTACCAATTACTGTCACTTTACCACAAATGGATGTTGTGCCGAAAAAAATCGAAGTTTGGCGATTTCTCGGGAAAACTTTTCACCCTGGCACGTCATAGAAAAAATATAGCGGGAATCACTGCTGTATCAGGTCTTACGGATGATGCCGGCAGCTGAGCATTTTGTTCCCAAAAAAGTCCAAGGTTACAAGGAAAGTCCATCCAGAAAAATCAAGGATTCTTCCCCATCACTCGGGCGATCGGGATTACAGCCGACTAGCCACCGCTGCCGCCGTCGCCGCCCATCGGCATCGCTGATGCGCGGCAAGAATGTTTCTTTAACGGAAATCTCCGAGAAACGGACGCGACGCGGATAATCCCGTGCTGATGATGCGCACGCTGCGCATGCTGCTGCATGCGTAAGACGACTGGAACGAGTTCTTGCGCGCCGCTTCTCGCGATCGCGCATGTTAAAAACCCGTATGGAAACGTTTGTGGACGTTTGGTTTGGTTTGAGAACTTCGGACAACAATCGGACAGGGATTGGCTTCATGAGGGAAACGGGACTGCAACGATCATGGATGGAGCGGGATGAGATGTGGGGGTTTTCTGGGGGATTGGAAATTTGTGGAAAAGGAGGATCGAGAAGAGAAAAATTCGATTTAGCGGAAAAGTTATAAACATCATTAGTCCATGGTCTTTTGACAGATAAACCAAGAAGGAGAAATAATAAAAATACAACAAAAGAAATGGCAATAGAAATAGCCAACATGGCTACACTGTTTTTTTTTTTCGTTTTTCCTTTGTTTTTTCATTTTATCATGTCCATACACTTATTAAAATTCCCTTTTCAGTGTGCAGACACGAGCTATCGAAGCTGTTGACGACGGAGCCCAATTGAGTGATGGCAAATTCAGGCTTTGTAAGTACATTTTTCCAAATTGTCATGAAATTTTTAAGGGGATATCCGTTTGGCAAAAGTTCGGGCAGAATTTCCTTGAATTTATCCTGAATTTTTGTCCTCTGTCATCAGAGCGAATTAAGATATTAGCCTAAGGAGATGAAGGGAGGGGAAATAACTTTTTTAGATCAATAGGCTTCTTTTAGGCTAGGTAGCCAATTTTCAGCAGTCATTTGAACAGCTAATCCTTAAGGAGCAGGGTATTATCAGAAAATGCACTTCTTCGTGAAGATCCTTACCATATTGAGAGGAAATCCTCGAAAACAATTTTTCTTGTAATACCCATTTCCACATTGGCCTGGATGCATCATTGAGATAGCCCAGGATGAACGTGTTAACGCCACGTGTTAACGATGGGTAAATTTGTGCAGTAGTGACGTGTTTACCCTAGGTAATCTTAATGATGCATGTGGGCTATTGTCCTTCTTTGTACTTCCTTACAGAATTTCTGCATAAGGTGGAGTTTTGATGTTAACAATGGCAATCAAGAAAAATTTCTCACGATTCCGCGAAATTTCCCTAGCATAGCTCTACTAAGTATTGCAGAGAAAAGAATTCGTTCTCGATTTTTAACATCATGTAGACTTCGCCAAATCGACAATTTTTTATACAAAATTCTTACTACGCACCAAACCAGTTAAGTTTGCGCTGTAATTGGCTGGAAATTTCGGCCAATCAAATTTTTTCATCAATTAAAGTGACAAATCGCTATGGAAACACAAGAAAGCCATGCCACTCGAGCCAGCAGGTGTATGAAAAACCCAATTTTTTGATCATCCTCCCCTTCAACTGAACATTGACAAATTAGTGAAGAATTTCGCCGAGAACCACACGGCCAATCGCAACAATTTAGTGTCCTCGAGCAAAAACATCGGTCCTATCCTAGGTACAACCGCATTTGTCGTGGTTTTTCCTCTAAAGTGGCATAGGCGACCGACACAACTTCTTTAGTTGGCGACAATTAGCCGCGAGCGTACGTGTTCTTCATCGAAAATGTGTATCTCTTTTCTGAGTGATGAAGAAACGAGGCGGCGTGTTCAAGTCGCCGTTCTTTTGGCAGCCGCACTTTTTTCCCGTCTCAACGCTTCGCTTTTGCAGACGTTGGAACGATTGACGGCGTTCGAAGGGAGATCTTCAATGAGGTGGAAGGCGAAGGCATGAATGAACGTAAGTTTGGTGCAATTCCTTGACTAAGATCCCCTAGGTAGGAGGTGGAAAAGTATTAAATCCTCGAAGAATCCTAGACCTATCCCTCCAAGTTCTGGGCTTTCATTCTATCCAACACTGCCAAAAAATCAATCTAAATAACACGCAATTCTCGGAATATGATAGATAGTACTATTGGTACTACTTCTTTGGCTTCAAAACAGAAAATCTTAACCTAGTCTTTCAAAATCTCAATACTCGAGATGTTGTTCCAGACCTTTCTTTTGCTCATTTTCTTACTCTCTCCTCGCTTACCCTGCTTTATTGTGTAGAAAGATCTACTTTCCAGAAGAAGTACCCCATTACTTCTATAAATGCATGCAAAAGGTATCCTATGACAAAAATTGTAATGAAAGTGCAAAATTCATCAAGCAACAGGAACAGTGTCGCTGTATGAAGATGAAGAAGTGGAGCATCACTCGTGTCGTTGCACGAGGTGGTGCCGCAGCATGTGTCGTTGCACGCCGTGGTGCCGCATCACCTATGTCGCTGTGTGAACGTGATGCCGGAGCACCCAAGCACATAATTTTTTCACTAATCGCAAAAAGCTCAAATGTGCCACTGATCCTAATTCAAACTCTTGAGTCTCTTTAATACCATAGATATGATTCCCCTAGTGTATATGTATAATTTCAAAAAATGGCTTAAAAATCCCTAAACATGAGCGCTGGGCCTGCAACAAACCATCCGTATGCCCCAATATAGGACTTTCTCCATCCTGGAGTGCTGCCACAAAGCTACATAGAACTGATAGTGACTAATATAGATTCTCTTTCAGCCGACAATATTCCAAATCCAGCTGATCCTTGGGGAGCTTACGATGACAACAAAATTATCGAAACAGAGGATGGTGAGGAAAGCACTTATGAGTTCTTTTTATCCCTTAATATGCTCACTAGGGTACATACTAGCTTGATCTGATTATGTCCAGCAGTGATGGATAAAAATAACTGCTTACCAAATGCAGTTACTAGAAAAAGCACGCATTTTTCCAGAAAAGAATCTATTCGTGCCAAAGCCATATCGACCAGGTGCCAAGACGTCAACGACGACAACCACCACTCCGAGGTATGCACACTGACTCTCACCTACATCGAGAAGAAGAAATCCATGAAGGAGAATGTTATCTTCAGATTGTTTACAATTTCTGGAACACACATTGCAACTTTTGCTGAGCAGCAAGACCATATAGGGGGTGTGTATCATCGTTAGGGAAAGTGGGGCGTTATCATGCTACGGCGATTCGCACACTGATCGAACGAACCAATCAGAGGAGAATGGTAACGCCCTATTTCCCTTCACGATGATGCACACCCCCATTTGGGGCTTCCAACAACTTTGGTCAAATCTTTTGGAAAAAATCCATTATTCGTGCATTCTAACTGGAAAAACCTCCTGAGTCAAGGGAAACCCAATGAAAACTTATTCTAGTGCTTTTTTAGCCCCACTTTCACGGCACCTCCTACGACGATTCGTACGATTCCTTTCGTGCAGACGACGCCATCTTTCCGAGAACCGATCTCGTATGTTTTTGGTCACATTAAAATACCAAAATTTCCCAGCTCTAATTTCCGAATTTCCTAGCAGGCCAGTCCAACCAACATTCGGGCGTCAACCAATTCCACAAACGCCTCCACGAGTCAACAACTTCGTACCGACAGCTGCTCCTCAGAGACCACCAGTTCAGACATTTACGTGAGTGTGAGCTTTCTGATTTAGGAACTTTCAGGATATAACTGCGGAAAAATCTATTTGGGGAAATTATTTCCCTTTTTGGGAAACTAGGAGCTTCCAGGTGCTTTCAAATTTTCAATCCCTTCACTTTGCAGCCCGGCTCCAATCCAACCACAACCCCAATTCCCCCAGCAACCCCAACAACCTCATACTCTACCTCCTCAGCCTCCTCAGCCACAGACTTTCAGGCCAAGGACCAGGTAACCCTTAAAAACTACACCACCACTACCACATTACATTCTTATTGCCTTGTTTCAGACGCCCTCCCTTCCGTCCACCCACGCAGGCTCCATTCCAACAACCTCAACAGCCATTCCACCCTCAGCAACCGTTTGTACCCCAACAGCCACAGCAAACCCAACGTCCATTCAATGCTCAGCCCCAATTCCATACCCAAGCCCCGTTCCAACCACAACAACAACCGTTCCAAACCCAGCAACCATTCCAACCTCAACCCACCACACCTGCTCCACAGTTGCCATTCGCTACCCAGCAGAATCTGCGAACTGGAGGTGAGAGATTCCAGGGAAACATCAAATTTCTGGAAAATTACAGGTTTTGTTTGCAGTTTGCCCTATGTCGATCTTCTACATCTCAACACCGATCAGTGGACCCACCAGATTGTCGTTTACCCACTTTGCTATCGCAGTTACCGTGGACCAGTGTGCGCGAACGTGTCACGAATTTAACTGTGCTGTAAGTGGACAATATCCATAGGAACTGTATACACTGTTCAACTGAGATAGCTAAGCTTTAGATCGCTCACTACAACCCAACCAATGGTCACTGTGAATTTAACCCATCTACCGCATTCGCCATCAGGAATGGACAATGCCCAGCCTGGCCCAGTCTGCACTACAGGTACGTCACCCCGGTCCACTGAACTCACATGCTCACAGGAAGTGCCACCTTTCACCAGGAATCTTACTGATTTCCAGATCTTCCTGATTTTCAGGGAAAAGCTATTCTTTCCTACCTACAATAGATTCTTTTCTCAAACTGTTGTCCAGGAGGTTAACGTCCTAGTAAACCATGGATTTGTAGAAACAACGTTGTCGCTAGCGAACCTGTGCGAATCTTCTGTGTCACCTGCCAACGACCACGACGACGACAAAATCGTCAGCGAACTGGTTTCCGGTATGTGTCCCAAAATTTAGGGCATCCCTGCCGAGAATTGCATGGGATCCTTAGATCAGTAGTTAACTTTGGTGTATTAGACCTGAGGTGGTGTTTTTCGCAAAGAAAAAAAAAAACGGGAAAAATCATGCACAGCTCCTAGTATTCCAAAAACAGTACATGTAGTATAAACTCAATTCTGGTGAGTGGTAAATAACAACAACAACTCTATGAGGAATACCAGACGATTTGTTCTAGGTTCGTGTGTCAGTCGCGCGTCAGACGCACGCATCCATTTGTGGGAGATTTTTCCATAAAGACCGGTCAACGTGGCATGCACAGTAAACTCCAAACCTTGGTAGACAAGCCACTGGACCGCGGCGCGGCGTTCTTGGGCAGAGGCAACCAGAGCGAGCGTGTAGAGCCCCTGCGTCTCTGCCCAAGAATGCCGCGCCGCGGTCCCGACCCTTGTCTACGGCCGTTTGGAGTTCACTGTACATGTCCATTGAAAAGAACGCGAAGCTACCGCGACGTCCTAAACGTGTGCGTCAGAGCTGCGTCAGCGATGCGACTGGTCCTATCCCTTATCGTATGGACGCACGCGCGTCAAACGCGCGCGTTTGGTATAAATCGCCCGTATAGCGTATGGAGGCAGTCTGATCTGCGATTTCTCTCCTCACAATATAGTTTTTCCTGGGACAGTTGACGGGAATCGGGTTAACCTACGCTGCTTAAGAAATATCCTGAGTGCTACATCTTAAATTTAAAAGGAGACGCAGAAAGGCAGGGAAAATGGTTGGAAAAATAGAAAAATAATTGAAAAACTAATTTATGTTCTTCAGACAACGTGCTCAGGATGCCCGACATGGCACCGGCGTAAAACGAGGAACTTCCCGAAGTATTAGGAAGTCGAGAATACCGCCCATCAGGTATAGTAGTCCTCAATGGAGATATTCTCCTTGCATACAGTGAGCGTCAATGGAGATGCGTTTTTCGCGGACACGGGAAGCACGCGGGGCGGCCGCGCCGCTCGCGCTGGAATTGCTGCCATACTGGCAAATAAGGATTTCTTTAGCAGTTTTCCATCAAATTTTATGTGAACCAAAAAAACCAACCAACCATCGAAGAAATCCTATAATTCGCTGTTGCGGCAAGGATTCCAGCGCGAGCGACGCAGTCGCGCGGCGTGCTTCCCGACTCTGCAGAAAACGCACCGCCTAGACGCTCACGTGATTTCTTCTATATGATGGCGTAAATGACAATAATGCTTATAAAATACCTAAGAGTACCACAACAAAGTGAAAACTACTTTTTAGCAACTCGAATACTCCCGTTATCCATGGCGTACTCGTCAGGCAACCAAAAGCCATCGCGCTCGGCGTCTCACAGTTCTCTCTTGGTCCCAGCGCGGAGCCCAAGGTGCCGAGATTTTTTTTTCTTTTCCCCTCTGGATCATCACCTTCTTTCTCCGGAACACCTCAATTTCAGCAACGTGAGATAGTCGGCGTTTCACCGATTCAATTCGAAGACGGCGGCGATTCAGCGCCAGTAGAACCACAGAGGTCTAGTGGTAAAAGCAAAGTGAGTCGGTTCAACACGAGTATAAACGAGCATATTCGACGTGAAGTGAAGCACTGCACGCCGCAGCTACTCATACGGTATCGACTTTTATGCTTATCGATTACCCGTGACGCGTGCAGCAGCGACGCGGTGCGGAAAATCGATATGCACCAAAATCGATATCGCTGGCGATGGCGCCTCCACGTGTTTTATAACGCCACTTTTACAATTTTAACCCAATTTTTCAGGTCTACGGCACGAGTACAAGCCATCGACGTGTCTCATCACACGAACTACGCTCTCACTTATTAGACAGACAATAACCGAAGCGAACCCTCCCTAATTTTGTCACTAACGCCTCGTTTAGTAATCTCTTCAACGTAGAACCGCGTAGAGTCCCGTGTTCCTCCTCCTCTTCCTCCTCGTCCTCCTCATTGTCGTTCATTCCCAGTTGTTACTAATCCTAATTTATCGTTTTTTCCTCAATGTCTTTGCCCTCATCTCCACCATTAGTTCGGTCATTCAACATGACGCCATTCGAAGAAGAGGCGCGACATCCCGAATCAAAGTCATCATCGATTTTAGGCACTTTATCATTGATTGCATGATTGATTGATTGATTGAAACCATTGAATGCTCAAAACACACGTATCGGATTGGTCGTAATAACGTGAGAATCTTGTACATGTTATATATTGATGATTGTGATTAAATATTGATTTTTGATGATTGTCTAGAGTGCGTGCAGGAAGAAGGCCTGCGAGTCAAGATCTAAATGGGTAATCCTTACCTCGAAAAAATTTTCTGCCTTTTGCCTGTGGAATGTATATAGAAACGTATATAATTTATATCTGAAAAGGGCGGTGCGGACGAAGTCTATGATTGGCTGATTCGATGAATTGGCCAATCGCAGAGCTCTGCTGCACCATCTTCCTCAGGAATAACGACCCTTAGACAATTCCTTGACGCAAAAAAACCCTTCGCCTCTTCTTAGAAAAATAACAAAATCAAAGAGGATTTACAACAATTAAAGAGACAACGGCTCATATTTCATCGCCTGATCTACGACTCTCCACTGCGCTCCTCTGCGGGTAGACTCCTAGTCCGGAGACGATGAACTCTATGATAAGCGATCCTTGGCCGAAAATCAGTATGCTATCAGAGGGCAGATTCAAGGAGAATATGGCTCAGCCAAGAGAGAAGATCGCCGATTGAGTCCGTCACCTCCGAGCATGCGGTACTCGTTTTAGCAAAAGCGCTAAGAAGAAAAAGCGGAAAGCTCCAGGGCTCCAGGGCGTACGTGAGGTCCCGAAGGCACAAATTCGGAAAGGAAGAAATCTTTTCTCCCGTAGTTATACCCTCTCTAAATCAGAGAACCTCGCGAATTCTCGGTAAACACGGTTTCTTGATCATTGCCCTCGAGAAGAGGAACATGTACATCGACAATTCTCACAGGAAATCCCACAATCTCAAGCAGTCCCACAATCTCAAACAGGTGGGCTGATGAAACTTTCCTGAGGTGACTTCTCACTCTTCCCACTATGACCCTTAATAGCCCTTCTTAGAGGTGATGTGAACCACTGCCAAGAACTTCTGGCTACAGTTATGGAAAATTGGATGCATCCTCGTTGAATCTCTCTTCTACAGATTGTTCTGAAATACCAGGACTGCTAGTCCTGGAGCAAGTTTGCTAAGTAAACTTTCAAAATCATCATATGGCATGTACGGTTACATGCATTAACGTTGCACAAGGTCCGATACATCATTAGAAGGCTGGGTAGTCTCATACCAATCTCATACCATACCATGGAAGTGATTACCCACGAGTGGAAGGTGAGTATAAATCATGAATGGGTACACACATTGGTGAGTGTCACGCAAAGGGTAAATTTGGTTACGCTAATACGCTATGGGTAATCTAAATGATACGACCGCGCTCGGGTTATGCGGCGGGACAACTCACGCAATTAATCGCATAAGTCACCTGAAACCCGGACCTGAATGCATCATTGAGATTACCAGAGTAATCGTGTCAACGCCCGGTTGGACGGTGAGTAAATTTGAGGTGTGTCAACACGCTAACCTTGTGTGATCTCTATGATGCATGCAGTCACCGAACTCCGTTGTTCCTTCGGTAAACCACTCATAAGGCATTTTATCCTGTCGTGTGCCAGTATAGATTTTATCCCGTCGTGTATCAGCTGCCCAGTTGAAAAACACGTTCGAAGGACAGAATAACATCACTTCCCGTGCACGGACTTTGCAGACGGTGCTAATCATCAGTTATGTGCTTCTCCTACCGTCCTCTTGACGTTACAAGGAATTAAGTCGATCACGGTCTCGACGTAATTGGACTCTCAGACCATCGTCTGTTGACGCATGGTAGAACGTCAGATTTACTTCATCTGCATTAGCTGAGATACTTTCACAATAAGCCTCGCGATAAACAGTTCGATTACGCTGACCGCATTCTCATCCTGGTTATACTATGTCCAGGTTTCTGACGTGTACATTACATCAAGGAGAACCGCTATAAACAAAATAAGCTCACCTTCATAACATGGACTTCACCTTCACCTTGGTGCAAAATTACCTAAACCCTCAATAACTACAACTGAATAATAAACAGCTGCAACACAGACGATAACTATTAGTTTTATGGCAAATATTTACATATATAAGAGGGCAAGAATCCAGATATATTGCTTTAGATAAAACAACTATTATATGATACGCATAACTGCTACAACAACAGCACAAAACAAACAATTTGCTGCGTCGCTGCAACTCAGAAAGCGATAAAACAATAAGGCATTCAAAACACCCTCATTAGATGCTCCTGGATTTCGGTGTGCAGCGATCAGATAAAACAATTAAAAGAACACATATGTACAATATAAAGCGTGTAGCTGCACCTTCTCTTGAAAATGCTTACGACGGTTAAAACAAGGCCAAATGAAGATCTCTGTCACTATGCACCACTGCAGGCCACGCTAAACGTGCCGCACAGCCTTTGAACATGTACACCCGACTGGTTGAGAATGCTTCAGTTAGTGAGAAAGGGATGGTGCCTGTTAGATTAAGCAAAATAGTGGTTAGGTAAGGAATTCATGAGCTCCTGACTGATTCTTGAGTAGAAATCTTCGGCAGTTTCCCCTTCACGGAGAGAGATGCGATGTGAGGCCGACGAAGAGGCGCCATCAGAGTTCTCGTTTCTGTAAAACAACCTGTCGATGATCGCTAACAAAATTGGCATGAAAGGACTGCATAAACGCAATTTCAAAGTACACAAAACAGTTTAAAGGTGCATAGCTCACATTTTGCTCTTCCATGCAGCTCGTCCTCTCTTAGCCAAATTCTCAGCAGCGTAAAGAACTGCTGGTATATGTGTTGGTAGTGTTGATTGCTGAACCGATGTGTATTACATTAATGTCTACAGACAATTATAATATTTTTCACCCCTTGAAAAGCCAATCAGATTTCAGAAAATCACTCCTTAGTGAAAGATAAATTCTAATGTCATTCATCTATCCATACGGAAAGATATCGCCCTTGCGCACAAGTGGTAGAAAGCTTTCGAGCGCGCACGGACTGCGGCGCGTGCGCGACGCATCCCGCTTGTAACAGCGATCCGGCGTCCTCGCTCAGCTGTTCGAGGACACCATTCGTCAAGATTAGGCTCAAATAAGCGTTTTCATGCGGTTTTCTTTGTTGTTTGAAATGTAGTTATAATGAAAAGGCCTGTAGCTGACCGATATTGATCGAACGGCCCCACGCCCCGCTTTTTGCACGTTTTGCTCGCGCATGCTCGAAATCGTTATTTTTCATGTTTTTGTGTGTTTTTCATCTGTTTTTAGGTTCTGTACAGAGCTGAGCTGCTTTTCTCAGGTAGCCGCTAAAAACGTTTACCTGAGCCCAATCTCGACAAACGGCGTCCTCGAACAGCTGAGCGAGGACGCCGGACCGCTGTTGCAAGCGAGACGCGCCGCGCACGCACCGCAGGCTCGGAAACTTTCTACCGATTGTAAATAAGAACTCTACATCAACTAACCTGATGACCATGGCAGAGGAAATGAGTGATATGCTCAGCATCATCCACTGACATCTGTGGCTTATCTTCACTAACAATCGTGTACCTAGTTGGCCTTGAAGTGCCCTAAAAACATAGGAATTCCAGAAAAACTGGGCACAAATTAGCTAGTACCACCTCCTCTCCGCGAGGACCACCTCCTCTCACGATCCTCCAGACTACGAATAACTTACGATGTTAGCTTGTTGCGATGTTAGAATGAACTCCCGATATCGTGGATGAACAATAACACTATCCGCACATGTTCCAGACGGAACGTTGAGATCCTGAGCTCGTGGACGGCCTCCAGTAGGTGGCGGCATTGAAGCAGGCATTATTCTAAACCAAGTTAGCCAGTTAACGAGCAAGCTACAGAGCGAAAAATAAAAAACTTACCTATAGTTACTATTAGTCTGCGCTACGATAACCGTAATTTTCGGTCGGTACGGTCGACCACTGTTGAGATCTCTCATCTTGTCCGCAACCACACGAATTTCATTGGCCTCTTCAGCAACCTATATAGGAAAAAGGTTGGTCCGAGCTCTCAATTGAAGATAAAAGTAGGGTAATGATCGGGGAACTACTGGGCAATGAAGAATGAATTTATTAACCAACCTCAGAGAATTCTCCTTCACTCGTACCAGATCTATACACAAACACTTCAGTTGGGAGTCGTTTGTTCTTTTTATGGTAGTTCACGAAAGCCCGCTCAAAGTGAATAGTGATATACCTAAATAGGTTGGCATACAGCTGACACGTGTCTCACGCCCTGCTCATTTATAGGCGACCTCCTTCTAGTCTTGCAGAACAAAACACCACTTACTGGACTCTATGAAGTCTTGGCTGCTGGTACCACCAAAATCCACAATAGTCAGTCGGTTCCCCAACGGAATAGGAGAACTAAAACTCAAGAAACTAAGCAAATAATTGAACGAACATGGGATTAGGCATCCAACTCACTCCAACTACTGTCGGTTCCTTTACCGCAGTTGCATTCTGACGATCGTACAACGATTGAGCAGCTGCATGAGAGAGTTCAAATCCAACGAACATTTTCCCATGGAATAATCGTCCATTCCTGAAAAAAAACTCAAATGTTCAAGCCAATAGATTATCAAACAGGTGATCAATGCCTCACATGTCTTTTTGAGTCGTACCACTACCAAGGGCTTGTCTTGGCGCGCCAAGTGTGTGATTTAGGCCTCCATTCTTGGCGTTGAACTTCAACAAGACGTTTTCCAGAGTCTGAATAGGAAAAAATTAATATTACGTCAGGATCAATGGGTAAAACAAAGTGAACCGTACCTTTCCACCTCCTCCCTTCATGCAAGCAAAAGCAGTGTCTTTGCTCACGTGCTGAGTAAGTATACCGTGCCTTGCCTCAAGCATCTTGATAGTATCTAAACAATTTAGGATTGGAGAGGGTGGAAATAAGGATAAATGCTTGGAATTTTCTTACCATGCACGTCATCCTTCTTTATCTTCGTTATACATATGATCATGGATACTTTGTTAACACAAGATCTAAAACATAGTCTTGAAACCATGAAAACAAAGAAAAACTGAACTCTTGGGTTGCCAAAGAGCCAAGCAAATCTACCTGAAATGCTCTTCAGTGATTTCATCCACCTCAGACGGTAATTGCACAACTTTTGCGCAATTGTCTTGAACAGACATGCCTCGAGCACGTCCACCGCGAGCCAGTGCTTGGAAGAATTCTCTACAACACACAGGATTTGCGGGTAACCTAGGTCAACTTAAAACCACTAATCAGACACTCACAGAGCTTGAACGTCAGTCATCGCTCTGTCGAATACTGCCACAGAGACGGAAGTCACCGTTGCTGGGCGGAGGAACTGGATTCGTGGGTTTAGACGCCAGGAAACCATGGGACCGCTTCGATCAGGTTGAAGTGAACTGAAAGAGTAAAAATAAGCCAATAAAAATTCACTCGAATCAATCTTTTGCAACCGACTCTGTTTTATATTTGATCTCCGGTGCACTCAGAACCTTCGCTTCACACGTTATGAAGTTATCAGCGGCTTGAACCTGGAAAAACAATGCGGATACCACAGTTAGCACAATTTTACAGAAATAAAGTGTGCTTCGATAGTTAACTCACTCCAAAAGCATGAAGATACACATTCTCATCGTTCGTCAGCCGACCCTCTTCCAGCTGTCTTCTGTTGTGTTCGCGCATTTCATGTGGCAACATACGAGCTTGTTGTATCATTCTATCCGTCTATAAGAAAACGTGAATAAAAGGAAACCAAAAAAAGACAAACACCTCAGAACAAAAAATCAACTCACAAGTTGTCCAGCAAGCCTCCTGTTATCCACACGCTGCCCTCGTTCGATCATTAGAACTTCCAGCGGGTAAAAGTTGAACCCGCTTGTTCCTTTGCGCTCAGTGGCTAGCGGCAGCTTTGGATACTTCAGTTCCATGTGGTACTGGTGGTAGAAGTACTGTTGCACCGACATTTCTCCTTCGTTTGTATCGAAGAACTGGCTGAAGTACTCGGCATTAAATTAATGTTCACTTATTGACAATATTGACGTTGCAAAACTGAAAAGGCTGGGTAGCCCCTTAAGGTAGGAATGGTTGAAACCTCAGTCTGCAAGTGATTGGGTTTCACCGAATCAGCATCAAGCAAGGCATAGCTCACAAGGGAAGGATACTTGGTGGCCGCTACCATTCCTGATGTGATGTGTGTTACCACATGCGGTTTTCAACGCTGATCTCGAACCCGTAGCTCAAATTTCCTGCAGGGTTCCGTTAAGCGAATTACACGTATTTCTTTTCGCTCAGATGTAATATAGCGTACTCTTGTATGGACCCCAGGCTATGCCTGCTAGCTCCTTAGTGTCCTCAAAATACTAAATGCTTCTGTAGGGAAAAAGGGCCTTGCTAGTGTGCTGCAGATGCAGTCGTTTTACCCCAATTTCAGCTTGTATATGAGGACAGCAGTCAAAGTCAGTGACTCACTCACTCACGGTCCTCATAGCGAGCTTAAATCAGGGTAAGGCGGCAGCATCGGTCACTCACTAGCAAGCCCCTATTTCCTTCAGAAGCATTCAATACTTCGAAGACAATAAAGCAGCTGCCAAGCGTAGCCTGGTGCCTTTACAAGAATATGCTATATTACATCTGCGCGGAGAGAAATAGGCGTTACTCCACAGAACCCCACTGGAAATGTGGGCTACAGATTCGAGATCAGCGTTAAAAAATGCATGTGGTAGTGCATATCGCATCACGAATTGCCACGGCGACCAATTATCCTTCCCTGCTCAGGTCTGGAAGGCTTCCACGAAAATCGCGTGGCGTGGAAACCGCTCCATGTTTGAAAGCTACTTCGGGAAGGTACATATATGTTTCACTGCAGACGATAGTTATAAGGATGGCAGATGGGAAAGAACGCGAGAAAGTGTGCAGGAATTGGAGAGGGTGAAGATAATTTAATCGTCGTTGCGTTTGAAACAGACAACAAAAATACTGATGTTGCAGGTGAAGAAGTCAGAACTTGAGAATCTCTGAACTCATCTATTTCAAAATCGCACAAAATTCGCGGAAATTTCAACAAGTACTGCACGAAAACATCCTGTAGCAAAAGTGGCATAATTGCACCGGATACTACTCCTATTCCTGCCCGTCTAATTATTCCAGGAGCCAGTCGAGCAGCTAATCCTTCAAGCCCGCCTAATCTTCCGAAACGCACAAAATACACCGCGACTGATCGCACTATCAATCTACTGATACCCTGTAAACATTCCTAATCGGATTTGGTTATTAAGACGTTGTGCTTAAGGAGGCAAAGCTGATACAAGGGAAGCGGATTTACCAAAATAGAAGGTCTAGCGTATTTCAGAAGTCTTTGAGCTATTTTAGGAGATATATCAGCGTAGGCGTGGAGAAAAACAAACGTACTTAGTGGCATCATTTTCGCTTATTCCGTGAACGTACAGGTTTCTGCCAGTATGAGTGGTGGTTACCACAAGATCTGAAAATGACATAAAATTTCCGGAAGAAATTAGCATAACCAGCAGAACGTATAGATATGATCCTAACAGTTACATAATCGGAATAACCACTCCTACCTCTGAGTTCCTTAGCTACTTTTCTTTTCGCTGACTTGTCTCTCAGTGCATCTGTAGGGTTACGTCCCGTGATCTCACGAATAAATTCGAGCACATTTTGTTCACTATAGAACGGTGATTTCTTTGCTGAAATGGGTTTGTTATGGAACAATCGAATCCAATCAAAGGAACATTTAAACTGAAGCGGAAATCAATACAATAGCAAACGTACTGTCTATCTGTAGGACTGGAGCAGCGCATTCTTCGCTTTCGCCAAGGAATCTGCAACACGGACACATCAGGTAATAGCTTTCAAAAACTATCAGAAACGTTGAACAATGGTACTAAACACCTCTCAACAGGAAAATAAAAGGAAATATTTAAAGGCAGCACCAGCCGAATTGCTCGTCTCGGAGCTGAGGCGTGGGTGGTAAAATAGAGTGAGCACATCCCAGATTTGAAAAGAACACAAGGAATGATAACTTACCTGCAGAAGAACCAGGATCGCCGTCACGGACACGGCGGGATTTCAACGCCACGACGCGGCAGCTACCACTATGCGTCTTTCACGCGATTTCATTCCTGCCTATGGGTTTACCGTCCCCAAGAAGCCCGAAATTTGGGGAAATCTCCAATGCAAGGATTTCCGCGGGTGCTGCCTTTAAAAACCAAGAGCAAAACGTACCGAACATTCTTCTCAAAGCCGCTCTTCACACATTTGCCCTCGCCTAGTTTAACGTCATGTTCACAATGTTTTTCGAAAAACTTGTTACCAAATATATGATGATCACTGAAATCGTTGTTCTCAATCGCATGCAGCGAGTCACCATCGCGGAAACCGCTGAAAATGGACAGCGGAAACCGCCACACTGAGCATGCAGGGAAACAGAAAAGGTTCGTTACCCATGGAAAAGAATCTGGCTCGTCAGAACATCGAAAAATCGTGCGGCTTCACGGCGTGTTCCGTCATCTATGTTCTGATTTGGACCTTTGATGAAAACCTAAACAAGGCCTATGCACGATTTCGTAAAAAACCCTAAGTGGCAGTCTTACCTCTCCAGTGCACTGCACGGTAATAAGCAGCTCTTTCAACCCACCCTTGGATAAAAACTTTCTGCTGAATTCACTCTTGATCTCCTCCTGAAAAAAAGAAACAGATAATCATACATAAGGATTTATAAAGATAAAAATGTGGTTCTCATACCGCTGGGATCCTGAAAACGACGTCACCATGTTCCTGGGTGATTGTACAACCAACAGAGTAGAAAGTGTTGCCAAGATCATAAACGTGCTTGTGACGATCTTCTCCAAACGCCTCCGGGTGAGACTTTACCAGCTGTCTGAATACTGCAAACAGCGCGCGGCGACGATGTTGCGTTGGTAGGCTATAACAGAGCCAATTTAGGCAAAATATGTAGAACTACATGGTAAAAATAAGAAACGTACTCTTCTCTGGCACCTTTGGTAGCATCTTTCTCTTTGTTCTTCATAATCTTCGTAATGTTTATGTGGTACCGCTGTACGGATTCTGGAGCAGCGCTCAGATCCAGCTGCAGTCCATTCATCTCAATATCCATCTTACGAGGTATGACGAACTCACCAGAAGCTAAAGTAAGAAAATTTTATCCGCAATTCAACAAATTTCGCACAAATTAAGGACATCACCATGAAGATTTTTGACTTACTCATGGATGATTCAATCAAACCATCACTGTTTTCTTCATCCATACCAGCTATAAGGGAAAAAAGTGTTTTCTAACACTAAAGAAGTCTTCTACCCCTCTTGTAACTAATTCTTAACTCATTTTCCTATGCAGCGAGAACATACAGTGCGGTAAAAATACTATGGATAGTAATCTTACTTACTTCCAGCTCCAAATGAAGGCTTATATTCCTGCTTGAATTGTCTTCCTCCAGCGTAGTTTCTTGGCTCCGCTTTGAACACTGAAATGTATAAAAACATCTTGGAATTATTCATACCCACGTCAAGGAAAGGGCTTCACCCATAATCCTAGTGGGATGGGATAATCTATCTAGAGCAGCTAATTCCTACCACCCTCTCACATCAGAGAACACTTAATCAGTTCATGACGAGAAAGGAGATTGAACCCCCCCCCCATTAACTATTTTTGAAAAATTAAAGCTCATACCTTCCCTGACTCCGCTCTTGACATCTGTTTCCATGCGACAGGGAGCACGTGGACGATCTCGTGAGTCTGGTCTACTAGAAGAGCTCGAGCTTCTACTTAGTGGGGAGGCCGATGGGACGGTGGAGCTCGGTTGGTCACCACCTGGTTTCTTTTTTGGGATCCGAAATGATGATGTTGGTGCTGATGGTGTTGTTGGTTGATGTCCATCACCGGGTTCCGTCTGAGAAAAGGTTAAGGTTACAAATAATTTACAAATAAAAAACTCACATGAATTAGGTTAGAAGTTCTTACAATTCAAAAGAAAAAACTCTCACTAACACCCTTGAAAACGCTAACTTATAGATCTTTCTCCAATTGCTTTTATTCAATTTTTATCACAAATGTTGAGGGAAAAATGCAGTTTTCCAACACTAAGAGTACAGGCTGTTCCACTTGGGGGAGGGGGGGGGGGGGGGTATAGTGCTTCTCGTACACTACAATAGCTGAGTATTTCTGCATAAATCGGCGCCCCGGACATCCCCCGCGCTAGATGCAGGACATTTTAGAATTGTCATTACAACGTGTCGTAATGACACGCGCTACCACTGTTGCACTAGTGTTTTTGTATTACAGTCAATTCTTCGGGTCGCATCGGCACAATTTTTTCTCTATTTTCTCTCGGACTTGCCTCGGTGGGACATACTATAGGAAAATGTCTCTTTTAAAGGTAGCATTTCATATCATTTTTAAGATTTCTTCATAACCATCAGAAAACACCAAAATGGATCCTTTTAAAGAAAAGGATCACACAAATATACCCAAGACCATGGAATGGTCCACCTAAAGGCTAATTCCTGCCACCCTCGTATATCGAAGAACACACAGTCAATTTATGAAGGTAAACGAAAGATTCAAAAAGATTCCACGCTCGTGAAAATATGAAGAGAATTGAAGATTCAAAATAGTCTTGTGTAATTTTAAATTATTTCAAGGATATATACTCAGATTTCAGTTTTCGTTTCGTGTACTATCCTTATGAAAAAAAGTAAAATGAATCACAAGCTACCGGTAAAAAACTAGAAATTACGTCTCGTTCCCTAAGTGGATGGGATATATGTACATAGGAGCTATTAAAGTGAGTTGGTAGAAAGACAAACCGCTAATAGTGATGAAAGAACATTCTAAAGAAAGAAGGTGGAAGTTTCCCCATCGAGTTTACTTACCATCGTGCAAAGAGACAGAAAATGAGCCGAAGTTCTACCACCAAGTAGTGAATAGGCCTGTCAATCGGGATGTAGTATGCAAGGAAGAAATGCAGCTAGTAGTAGCTGGCTGCTATGATCTCGTGTGTCAATATCCCTTGCAACTGTAGCCACGCCCCCAGTTTACCAATGGGAAGCTGCTTTTTCCACATATGGACGGCAGACATATATCCACCATGATCCTCTTAGCAAAGATTCAATCGCAACTACTCAGAATAATGAGGAGATTGGTTACTTCTCCCTGCAGTCAAATAAATATGTCCAAAAGTACGCAGTATTTACACACCTTGATCTCCTTCTTCGGTTTCGGTTTTCCAAACCGGTCATTTCCTGTGGAGGTCATCATGGACGTGATGTTATCAAGCAGATCCATGGTTGCTAACCTGAAATAATACAGAGTTTGGATTCGGCTTTTGATAATGATATGCATGAGCGATAAAAACAACATTACTGTTGCAACCTTTTGATGAAAACGAGAATCAAAAATGAGTCCGAACGAAATCGCGCAAACAATTACTGATAATGATATGACCAAATACAAGGTGCAATAGGATAGGACAAGTCCATATTGAGGGATTGGAAGAAAAAGTATCACGAATTGGATTACGGCAATATAAAAGAGTGGCAATCCCATAGATTGCTTCCACGGTCGTCGCCCACCTTCTGGGGTCGATACACGCACTGTATTCGACAACCATAATTCGAACACTCCGTCTGATTAATGTTGCGACCCGGGAGCGTTACAAATCTTATCGCTGAAGTAGGAATCGCGGTCACTTCGAAACTGGGACACATACGATTACAAAGGGTACAAGTGAACACCAGAAGCGTGAAAATGGATCGGAAAAAGAGAAAAATACTGAGACAGAACAAGCCTTTGGCAAACAAGTTGGACAAGTTTTACCCTGCTGGCGAAAAAAAAAATGTTCTCCGCAAGCGCAAACCTTGACGACTTAATTAATTAATTGCAACTGCGATGAATGGGTGTGTGTACGGATGATTCCAAAGGTTGGCGCCTGCAATAGATGCAACGCAGAACTCTGATTGTCTGCGCATCCCCATGATTCATAGGTATCAATCCATAGCTGGGTTTCATAATTTAAAAAATTAAAATCAAAAAAAAAATTTAAACCATAATGATTTCAAAATTGGGAAGATCATGGCAATGTGAAGCCAATGACCGGCGAGAATTTAGAAGGAAGCTGGAGGACCTACTCCCCCACAACTAAGGAGGAAGAATATGGTCTTCAAGTAACAAGTAACAATCCACAGGCTCTTACTCTCGGCCGACCCCGTTGCTTTCTATTTCAACCTGTCCAACCACGTATTGAGATGCGTACGCGCCGGCCTTGACCGCTGGAATTTGCTAAACTTGGCGCATCCTTTCAACAGAACAGGTTGATGGTCTAAGATCACTACTACTTCTAAGAGAATTATTGCCCGGTACCTGATCAGGTGAACCTCTTAAACGAGTAGAAGTGAACATAGAGTTGATGAGGATCGTCCTATGGGAATCTGCATCAATTATATCAACTTATCTAAGCTGCCAAAGTAATAGTCCTAGAAATCGCTGCTATACCCAAGAAATGCTTCATTGATCATATCAGGGTTAAGAAAATGTCAAATGTCGCCGTTTGGTTGCCCTTATTTTCGGGAGAAATGGACAGAAACTTTATTGTACAGGTGCGGTCAATCATCACTGAATACTGCTCGTCTGCTCTGCCGCGTCGCACCACCTACTGATGCGGCGCGGCAGGGCAGACGGGTGGTATTCTGCGATGCAAAGATGATTGACCGCCACTGTACGTGAGTTCAAATGAGGTTTGATGTTTATTCGAGCAACTTATTGCTTCTAAGTTTTAAAATCTGTAGGTTGATTTTTTTCTCTACACCCCGTAAAAAATCAAATGTTTTGGGGTTGACTGTTTAAATTAATCCATAGGATATTCCTTTCACAGTAAAACAGTCCTTGTAGAAAAGATGGAATGATTCTGTGGCTGCAGAACCGCTGTGGAAACAGGGCGAGGGATGCGGAGAGAGCATGCTCCCAGTAAGAGGGTCGAATAGGTCCCGCCACGATTCTGCAGCCGCGACGCTAAGAAACCGCACGCGCAATTCGTCTATCTTTTTGACAAGGACTGTAGGCATTCAGTAAAGGAACATCCAGAATTCGAGCTTCGCAGATTTCTGTAAGTTTTTCATCGAAAATGAAGACATCAGAAGAAAAGTGCGGATTCCACACCCTTCCACAATCACAAGAGATCAACCCAGCAGGCAGATGAAACCAAAACCACTCAGTAGATTGTGTAGTTTCCGAACTTTCGAAATTTGGCCGCACTTTATTGTGAGTGGGTAAAAATCCTTGGCATGAAAACGAACAAAAAACATCACATTGAGGTGGGACTTCCTATAATTATTGCAATCCCGTGTACTGTTTAGCTGCTGCATTTTTACATTTGTCAGTCTATCGGGAGCTAGAAAAAAAAGAAGATGTTTCCAGTGCCGCCCTTTTGAAACCAGAAAACCTATGGCTATCCTTGCAACAATGGAACTTTGATAAAAACGCACGTACTACTCTTCAAAAATAGACTGTAAACGGTTTATCTGCAGCGAGGGTGGCGTAGTAGGGATAAACCAAGCACTATCGGATAAAGAGCTACGTTGTCCAGTAGAAAGCTTCTTCATCACTCAAATAGCTACGTCAGTTGATAAACCCCAAACTACTGGATAAAACAAAAGGTGAACCGCTTATCCACCGCCGGCGTCAGCAAATCCGCACGAACCACTACATCACCGATAAGGGACGTTGTTGCTAGATATAGTATCTCCATTATCGGTTAAAAGGATATGTCAGCGGATAAACAGGATACGCACAGCGTTCGTACAGTGCTCAGCAGGACAAGTTCTGGCAAACCATTACATTAAAGGATAAGCAGACACCGTATCCGATACGTACAGACTTCCGTTATCAGTTAAATGGATGGAAAAAGTGTTGCACTGCCGGATAAAGCGGGAGCTGGACTATTTGTCTACTGTAAGTTGTCCCCAGATTCTCATGAACCACGTTACATCACACGATAAAGAGCTTGGACACCTGGCCATGTTACCGGGTAGAGGTTCGTGTAAGCGGATAAAGTTGTATGCTACTGAGTAAACCGCTACGTCAAGGTATGATCACTTAAGTTGTTCAGCCGAGCTCAGGTTGTATCTCCTGCATAAGTGTACACCAAGGCATTTCAGCGCAGACCCCGCGAATCTTTCGGCTTTCGAATCAAGGATTATAGGACTAGCCGCCCACTCCTTTTTTGTGTACACAGAAGAAGCTTTCGCGGCATCTCGAGCCAATCACAAATCTATTCAATAACAAGAGCGGGCTTAGGGTTTATCCATTTGATTCAGAGGGCGGCGATGATTCCTTATCCAGGGATCAAAGGACTCCCAGCTTATGGTTAGATGCAAAGGTGCTGGTGTAATCCCGACCGCAATTCCCAGGGATAGTGGTTTCGTTCACAATGAAGTCACACTTCATAGCTCTGTCTGCACAAAATTTCTTTTTTGAAAAATAAAAAAGTAGGGAACACAGGAGGCCAGCAACACGGAATGCTATGCGGAATACAAATGCAAAAATTGGTGGCGCTTCACAGGAATGTACGGATATGAACTGATCCTGAATTACACCACTGGACAGAGTGTAACACTTAGGAAGCCTGGCCAGCTGCAAATGAGGAACGACCCCCAAGCCTTTGGAGTGATCCCGACGACGCGCGGTACGGGTCGCCAGAGGTCAACTAGTGGCCAGTCGAAAATGTCCTCGAAAGGTGACCTTAGCAGATAAGGTATCAATAGCGACAATAAAGGCGAACATTGATAAGACTGAACCTTCTGGGTATATGTCAAAGAGCGAAAAGGCTGGGACCAATTAACCATCTAGCGGGGAAATGACAGATTATACAATAGCCGCTGAAAGGATATGACTAGAGGTCAATGATCCTGATCCTTGGCCCTCTTGAGATAGGAAGATCCATCACATCACAGCTCGACCTATTATTATCGCAGGATTTCGGGGCTTCGTGTGTCTTTTCTTTCTTTTTTTCTCCACGTAAATCCGTAATCGTTTCCATCGAGTAAAGTATTATAATTCTCGAAGAACCTTTAATATTTCCATAGCACCTCCACATTTGACCTGTCCAAAAATACCCATTAGTCTGCTTTAAATTTTGTGTACTACTCGATCGATGAAGAAAAAGCAGGAAAAAGTAGGCTACTAGCTAAAGAACTGGGGTCCAGAAAGAGCACAATTATTTCTCCTCGTAAAATACGCTTGTTTGGCAGTGATGCGGTTCAGTTCATCTTTTTTTCAAACTTACCAGAAAGAAACCAGAAAATGGAGCTCTCGTAACCCGACCACGGAGTGTGGAGAGTTATACCTGAAATGGGCGGTGCGACAGATTTACGATTGGTCAGTTTGAGAATTGACCAATCACACAGCTCTACCACGTCGCCCCTTTCATATATAATGCTCCACACTCTTGACTACCAATTTCCTAACCAATATGACAGCCATATGCATCACTATGAACAAAAAATGGTTCTCTGGTATAACGTCTCTTCAAAATGCCTCAAAAGCCGTCTGGGTTAAGAAGTCAACAACGATTCTCGGATATATCCTACTTTCCAAATGATTCTGTGGAATTGAACAAGGATCAACCACATTATGGTGGCAAAAAGCAATCGGAGCGACTTATAGCAGGGTGGTGATGATTATTGAGGAAGCTAATACGCTGATATATGGCATGGGATAGAATTCCTACTAGTCGAGAGCAGAAAATTGCAAAAAAAAAAAGGAGAAAAGTAAAAGAAAAGAGGAAATTCGCAGGCAGTGAAGGATAGCAAGTAACAATGTGAACTTAAAAAGTTGAAAATTATAAGAGGAAACTGGAAAAATCTTGAGAATTTTCATGAAAAAAAAAAGATTGTAGCAAGACGACGTGCTGAAAAATAATCGTCTTGGAATGTTGGTTTGCTCACAACATTAATCAGACATTTGCAACGTGAGCTAATGACGCTAGTATCAGAAATTTTGTACATAAATAAGAAAGATATAGATGAGAAAAGAAATAAACAACCTGGCACGGCAGAAGAAATTCAATCAGATTAACTGAGAATGCCCAGGTTTAAAGAAGACCGAACATGCTCAGGCAATAACACAGGGCGACCCGATGGCGAGTACAGGGTGACCCGACGCGTTATCCTCGGGTCGCCTCGTATTCGCCGTCGGGTCACCCGGTATTCACCGTCGGTTCACCCGCCCATCGAAGTTAACAAATACCGGTTAAAAGCCAAGAACAGCCTTACCTGCGCATCCAGTGTTTGTGACTGCTTCGCGCAAAGAATATTTCAACCCCAGAGTGCGCCAGAAGGAAAATGCAAACTTTTTGGCTCCTATCCTCAGCTTCGTCGCAGCATTCAGATCCCTTGGGATTCGAACCCACCCTTCTCATCAAACTTCGTCTTGCTAGCCCGCCTTCTTATCCACTCGGCCATTCGTGTCCTCACACCGCGGCTTTTTGATAGAGTCTTTGTCATCACCTCTCTGACAAATCCGAGAATATGAAGGTCCACCTCGCCAGATTTGGCGGTCCGCCAGAGGGATCTGTCTAATGCGAGTCTATCGCGGTCCGACGCGTAAAATTTCTTATTTAGAACTTCTGGAGCAATTACTCCGCCTAAGTGACAGTCAAGATCTTTACTGTCCATTTTACGTTCCCGTTGACTGTACGTACAGGAGCACCCCAACGGTCCGGATTTTCATACCGTCCCCCGAGAATGCGAACGGTGATATCGGTGAAAAACGCGGCTTCGCAGACAGTTAGAGAGCAGAGAGAAATCCCATGCAGCACAGCTTCAGACCACTTAACTGTTGGCCCTATACCTCCATTTAAAACCAATATCATTGTTTTTGTCTTTTAAACGCTTCGAAAGTCTAAACCACAATGTGCCTAGTTCTTGCTCAAATTTCGCATGCGGATTAGAATTTGCTCTTAGCTCTTTCGTTCCGAAAAACTAGAATAGTGCACCTCCCCACAAGCCCCATGTAAAAACTTTTGAAGGACCGCTGTAACTAAGTGCTTCTGTTCTCCCGGCCGCCCGAAGTCCCGGCAGAATTGTCTAGAGGCGTCTAGAAGTTTTTTTTTGAAATCTACAAATTATACTTTGGACCGAATAAAAATCGAATAATTTTCATAACTTTAATAACACTTCAGGAAACAATTTAAACTTCCAGATACTTGAAAATGAGAAAGCCCCAAAGCTCTTCTTCTTTTTCGTACAGCACTACAGTGGTCACTAATGTGAGAACATTAGAATTTTCCTTTTATTCGAAATATTCGATATTCGAAAGCAAAAATATTCGATTTCGAATAAATCGAAAATTCCAATGTCTTAACATGGGAGATCAATACAGTGCTGCACGAATGAGAAGAAGAGCACTAGGGCCTCCTCATTCTCGAATATCTAGATGTTCGAACTGTTGCCTAGATTGTTATTACAGAAACAAAATTATTCGATTTTTATTCGGTCCAAAGTATACTACAAATATTCAGAAACACTTCTGAATTGATGAAAAAGCTACTTACTGTTCTGCTTTTTAAATATATTCAATGTCACGGCCTTTTCGTCGCCTTCGCATAACATCTTCGTTTTCTAACTCCTGACTGAAGGTGTCTTCTTTACATGGACCAACTCCAGCATAAATAGTCCTCGGGTCGCCTGGTAATTCTGCAGCATTCCCTCGGGTGGGCCGGTGGCTCACTATCATGCCCTCGGGTCGCCCGATGCTTCATGCATTCCCTCGGGTCGCCCGGTGGTTCATTTAATTCCCTCGGGTCACCCGGTAACTGGCCACGCCCACAATTTAGGCCGTCGGGTGGCCCGGCCGGGCCAATTTGGCCGTCGGGTCGCCCTGTGTTATTGCCTGAGTGGAAACTAAATAAGAAAATTCCCGGATTAATAGAGTCTTAGAAACACTACATATGAGAAAGGCAAAACATGAAACACATGTCCAATAAGGTATGGATACTTCGCCAAGAAGAAGAAAGAAAACGCGCTAACAGGACCTTCGACAAGGAATCCGGTCACCTCTGCTTGGGAAGAAGTGAGCGGGCAGGGATCGGGATCAATAGTCGCGACAGATACCGATCAGACATCTCTGTTCCCAAGATGTAGCAGCTAATTATTTATAAACTAACGGCTTTTATGATCATAATTTTTCTGTGCACTTCCTGGAAATTATCATCAGCTGAAGTCCAACATAGGTTCGCTGCATGGAAGCCGTCTCATGGCCCATAAATCAGTGATGAACAGCTTAGGTGGAACAAAATGATCTCCAATATGTACATGATGATCAAAACACGCCTTCCGCCAAACTCACGAACAGGAAGCACAGCTTGAAATGGCCAGGAATATCCATAACCAACGTCCCTCATGGCATCTTAGTGTCTATCTTTACGCACAAGAAGGATAGCTTGGATTTTATTCCCGCTAAAAAGCGTCGGGACATCCTGGTAAGGTCTCTGGTCCAGAAGGGCTGGTATGTATACTCATATCTCCAGAATAAAAAAAAGAAACTTAAAAAAGTGTTTTTACCAGTGTTACTGCGGTAGTCACAGTCTCCTAGGTTTTCGGTAGAGGCTGTCCAAAAGTGCCGATAGTTGGGTATTTCCGCATGCATATTAACTGTATTGTTCGCCTGCCTCTCCTAGTAGGACACACTTTCCCACATTTTTTCGCTTCCCTAATACCTCTCCATCTATCATATCGGGTGAAACGATTTGTATAGGCGATTCTATCCTTACAACCACACGAATGACATTATCGCCGCGATTTTCACTTCTATGCGTTGGCGATGATCCTAATCCTCCTATTCATAACAGCTCGATAAGAGAGGGTGTAAATTAAGCTGCATGTTGGAATAACCCATTAAGGTGAAGATATGGTGCTTATTTGTTGGTTTTCTCATTTTTTAAATTGTTTATTCACATGTGCATATTCCATAAGTATTGTATATCAGCATCTGAACAGGTGCTCAGATCCCCGCGGAACGGGTAATAGTAAAAAAAAAGGTGAGACACTAAGGATGAAGCACGTAGAATCGCGCCATGACCATCTTGCCACCTAGCCACCGCGGCCTGAATACCATGGCCCCACAATTTTTCTCAAGCAAAACCACTTACTGTAAAGAAGATCATGTCCTGTCACAGCTGCCGACCCAGCTGCGATTTTTTTTTCGTCCAAAATGAAGAAGGAGTTCGTTCATATTTTTTACAACCTACAACCATATCCCTCCTCCAACATGAGAAAATCCTGGGAATTTTCCTGCCTTGCAACTGCGATGCTCACCTACTTTGCATCTTTACATATTTTAATCAGAGATGATGCCGACTTCATATACATATTCACAACAAATCTTTTAACTACCGGAAGATACAATTTTGTTCCAATTTTTACAAAGAAAGAAGTAATGCTTGGATAGTGAACGAAATGTTGCTTCAACCCGCTATGACTATTCGCCTTATTCTCACCTATTCCCATCAGTGACGGAAGTTATATGGCAAACGCCAGCAGATCTCTTATCCACGACCCTCAACTAAATTATGGTACCGCGAGCCGGTGCCGTCACTGCGGTGTCAATGCAGAAAAACACAAGGACTCTTTGTTAGAAAATTTCTGTGCGGATGTCTATTCATAAAGCCGAATCAAACAAAAATGATTTGTTTCTTTACGGAAGCTGAATCATCGGAACATTACAGCTGGCACCGATCATACGCTCCGCTCCATCCAGCGTACAGTCCTTGTCGAAAAAATAGACGGATTGCGCGACTGCACCATCGCGGCCGGGCCTGAAAAGGGATGCTGAGAGAGCATGCTTTAAGTAGAGAAGGTCGAGTACCTCCCGCCACGATTCTTCAGCCGCAACGCTAAGGAACTGCACGCGCAATCCGTCTATCTTTTCGACAAGGACTGTACAGTCCTTCTCAAAAAGATAGACTGATTGCGCGTCTGCACCAGGGATGAGCGGATTATCCGTATCCGGTTGTCCGTTTTGCCGTTATCCGGGTGTTTTTCCTTTTCCGTTATCCTCACCGTTATCCGGGTATTTGGCACCCGGGTAACGGTGCGGATAAGACAAAGACACGTTTCGCTACGATGTCTATTACTAAAAAGTGCTTACCCTGGATGCTTATCCGTTATCCGTTATCCGGTCATTTTTGGCCTATCCGTTATCCGCACCGTTATCCGGGAAGTGAAAAATCCCGTATCCGCTCATCCCTGGTCTGCACCATCGCGGCGGGGTCTGAACGAGGGAGCATGCCTCAAGTGAGAGGTTGAGTAGGTCCCACCGCGATGGTGCAGTCGCAATACTAAGGAACCGCACGCGCAATCCGTCTATCTTTCTGAGAAGGACTGTACCCTTCTTCAAAAAAAAAGTGAGAGCACAGTTAACGACGTGAAATTGTGTTGTTTACACGTGTGCAGGAGAAACAATTGGAAGCCATTGTCTGTTCCAAAAATTAGAGCAATTCAATGTTTTGAGTGTACTCGTGTTGTCTCACGTCAAATCATGGAAATTGAGCGCTATCAGCACGTGGAAACGTGCCAAAACATGTCTCACCTGCGACAACTGGCCGAGACCTACCTCATCTTGGAAGTCTGCCAAGTGGCAGGATCGATGAAACAGACAGTACGTAAAGCGACAATCGATAAGCATGTTTTCCACTGCGGTCACTTTAACTCGTTTTCTCTGGTTTGTTTGCACTCATTTTCAAGAAAAATTGAGGTAAACTGCTCAACTTTTTCATAGCAACACTAGAAAATGCATGGACTGAAATATAGTGTCATATGAACGTTATGATGCATGAGGAGGATATTGTGATGAACAAAAATCCTTCGAGGCTTATAGGCGCTTTTCCTCCAGAATTACGCACGAATAAAGCAGCAGATGAGATGTAGAGATAGAAATATAGAATAATGAATATGAATATAGTCTTTTGCATCCAGCAAACCCATGGAGTATGTGAAGGCAATACCGTCTGAGTTATTCAATGAAATGTCGGCAGGTCGATAAAATTCCTTTAAAATGGATGTGGATCTATCGAACTTGCATAGAAATTTCTTTACAACCAGATATCAAAAAAGTACGAAGATTTAAAGAAGAAAAAACGAGTAAAAATGCCCACAAATCCAGATCATCGGGCATGAAAGCAGATATGGAACAAAAGTTGTGTCAACACTAGAAGAAGAAGAAAAAGAAGAAGAAAAAGCAAGAAGCAACAGGATCTGGCGCAGTTCTTCTATGTTACGCATTATCCGGTGTTAAAAGTGTAATGAATATTGCAAAGTCCCGGATAATAGCAAAATGACAACAAGATAATCCGCTCACCTCCAACCATAAAAAGTGCCTATAACATGTACTTACAAGTACAGCGCTGATCTTAACAAGCTAGAACGAGGCAAAACTGTTACAACAGGTTCAGTAACATGTAGTGCATGTCAGAACGTGTTAAAGCCAACATGTATTAACAAAACCGCAGCGCAACGGTAATGCTTTGCGGTTGCGACGCGGTGCACGTGAAGAAACAAAAGATGTGACTTCACGAATCATACGTTGAGCTTGATTCGAAGCTGAATGAGATACATTGAAGGAGCATCAAAGTCCACGGCTGTTTACGCATCACAGCACGCAACTAATCCAACCAAAACAACAAGTACTTGCACTCAAAGAAAACCGCAACAGACGTTCTTTGCGCGGTAAACACCATACTCTCCAGAAGTATGACACTTATTGTAAAAAATAACGCTTGGCAACGAGCCAAAGAGACCGCAATAACGCAGCACTGGCTGCGCAAACGGCTGCGATCGATACGCCACGGACATTGTATAATTGATGTGGATCAATAAGTGCAACCGCTGTGGACCAGACACGGCTGCGTGGCTAATTAATAAACACCTTGACCTCAGAACAGTCCCTTTCATCAGGTGTGAAAGTTGGAGAGAAGTTAGAGAAAAAAGCAAAGTGTGAAAACATGTGATACTCTGCTAATGACAATGCAAAGCGTGTTTGCTTGCCGTTTAGTGTAAACATTGCAAGTTTACGCTCAAGGTGGCTACTGTCGCGGTTCTTGAAACATACCACAAATAATTTTTATTCATTGTAGAATATACCTAGGTAAAATATTGTACCATGAAGCATTATTCACTCGCTGTTATAACATGTTTCATTGGGGAAGATAGTTGGCGCATTGCTGCAGAGAAAAAGAGTAGGAGAAAGTACTCGGAGATTGAAGAGGGTGCAGAGAAAAACAGACACGTACACGAGTCATCGCGTTTGAAACTGACTATACACACTTATATCATGGTTTTTATAGTTTTTTTTTTCGAAAATTGGAGTTATAAATAGTCTGTTAGCTCAGGGAGTGCCCATGGGGTGACTTTGTCTGCAATTACGACCGCAGTCGGCTGATTCAATCGGAAACAATAGGGAAACATTATATATGGAAAGGATCATGGTATGAAAATTTATTAAGTACTTTACAGGTATGAAAAATAAGTCGAACCAGCCAACCACTTTGCCGATACCACTACGGTCGTAATTGCAGACAAAGTCCTCCCATTAGCACTCCCTGAGCTAACAGACCATACGATGGATCAATAAATCATTTGTCTGTTCCGTACTTAGCCCAGATTAGGCAGATCTCGAAGCCACTATTTTTTAACAGGTTTGGCGCACTTCCAAGTCAAAAAACTGCTTATTTTGTAGCATTACGTTGTTGACTTCTTAGAAATACGCCTTCCTCAGCATCCTCAAATCATTAGAAAATAGGAAAAAAATGAAGAGAGAAAGTAGCAGCGTAGGAGGAACGTAAATTGCTCGAAAGCTTATCGCTGGACGATCAGCTGAGAAAATGTTATGCCATGCTGCTGCCCTATCGCCAACGCATCTGACAGAGGCACAGCGCTGAGTAACACAATAGTGTGCGCTTCTGTCGGATACCAGTGCAATAAGGGTCCTTGAAATAGCATCGAGAGCCCATATTAGGTAATAGGAACAACGGATAAGTGTACTTTAGGGTTCCTGTCCTAGCAGACACGAATCTACCAGGTGGGGCAGATGTTTACAGCTGAGAAGAGACACAGAAGAGGTGATCTTAAGAGGTGCAGATTTCACAACACAAAATAGAAAAAAAAATCGAAAATGTCATTTAAAGACATTTCTTTACCCAGTGATGGTTTTTTTCCAGAATAAGCCAATAATTTTCCTTCTGTTCATACGTTTTCCAACTCTTACTCTGAAGATAGTGATAGATTTACGTGCTATAAGCACTGCATCTCCAGAAAATTGCAAAACACTGCCCTAACGACTATATTACATACTACTCACGATTTTTGAAAGCATCAGGTTAGTTCAAAAGTCTTGTACCAACAACTATTCTGGGGTGTGGAGCGTTACATCTGGAAAGGGCGGTGCGGCCGACCTCTGTGAATGGTCAACTCACTCAATTGGCCAATCTAGAGTTCGGCCGCCCGCCCTTTCCAGGTATAACGCCCTATATCCGCTATTCTTCGATCCAGAATTTCTTGATCATGGATTAAAATTCTTTCGCATTAGAATCATCTCGCATGTTCTACTGCTCCCAACTATAAAAATTGCCAGATCAAGTCCCATCCATAGAATAATAATGTTATGATTGTTGGAAAAAGTGTAACACCTGGTCAAGAATTTCCAATGAACCTTTGCCTAATAGAATTTTTTTCTGAACATGCAGTGAAACCGCTTTTCTTTTAGAAAATTCATGTAAACTCATGTGTACTGAAAATTGACCCTTAGCACGTCTCCCTCTGACTCCAGTGATTTCAGTTTTCCTTCCTACGAGTTCTACTGTAACACAAATTCTGCTGGAAATTCTGTTCATAATAGTCTTCATTTTGAAGGAAAAGCTTAATTTCGAGCTGAGTTACGCTCCTTGTAATGCGCACTTTAAAAAGGGCCATTATTTTTGGGACAACCTACTATTATAAAATTTGTTTCGTTGCAATGTTCTCCAACTGTACTTCCGTTAGCGCATGCATGTGTTTTTTAAGCTAAAAGAACAGCAGCGTATCAGGGCAGCTTCCTGATAAAACAAGCCGCGAGGGTCATTAATCACGCACGTGGACAGTTTCGCTTTTCTTTCCAAGCAGATACATTCTGACGGATGATCAATCGCTGAGAAACCAGACTTTCACGGTCTGAATGCTTCGTCCTATGAAAAGTGATGGAAAAAGAACTTTCGTAGTTTTTAGGCCAGATTACAGGGCGTGGATGCATAATTGAGATCACCTATGTAGGGTAGATTTCCTGACGTCCCTATTAACGATGGGTAACTTTAGGAGTGTTGACACCTTTACCCTAGGTAATCTCAACGGCGTATGCGACCCCAGGGAGCAAACTGTGAAGAGGAGGTATGTGCACGGACTGGAGTTGTAACAATAATTGGGTGATACATAGGTGAAATCATTTCCAGTGGACCATGCTCAACCACGTTTATTAACATTACTCCATATTACATGTACATACTTTTCCCTAAGAATAACTCAAGAAGTCGCAGAATTTTTTCCTAAGAATGTATTCACCTAACTTATGAATATTATTTGTTTCCTTAGACGATTTCCTTTACAAAATACAAACAGTGCACTATCCGACTTTTGGGCAGCATAAATACTCAAGAAAACTGAATCCTCGTTCATCCAGCCTAACTTACCTTGGCAAGATTTTTACCAATCGTCCTGAAAACACCTATCAAACCCTGTCTTTTGCGTATGGAAAATAAGGGAAGTTACAAGTGATTTCGGGACGGTCATAAGTAGTCCTGGTGACTCGGCAGAATTCCTCGTTGTAGAGCCACTGCTCACACGTCGGCCTTGGCTATCTGTAATGGAGAAAAATCTGGATAAATTCTTACAAACCACAAAGAAGTGCACATGATCTGGATAAAAAATAAGGAAATAATATATGGGCATGGGAAAAATACGTACAGGATCCTGAACGCGTGTGATCTTAAAATAACTGTGCATATAGTACATACTGGTCTGTAGTAACTCTTTTCCAGTAAGGAAAAATACACAGCTTCGAGATTGCTACTGTAATTAGAGAGCACATAAATGGAACGGTAAATAAAAATAGAAGGGTAAATATGAAAATTTGGAGTAAATGTGCAAACTCTGAGTTTACCCAACAAGCAAATAATAAAAATATTCGCTCCTTTCGCGAAGAACCCCAAAAGGCATCTTGATTTCGGCAAACAGTTGCTTTTATTGTAAGACCCTGGCAAATGTGAGGGGCCGTACCCGACCCAGAATTTAGTGCTTTCAAATTGTCCTAATTGGGCCTCAACTAGAGTTCATATGTGTATAACATAAGGCTTATGATACTTTTTTACAGTTACATCACTAAACTGAAAGAGAGGAAGGAGAGTGAAGGGCAGCTGGATGGTGTGGCTGTCCGGAGAAGACGGCTGCGGTCACAGCTGTCACTGAGCTTTTATATACGGCGTTCGTGATGGTGACTTTACACTGCTAGGCGTAGCCGGCATCTGGCGTTACACTGCTTGAGATGGGGTCGTACTATTGTGTTCTTACAGTTCTTGGTGTTTTTGACCGTTCCAGTGTAAAAGAGAGGCTTCAGGAATTGTCGTAAACAGAAAGGACATCCACCAACACCAGTGGCGAACGCAGAAATTGAGCGGGAGGGGGGGGGGCGTGGGAATAAATTGGGGTCTCCGCCGTTTTGGGGCCCCAGATGGAAGAAGGTCTCCGCCGTTTTGGGGCCCCAGATGGAAGAAAAGGTTAATAAAAATATTAATTTTGATAATAAATAATAATGTGGATGTGATGCACGAGAAATAGAGATCTGGAGGAAAGAGTCACTTTTTCAATGGATGGATGCGTTGCTGCAAAGAAAAAAAACCTTCAAAGGCACAAAAATCTCCTAATGACCTAAATTTAAATAAGCACAGAAACCAGAAACCGACAGCCAGAAATTTGATTTTCACTCCTTCGGAGGTCTTGAAACTGTTACCCCCCGTCAATGTTGGAAAATCTAATCATGGCAAATGTAGGGGCAGAACGGCAGCGAAAAGGACGATTTATATCAGCTGTGGGCGTCAGTCGCGCACCAGACGACAGTGACCATTTGCTGGGGATTTTCCATGGAGGATAAACACGACATGTATCCTAAAGGTAAATACGGCACGACTGGAGTGAGTAGCCTGCAAACAAAAGAGAAATGACCCTTACCTGTAGTTTCGAGATTTCGTCCTGATAGTACTAGGAAATTTTTCCAACAAACCAGTTAAACCGTATGAAATTAGCCAGACCGAATTTTCAAATCCTCCCGCACTACCTGTCCAGAATGAATGTGACCAGGTTAACGTCGATTTAAATAAAATCCTGAAAGGCATAAGTGCTTCTTAAGGATGTCAAAAAGAAGAAAAGCACACTTGAAAATAATGAGTAGTAAATTGAAGCAGTAGCAGGTGTTGGCAGATTTTTCTACTTTCACTGGAGAAGTTTGAATTTTGTCCCTTAAATCCTTTATTACATCCAGAAACCTCAGTAGGAACTAAAGCACAGGAATGCCATTATATTTTCAGGTTGAAACAGTCTACTATTTAAAAGTGGCTCATAATCAAAGTGTAGTGTAGCGACAAAGCGATTTTGGTTTAGAACGTGAGCAGAGAATTGTGTAACATCTCCGACTCACCTGGATTTACCTGGGCTACCTGGATTCTTCCAGAACATTGTTTTGGCGATGACAACATTTTTAGGAACATTGAAAATGTGACAAAAATCGAAATTTCTTCTACGTAGGATGCGAAGAAGGGATATACGCACAGTGAAAGCGCCGTTTCTGCGACCGGTTCCACGGATTCGATTAGCCAAAATGTCTCTAAAAATGCGCCAATACGTCAAAAACGGAAATTAAGCAGTTTCGCCAAAAATGTCGGATACGAAGCGAGTGAAGATCTTCTTCTGGGAAGGACACTGCACATTCATTTTTGGGCTCTTACTTACTACTTTACGTCTGAAAGTCGCACGCAAGTCGCATCTATGTAGTATAAATTGCCCTACAGACCTTTCAAAATACTGAGCACATAACCCAGAATAAAACAGCGTTGCGAAATTCAATTTGTTCATATTTTAGAATTTCTAGATATTTATTAAGACTTCTATTCCGGCGTGTGTGGCGCAGTGGTAAGAGGCTCGCTGCGCACGCACACGGTCGATGGTTCGATTTCGCTCCCGGCTAACCAAGCCGTCCATCCCTTCGGGGTCGGTAGATTGGTACCAGAGGAGTCTGGGAGGATGAAGCACTGACTCGGTTCATTGGATGCCCCCCGCAAGTCACTGTATAGGGCACATACGCATTCAACGCCTCTACGATGCTCAGATGAAGTCGAGTGCGTGGCGTCTCCCATGTGACGGGATTGATCAACGCCGACCACATTATTCTTTATCTATTTTGAACCAATTTATGAAATCGTGACCATCGTGCAAAATAGCCCCATGTGATTAAAGCCTGAGAACATTTTCGAGATTTTCATTTCGAGAAACTTCCCAAAGGTCTGTCTGTAGATTCATTGTGTGTCTAAAAAATACAACATTTCCATGGAGCAACTTACCTTTATGAAAGGATTGCACAAGTAAATGCTTCAGCCAGTACTTATCTGCAGTGTATGTACGAACTAACCAGTGGCGAACGCGGAAATACCCAACCAGATGGGGAGCGTGGGAAAGAATTGGGGCGTTTCCCGTTTTTGGGACACGGAGGGAGAAGCAATATTGTTGGAAAGAACAGTTTTCCGACGGACCAATTAAGAATGAATACCTAGAAATAACAACAGAAATGATCAATGAAATTAAGCCAATGTGAAATTAGTGATTAATTTGCTGAGTATTTTTGAAAGAAAAATAATCCGATCTGAGGTGAGAATTGGTTTCACTGTCCGCCTACCATATAACGATTTCAAATTATTTCGACATAAATATTACATATAGCTGAAATTTCGCGGTAAAGGAAATCTAATAATAAATTGTTACAACTCTATCCAAAGTTCCGAGATCATGGATGAGGACAGCGTCGTTTCGTCACATTTTTATGAAAATAATTGTTCTGAAACTTTTTTTCCTGTGAGGATGATGATTTCCTAAAAAAAGTCAGATTTGTTATAGGTGAACAAGTTTTCTCCCCTTTACTTTCTTGCCCACCATATTCCGTGCAGGAGACTGAGTTTTTGACCTTTTGCCTCGACATGACATAAGTATGCACATCGAAGAAATTCCCTTTACTCAAAAAAAAAAGCAAAAACGAAGAAGAAAGAAAGAGGAGAGAGACAAGATGATTCATGGAAAGAACCAATTCGTACGACATATCGGGAACAGCTTCCTCTTCCTGCTTGTTGCACAGGTGATTTCTATTAGTAGAACACCAGCCCGATCGTCCGGCTAACGCCGGATTCTCGGGCTTCTTTTAGGCTCGCTCCGCTCGCCTCGCGTCCTTGTCTATACATATTTCCCCTGCGCACCACTCTCGCTGAAGTGGACCCGTCCAGTGCAGTGGCGGACGCAGGGGGGGTGCGGGGGGGGCGCCCCCCCCCCC
>JARK01001678.1:17862-90342 GCA_000688135.1 Ancylostoma ceylanicum
GGGGGGGGGGCGGAAAATGTAAAAGTAGGATTCGGTCGGGAGACCGTCACGGACGGAAAGATAAGGATTGAAGAAAGGTGCGGTCCCAAAACGGTAAGGCTTGCTCTTTACGGTAGTGCAGAGCAGGAGTTCTGAGATGACTTGCATCCCACTGCCATTTTCGCCAAAGTTGAGAGACTTTTGACTACGTTGGTTTTTGTCGCCTTGCCATCGGCTGCAGGAAGAAGATATCGTGGATTGAAGGCAATTTTCTGGTTCTCCTCTTTATGTGCTTTCAGAGCATATATAATACATATAATGTCCCGAGAAAAACTGTCAGAGAAAAACCTTATTCTGCACACTATTTCGCAACCATGGGGGAGAAGACCCGTTATGCCGTCTCCTCCCTTTCGGAAGTCGGGATTACCGCAATCAAACGTAGGAGTGTTATATATGAATCGACGCAGAATGACGAGCTGAGTACACCTATAACCGTTGCATTTCACGAAGTTTCCGGAAAATCCTGAAAATGGCTCCAAAGCTCAAAGAATTTCGACGAAAATGGCAGCGGGATAGAGGTTCTTTCAGGCAACATACCTATTGTGAGAGGACCGTACTTTCAAGCCAGACAGTTTCGCCTGAGCTCGGTAGGTGCACAAATTAGGCATACCTTAAATTTTTTCCTGAATTCACAAGAATCTCCAGCTTCAGAGTTTTTCTCGAAACATTATATATGCTCTGAAAGTACATAAAGAGGAGAATCTCATGACTGCCTTGAATCCACGATATCTTCTTCCTGGAGCCGATGGCAAGGCGACAAATATCAATGTAGTGAAAAGTTCGTCAACTTTGGCGAAGATGACAGTGGGATGCAGGTCATCTCGGGACTCCTGCTCTGCACTACCGTAAGTGGCAAACCTTACCGTATAACTGTAGGACCGTACTTTTCTTCAGCCCTTATCTTTCCGTCAGTGACAGCCTCCCGACCGAACCCTACCTTTACATTTTCCGTCCCCCCTCCTCCCCCGGTCCTCACCAGGTGCGAGGACAACCTTCACGACAACCCTCACTTTAACGAAGGCTGTCTCCCTACTATTCCCCCGGAGAAAGACGGGGACACAACACTAACACCCTCGTACTCGCAGGTAGACCAATTTTCCCTGCAATTCCTCTCCAAAAAGAGCCGGTGCTGTGGATGGGGATTATTTTAAACTAACTGGCTTATACAGAATGACCACTCAGTTCCTTCTCCAAAGTTGCCGATCAGTAGTGGGCCACGAAGAGAACCCTAACAGAAGTTGAATTTCACTTGGGGGCACATGTGTCTGCGCACGGACGGCTGTAGCTGTTCTAACCAAACCGAAGACCGTGGGAAGCGGCTAAATTCGAGAAGACTGCGTTGTAGGGAATGTTGTGATAAATCCTATCCACAATTAAAACGTCAACTGTTCTACAGTCATTTCAATATTCTGTTCCTTTAATCATTTGAAGGCATTTCATTTGACACATTTTGTATCCAGGAAAACAGGGTTGTACACACCACTACATCGAACTGGAGTCCAGCTACAGCGTTATGGCATAAGATATTGTGCACCGTTTCCTCAATTACTTCTCCCAGTAATCTATATTTCCTTTCAAAATTTCTGCGCCAAACAGAGAAAAGATAAATGTGTGTTAAGGGGGGGGGGGGTCTTTGACGAGGCTTTCGCCCGAAGCAGTACGTCTCAGAGTACGTCTTCATGAGATGTGGGTTGTTGTGACACATTCCGCAAAATATGGAGAAAGAGTGCGGTTACTCTACGCTCCCGGTGATACTCTATTCTCAGCAAATCTACCTTTGACCTATTTTCCGTTGTAGAACAGGGTTACATACAGTGGATGCGATCTGAAGCCTAGATCAAAAATGACAGGGAACGGTTGCTGAAGTTCATGAACAGGCTTGAATATGGACCAAGCATGATTTTGTTGTATAGTCGCCCAGCTATCGTCAAGGCGAAGGAATGTTTTATTCCACCCAGAACAAATGTCAAAAACAATTTTTGCAGCTGATTTGCTCGGAAAATGTGGAATCGATCAGTGCAATTGACGGCGCCAAAAAATCTGCGCTGAAAATGCTTTGTAACAAAAAATAGGCTCTGTAACTAGTTTTGCGACGGAAGAATGGATAACGTCCAGCGCTATTCAATATTATTAAAGTCGTCGAAAAAACAGTACAAAAGCGGGGAAACAAGCTACCAAACTTTGAAGTGCAATGTTCACTGTTGTTTCTTTACAGCACAAATCAATTCAGGTCTCACTTTGTAAAATGCCTGATTGCGCACGCACGCATGTTTTGATGAGGAATTGAAAAGCTTCAAAGCAAAGCAGGTTCAAGAGTAAGGCTGGACGAAATTCGGGTACAACATGTTCACTATACACACCTTCTTCCACATTGGTCTTCATAATTCGCAAAATCTCAGCTTCGAATGGAGAATATCTCTTATGAAGGATCCCGAAAATTGATGAGAAAATTCGCAGAAAATCATAGTCATCCACGTGAAGCGCTGAGAAGCGGCGCTTAGGCCAGGTTTCTCCCAAGCTCCAACGGCCCAGAGGTAAAGTGGCTTACAGTTCCTCCCAAGGTTTGTCCTGCTTTGTGGCTCTCATATGTTTTCGAAAGAAATGGTCACTTCGTTTATTTAAAAATGTATGAGATAACCGAATACTACAAACATATTAACTCATCAATTCCAAACGTTCAAACAAATGTGTCTTAACAAGTGAGAAGAATAACGTCACATGAACATCTGCAAGAACAGCAACTTGATACATGGAGCGACCAGTGCCAGAAGCATGCACCGCATCAAACAGAACTGCAGTATGAACAAAAAAACTGGTGAATTCAGTTGAGGACGCATTATTTCTCTGCACATTAACAAACCTCAATGGTGGTTTCAATGGTAGTAAGGGATATGCAACAGCAGAAAGGCTCCTCACAGAAGATGTTGATTAAGTCACACCAGTGAAAGTAATTAAATAAATGATGATGAACAACGGACTAGGAAGTGAAGGCAGACGGATGACCTTACATTGAAAGTGTTGCAAGACAACGTGTGTTCCAAGCATTCCCATCACAAATGCAAGAGAACACTCTGAGCGAAAAGCAAGAAATGAGATATGAACTGTTAGAGTTCAGAACAGAAGAAAAATCTCCCGGTCTCCAATGGAAAATGCAATCTTCCGGAGGCTATCAGGCATATCAAGACATTTCAAAGGACAAGGCCGTGCAAATTAATGCAAGGGAAAAAAGAAATAACACATACAACTAATCTCAACATGAACTAACCGCTGAATCAATGAGCATCAGATTATACATAATCACCCTGGCTTCTGATTTCGCTCCTGCTCTATTTTTCATCCGTTACAGTGGAGTACGAGACAAGCATGAGTTTTTTAGAGCAAGATTATCGGTCAACTTCATCGTCTTTCTGAAGGCTTAAACATTTCGCCCAAAAAAATGTATGGGAGGCGAACACATAAAAAACTGTGTGGATTGCAACGCCATCTCAGACAACAACACCGGAAGGCCCAGGAGAATATCTAGGCCGACCAAGTGCACCAAAAAATCAAATCTTATTTTTTTTTTCGAGCCACATGAGAACACCTACCTCATTCGAATGACAATGGTTGTGAACTGTCATAATACCGGTCAACCGGCGGGATTTCAGGAAACGGTCAAGCCAAGGTCATGCTAGCAAACCAACTTTTGCATCCTGCGTCTCCTAGCATTGTTTAGCCTATACGCTAACAAATGAGGCTAGCCAACGTTGGTTTGCGTGGTTAACGTTTCAAGAATCTCAGCCCAGAGTACAAAGTAAGCGGGTTAAGCAGACATATCTCTCTTAGGTTTTATAGATTTTCCATGAACATGAACGTAGCACAATCATTTGACTGTAACAGCAGTTCTATTCCAAACTTTGGATTTTTGTATGTTAACGTGCACGGTTTGCAGCACCTAACTCACATAGAATATTGCTATTTTAAAAGAAGATATTTCGATTCACTTATAATGTGCACATCATGTCCCTGCTCAAGTACTCAGCGAATCTCACAATGTTCGCATAACGCTCTGGGTATCTAGGACAGGTGATGGATGGAAGCCCCCAGATGATCAGATGAAAATATGGTGACTTGCTATCCGCTACTTGCGGCCACCAAATTTGGTTGCACACGCACAAAGTCACATAATTTCTGTAATATATATGGAGTATGATAACGCTGCTTTTACCCAGTTCTAGCAATGTATGTGGTGTGACTTCAGAATGATGTGATCCTAGCCGGTTACAGCGAAAACCAGGATAATAGTGTCGTGTTCATCCCTCCCCCCGTGGGCGCTTTCCCAGCACGCTCCCATCAATGAGCGTCCCCAACCCGGAGAAAGTTGGGGCGCTTCCGACACGCTCCAACTTTTTTCCTGCTTGGAGACGCCCCAACTTTTTCAGGCTTGGAAATCTTTCCTGTAATGTTCCGTTGAGAATTTTGATAGACAAATTTTCGTTGCATGAGAGCCTATAGGGCAATTTATACTAGATGCGACTTGAGTACGACTTTCAGACGCATGCATCCATTTGCGGAAGATTTTCTATGAAGACCGGTCAACGCGGCATGAAATTCCCATTGAAAAGAACACGCGACCGTCGCGAGGCCGTAAACGCGTGCGACTGAGCTACGACTCCGATGCGACTGGCCCCTATTCTTCATCATATAGTCGCACGCACGTCAGTCGCACGCATCCAGTATAAATTGCCCTTATGATATTCCATGATTGCATTGTGGAAAATGGTAACATATCAGTCCACGTATTCCAAAACACTTGATAGCAGCTACTTCAAAACATTTGTGACCTTACTATATTGGGCATCTTCTTCCACGTGGGACATAGGCAGTCTCTTAGAGGCAGCACCAGTAGAAACCCTCGACTTGGAGCTGATGTGCGGGTAGTGAAGTACAGACTCAGCGCAGCATAAATGTGAAACCAACACAAACAATGATCGCTCACCTGCACAGAAACTGCAATTGCCGTCGCGAACGCGCCCAGAGTGCGAACGAGTGCTCCGATGTAGGTTATGAGCGTCCACTCACCAAACCTGTGAATTGTGTCTATGCATTTCGTACTACAGAACCGCAATGGCTTAGCTAGCGCGTCGAGCCGGTGAAAACACGGCTCAGCGTGTTCGCGATGACAGTTCGAGTTTCTCTGCAGGTGAGTAATAATTGTGTATTCGTTTCACGTTTATGATGTGCTGAGTCTACACTTCATCACCCGCACATCAGCTCCGAGTCGAGGATTTCCGCCGGTGCTGCCTGCCTTTAAAACTGCGTGTCGCAAAATGCGTGTCAAATGGTTGAGAATATTGCCGCGAATGGGTTAAAATTCACACATTTGGTAGCAGTTCAGAAGCTTTAAGCTGTTTTGGGACGTCCATCGTGGAACTGACATCTGCAATTGCACCACAATATCATTTCCGTATTATATCAATTTATAGTAGACGTGTGCGGCAGTCGCGCGTAAGTTGCTCGGCATCTATTTGCGGGTATGTTCGGTGGGGACCGCTTAGCACGACATGTAGGATCCGAAGGGAAATGTTGCACCATCGTCGCTCCTAACATGGTCTGGAAGGTTCTTGCTTCCAAGTTAGGAGCAGCTGGGAAAAGATGTGCATACGGCTCGTTCAAAGCCAGTTGACTGTGTACAGTGTGCACAACGAATGGCCTTACTGGGGGACCCGGGAATAGCGAGGGGTCACACGTCTACAGAGCTGTGATCGCCTGGTGTTATTGCCGGAGATTTTGCAGCAGTAATTCACGTAAAAAAAGATGGGATTATAACCTCGCACACAACAAAAGCAAGGGTCCTTTTCTCACAAGAAGTGCATACCATAACCAGTCTGCGATTCTGAGACCGTGATTTTTTTCCGAAAGTTTTCCGAAAAAAAAAACAGCGGATGATCGGCGCAGAGCAACTGAATTCTACATATCCATATATACCACTAAATCCGTCTTGTGATCCACGTGAACGCCTTGATCAATAGCATCGTACACCCTGAAAACATCATATATTCACTCATAATCCATGTTCCGTGAAACATTCTGAAGGTAAAAATATGTATAATGGTTGTATGGTCTGGTAGCCCACACAGGGCCCATGATCTGACATTGTCCGCAACTAGGACCACACTTGTTTCCAGCGATAGAAGAGCGCCACAGAATCCCTTTTGAAGGAGATAGATGCAGCACGCCAAAATAGAAGGAATGACACCAAATTCACATCAAAACTAACGAAGTAGGCTTAGAAATCAAGTGGACGTAATTGCAGCCAATGTCACATCATAGGCCCTGTGTATGCTACCAGACTGTAGAGTGTCCGTGGATTGTCGCGGTCACGTTAATTGACACGTTCGCGACAACGCAGATTTCGCGCGCGCCGCCACTTGGGACACACGCACTTTTGCACAAATGGGACAGGAGATCGAACGATCGTGCACATGTTCCCACGCCGAACCTAATTTTCCGTAGTTCAGATCCACATGGATCTATAGAAACCTTTTACTGTGCTGCTACAAAAGAAAACTTCATTATTAGATGTATCACAGAAATATGACATTGAGAAGGGCGTGACGACCGCTCGTGCAAGCGGTCCGACGCGGCAGACCCCGCGTGTCGTGCACGTGGTCGCGAACGTGTTAAAGTTGCTGCATTTTGTCAAAACAATTGCATTTTTTGCAAATCGTTGCATTCGTTGCAGATTGTATGACAGCGAACAGGGCATATCAAACAAGTGTGTCGTATGCCCGTACGGGAAGACAAGAGACTGCTCAAAAACTGGAGTAATATACCAGATAAAGTATAATAGCTGTGATGCGCTATATATTGAAGAAACTGGTCGTATACTTAGTACACGCATTAAGGAGCACTGCGGCTTGCAAGCGCAGAGGACGTTTGATCTCGGCGCTTGGAGAAACAGGCAAGACGATCACGGAGGTGAGGATTTTGATGTAGCATGCACGATACTTGTGCAAGAGACGGAGATTGTTGCGAGGAAAACGATGGAGGCCTTCTGGATTTCGGTCAGAAATCCGAGAATGAACAACCGGAACGAGTGTCTAGCAATTAGCAAAGAACTCTTGCCCTTTGTATCTCTGTGTGATCTGAAGATGCGCATCTCTGACCCGACAACCATCAAGGGTGCAGGGTGACACTTACTCGTCTGCAGTGAGTGTGGGCAACAGCACGCGGACACTGTTCCGTTGACTCGACGGACTCGAAGGTTGATCTAGTATTCTGTTGAGGTACTTTCTTCTATGAGTTTGGGCCAATGTTGGTATGTTAGGCAAGAGTGGATGAGACGTTTGGTGGTTCAGATCGTAGATCGAATAGCACCACTTTCAGGCCTTTGACATCGACGCTGTGTCGAAACGTTAGGTCGACATAATAAATGGACGGAATATTTTTCCTGTTAATTCTGACCAAATAATGAAAATTAAATTTGTCTCGAATGTTACAGTTCAAGAGCACCTGGCAGTACCCACAGAATCGTTCATACTGAACGAATTATGCTCAAACCTTTTGACAGAAATACACATATTACTCTTCCTCAACCGGCGAAAGGAAAATGGAATTAATTGATTTTGGCAGGTGTGGAGTTATCATGCGAAAATCCTGTCAAGAGCACTGCTTTCAGTGCTTGTAGAAGGACAGGTTGTGCACGGATCCTGCCGAAAACAGGCACACGGCTGCAGTTGGGAACGTCCTATCTAAATCCAAAACAGAATTGGCTTTAATTGATTTCAGAAAAAGTTATAGTTGAGAAAGTAGCTAGAAGTACCCACAGTATCGTTGGTACTGAACGGACCTTACTCAAACTTTGTAACTACAGGGTGTTCCAAAAATACGGAGACAAGGGTGCAATGCGCGTTTTTCGACTTATTTCGAGTTTTGGCATTTTCCATCCGATCTTTCGCTGTTCATCTGTTCAATCGCACAGCTTCTTCCAAAGCAGTACCTAGCATTACAAATTTTAGGAGCAGTTAGCTTGTCAGTCAAGATTTTTTTCTGCATATAATACTTTTGTGTAATCTAGGTGCGCATGTAATGCCAACCTGTGAAATTTTGCAAAAGGGTAACTGACCAGTACGCCGAAGAGTACAAGACTTGGGTAACAGAAAAACATCAAAGTGATTGCGAAAGTGGTGGAAGAACTCCTTAGAATTTTGAGACTGGATGTTTGTAGGCCTAATAAGTTCCACTCCCCTGTCTAACCACTGCAAAAAAAAGCAAAAACAGCCCCAACAAACATTCTTACCCTTTTCTGGACAGGAAATCACGCCCACTTCCTTATAAACTACTGCGTAACTCTTTCTTCTTCCGTGGTGCTCAGCTCCTAAATAAACTACCCGCCTCTCTTCTTGCTCTCCCCGACTCTCGTTCTCTTAGGAAAAACATCAGGAATTTAGATCTCCTTAGAGTTTTAGAGATTAGTGACGTCATTTAAGATCGGCCTGGCTCCAACTCTAAAGACTTGGTTTATTTCACTTTTTGGTATCAGCTATTCCTGACATCTTCCAAGCAGCTTTTGTCAGACTGTTGTTAGCGCTGGGATATTCCAGGGTCCAGCATCTAACTCCGGTTGCTAAATAAGATCTCGCAACAAGTATACCTGGTGCACAGCGCTAAACCGCTGTCTGGTTACAGGTTGGCCAAACCTGTAAGGCGGGTGCCAGACAGTCCATGCCCACATGCCCATGTTAAGACTTAAATGTAAAGGCTTGCCGTGCTTTACCAATCGTCCCAGGTATTGTGCCTCAACTGGCACGCGGAGCCTTGCTGGTCTTCTGGGTCTGTCCCCACGCGTCCTATTAAATTATACCTTGAGGCTCGGAAGAGGTTTAGGCCCTGGCTGTTAGTATGCCGTCGTGTTAATTATTCGCTCGGTAGCCTATGTTTTATTTTTGCTTTCTAGTGTTTGTCTTTTGTTCATTTAGTTCATTCAGTTCATTTAGTTTATGTATCCCTTAGTTCATTCAATCCTTCTATGTTCGTTGTTTTTTTTTCGTTTTTCTCATATTATTTATGCCACGCTGTTAAGTACTGTCCCCTTACCTTGCTGTTATTGTGAGTGAGCACCACTGAGTGCACGTGATAAAGATGATAAAGATGATAAAGATAACTATTTTTAGCATTTATTTGCGTCGGTTTCTCGTTATGGTATTCATTTAAGGACAAAAACTGATTTTAATCTCATAAAGTCGTTTAATGCTTGGAGCAGTGGCTTCCAGAAGGGTGGTATTATCTGCGAGGGAGGCACTTCCGTGCCACAACAAGTGACTAGTTCGAATTCTTCACGTCTTTTCTTGCCGGTGGTAGGAGAATTCGTGAGATGTGATAGTAGATTTTGTTCAATACTGAAAAATATTGCAGTGGAAGCTGAACTGCCAACTTGCTTTCTAACGTTAGATATGAATCGCTTGGTGTGTCTCGGTATTTTTGGACTACCCTGTAGAATCCTGGTACTACTCTTCCGCCCACCCTCGAACAGAAATCGAATCAATTGATTTTAAAAGGAGACATTGCTTTAGAACTTTCTGGACCCTAATTTTACCCTAAAAGTCAGGGTTCAGCACTGGTCCAAGGAATTTTCATCGAACAACTTTCCTAAAAATGAATTAGTTTGACTTGCGTTAGCATGGTAAGCTTCAGGAGAGGCTGACCTTCTAGCGAATAATAAAACTGCTGCGCCCATATGGTGACAGCGAAAAAAATTCGAGCTAGTCACTTGTTGTGGCGCGGAAGTGCCTTCTTCGCAGATAATCCTACGCTTCTAGAAGCCACTGCTCCAAGCATTAAACGATTTTATGAGAGTGAAATCAGTTTCCGTCCTTGAAAAATTGAAGAAAAAGGAATCAAAGCAATTGAACATAAAACTTATATCGAAGTAATACATCTTTAGTTATGCCTGTTAGGCACCAATATTAAAGGCGGCTAGTGCTTGCGCAGCACGATGACCTTTCCTGCTCCTACCACCCAAGCAGCAGGATCACGGCAGGGCAAATGCAGGTGAAGACGCAACAAACGGCGGAATAGGCGCGCCAACTACGCCCATTTTTGCGCTTGTCCTGCTGGTATCATGTCGCGAGAAACGCTGTGGGCTGGTGCTCCAAACGCCTGAGTGTCTGAGAGGGACAAAAACAGCGAAAAATCAATAAAATCGATAAATCAATACTTGGCGCAAAATGGTTGTCATATTCGTGTTCACCGTATAGAGGAACCCCAGAATACATATTCGCCTTGACCTTGTTGCAAAAATAGCGAAAAATCAACAAAATCGATAAGTCACATACATACAGTCCTTATCGAAAAGTTAGACGGAATGCGCGTGCGGTTCGGTGTCGCTACGACCCCGCCGCGGCGCGGCTCCCAATCGATATGATCCGCCCCGCAAGGCATTTTTTTCGTGTTTTTCGTTTAAAAAATCGTTCTCTCGCGTTTCTTCCTTGCAGTTCCCGCTTTCTATCCATTTCTTTACACTTTTAGGATAGTGCACAGCAGTTTTCGTTCCCTTTTGAATTAGTTGTGTCTACTTTTGCAAAATATTCCATATTTTTTATTCCTTTTTTATATTTTTTGCCCTAAATAGCTATTCTTCGCTTGTTTATAGTTGCATTTTGTTGTCTGTCGCTGTTTCTTCGTTTATCGCTTAGTAGACATGATCGGAAATCTATCTGAAACAAAAACATGGGCAAATAAACGAAGAAACAGCGACATGTGAGAGGCGAACGATGAACGCAACATCAAAACAACAGAATGGAACTTTAAACAGGCGAAGAACAGCAAAAAATAGCAAATTAGGGCAAAAAATATACGAAGGAATAAAAAAAAATTGGAATATTTTGCAAAAGTAGACACAACCAATTCAAAAGGGAACGAAAACTGCTGTGCTCTATCCTAAAAATGTAAAGAAATGAGTAGAAGTGGAAAACTGCAAGGAAGAAACGCGAAAGAACGATTTTTTTATACGAAAAACACGACAAAAATGCCTTGCGGGGCGGATCGTATCGATTGGGAGCCGCGCCGCGGCGGGGTCGTAGCGACACCGAACCGCACGCGCATTCCGTCTAACTTTTCGACAAGGACTGTACGTGCATACAAACTTTCGCTCTTATATAAAGAAATTAGAGGAAGGTTTCCCCTACCAAATCTTCATCCCATATTCGTTCGTTACCCCACCCGAGCAATATCTCCGAACATCCGGTATTTTGAACTTTTTATCAATTTTTTTAGGCTTGGTTGAAATCATCTTTCAAAAGCGATTTCATCTGCATAATCAGCTCACGACTCTGTGTCAAATGGAATACGACTCGGACAACATATTAGTATGATTGAGATGCTTTGATGTTCGAGAAGTAAAGGTAAATTGGAACGTGTAGCAGCGTCAAACTACTTAGACAGCAACCAAAGCGATTTGTATATTTTTTGCTAGAGGGTTATAATTCCCTATTGTTGCACTGACTTCACTTGACGGAAAATGAAACAAAGTTGATGAAATATGAGTGAAGTGCCCAGCGTACTATTCTAATTCTAAAATAATTCACTCAAACATCAGGGTGTGGATTGTTGTTCCTAGAAAGATGTGCAGTCCAGCTCTTCGACAGGCTATTTTCATGAAATGTGCGACTGCACGGTCCTTTCAAGATACAAATCTCATCAGAATTACTATTCGGATACGTTTCAATTGGACAACATTGTAAATGGTATTTAGCTTACTCAGCGATTAGACGGCGCACGTCAGCATAGGCTTCTCGAGAAGTTCCCGGTCTCCCTAGCCACTCAGCTGCCTTATTTGCACAATCTTCAAGGAGTCTCTTGTTGTGTCGATATGAAATACAAGACCGTTAACATCACCTCATAAGGAAAACGTGGGAAAATTCTTAATTGAAACATTGAAGTTGGTAGCTGACAACTAGATTACTTGGACTACGCGGTGGCCCATTCACTCCACGAAGTATGTTCTGGTCATGCACGCGAATCGCTTCCTCATATTGTTGTGCACGAGCAATGTACTCAGAAGTATTCAAAGTCATTCCGTCTAGATGAGACACATCGATGATATTCTGAAATTTGAAAGGTGTACAAATTCTGTAGGGACTGTATACAAAGTGAGTGAGCGATGCTTCAACACAACAATTGAGCAAGGAATTTGTAGCGAGAACAAAGGACCAATATCTAGCTATGAGGACTTCCTTGAAGAAAACATGAGAGAAAAATAATGGCGAGGCGCCTACGTCACTAGATTACTTGGACTTCAGCAGTTAAGCTAACCCAGAGGTAAAGTGGCACGCGGGTTCCAGACAGAGCGCCGCGAATCGGCGCCCTGGTTCGGGTAATAATATTAAAATGGGAGTTGTTGGGTTTAGAGTTGTTGAGTCCTTGGACTCCCAGAACCCGTTGTTCTATAGAAGGGAATCGGTGACCACCCCAAGAACAGTTGTGCCTGCCAACGATAATGATAATACAGTTGGTTGACTTAGTACTGAATGAAGCTGTCATGAAAACAAAAACAGATCTAAATTTTGGACAGGACTTCTCCGCCAACCTGGTACCAAATTTGCTACGACTACAAAACCGTTTCCACGTAAACAAATTAAATTCAAATGGATTCTAGAAAAAAGAGAACCCACATGTTGCGTATTCTCCAATATCCTATTTAAGGCCTCTTCCTCTTGCTGCTCCTTACTTTTTATCTGCTTGTGAGAAGACTCCCTCGTGGTGTTATCGAGCTCATCGATTCCACGACTGGAAGAACGTTGAACGAGTATCAGTTTGTAGAATTTGAAGCCACTCACTGCATCATTTATTTATTATGGTGGTGAATTGGGAATGCGAGTTCAACTTTCGACGTGGAACGTGTTGCCGAACTTTTATTTCTGGCAAACATCCAATACCATCCAAAGGAGCGATTCATGGCGAATTTCTCTCGTTTAATCGTCAAATAATCCTTCCTTCCTGATTTTTTTTGCAAAAATTTATATGCAAACCGGCCAAAATTTTAGGAATCCCCTTCCCTTTATTATGTGATTGTACAGCGTAAAACTGCAGCAGATCACTACCGCATATAAAGAATTACCGACCGCCTATCTTTCATACCTGGAATAAGAAGTCACGCTTATGACCGCCTAATAGCTCGGATTTTGCGCTATCAGGCAACCACTTGCTTGTGTCGTTGAAGGCATCCGTGGAACAGCAAAATTCCAAAAACTGCGACGAACCAAAATTTGGGTAGCCGCTATTTCAGATGACGGCGCTGCGAAACCTCTAAGGAGAGGGTCGCTGTTAGTGTGGAAGATGTCGGAGGTTCAGCGATACTGATTCTGGATAAGATTCGGCCTGGGGTGTTGCAGCTCTGATTCTAAAAAATATTTTGTGTCATGCAAAAACGCGCATTTCCAATTTACCACCATATCATGGGTTGGGTCGTCCTGCAAAAATTCCGGAAAAAGCCAAGAAAATGCTCCTTAACGTGCTCGTCTGTGTTTCTCTAAAACGAAAGCCATCAAGCTACAAGTAGAGCTCGATTGCGGAATTGGTAGTGGTCTCTGGGTTCAAAGAAAAGATATTTTGAACCAATTTGCTTCTGGTCTTATTCGAAAATGACATGAAAAACGGAAAAGTGAAAATGCGGTGTCTGTGAGTTTTCAAACATTTCCTGCTTTCTGTAAGTGCAGTGGACAGCCATTAAACCGTAGAGGTTTTGCACTACAAGTCCATTGCCACATATTGCAGCTACACAACACCTAGGGAGAAGTTTTGAAGAAAAAAAAACTGATAAAACTGTTACCATAGGTGGAATACCCTGAGAATGAGTCTCACTCAACCTTCACTTTTGATGTGGTGGATGTTGTCACATAGACGTTTTGCATGGATTGCATAAAATTCTCAGAATTGCGTACCAAATTTCTGGAAAAAATTCAGACGCGGAGGAGTAGGGACCGCGCCGCGCCCCATCTCGCGCGCAAAAGTGAACCTTTCTTAGATGCGAGGTTCCTGGGAAAAAAAGAAATTTTTCTCCAAAATCTGGCTATTTTCAAATTTTGAACGCTTTTTTTCAGCTTTCATTGAAATCCTTTTCCAAATGCGAGGTTGCCAGCGTGTTCAGCTCGCGATTCTGCGTCGATTGGTACCTGAGTGCAGGATGGATTTTCACTGAGAAGCCAGAAATGCCGGTTGGTGAGAATGCTATAACGGGCATTCTCATTTGCCCTTGTCTGCCTCTCTTCAATTCCTGTACTTCCTCGTCTAGCCCCTCTCTCAGAATTTTATTGCAGATGGCGACGCCGGATAAATTCCAGTAGTACTGTTGCTCCTCTGCGATGGCGAATCGTGGCATAGTATTAGTAATAGTATCACTATAGAGGGGCGCGTGTGGCGCAGTGGTACGAGGCTCGCTGCGCACGCACACGGTCGATGGTTCGATCGCGCCCGCAGCAAACCAAGCTGTCCATCCCTCCGGGGTCGGTAAATTGGTACCAGAGGAGTCTGGGAGGATGAAGCACTGACTTGGTTCATCGGATGCCCCCCGCAAGTCACTGCACAGGGGACATACGCATTCAACGCCTCTACGACGTTCAGATGAAGTCGAATGCGTGGCGCATCCCTCGTGACGGGATTGATCAACGCCGACCACTTTATCCTTTATCCTTATCACTATAGAGTAAAACTCATCTGTCTGTGTGTATTGTTCGTCGCAGGGTGCTATCGCGCGGGAGCAGTCACGAAGACGGCGAGCAAACGCATAGCATCAGCGCCGCAACAAACTCTGGTCGACTTTGTTCCAGATCTTGAACAGATAAGCCTTCGAGAGTTTCATGTTTCTGTGGATGATAGCACAGCTCTTGGTCTGTACCATGCCCACATGGAGTAATCAAGAAGATTCAAATTCGGCTCACAACGAAGCCGGACTTCTGCCAGTTTGGATCACTTCTGCCAATTTGAATTCGAGTGGATTCGTGAAACTACGTCTGCACCATTTTCGTTTCTTGCACAGGAGCTAAGCCGTGCCAGGGTACGTACCGATTCACTCTTTAATAAGCATTAAGTCCAGCAAGGAATTATCTCCACAGCACATTGTTTGGATAAGAAACAATAGAATGAAGAATTCTCTGTAGAAAAACATAGATGCATTTTCTTGGCGAGGACGCGGCTAGATTTGCGAACAAGGAGTGGTGTGCCACTTGGAGACCAAAACCTGTCTATATCCCATAGGAGTACCACCTTCCTAAACGCCCACCTCTTGATAACATGGAACAATGCGCTTTACCCATGAATTTCAGGTCTCCTTGTTCATGAGGAAATATTCAGCACGGGAATTACGGAAATGAGGTTTCGTCGGTGAAAATGGCCTTTTTATGTGTGTTTTTAAGAATAAATTGTGTGTATTGAGAATAAATGTATTAGTAGTGAGTGAATGGGAAATGTGACAGTCGAGTGGAAAAGAGGAGGAAATTGTGTATTTATCGAAGGAGTTGAATCACAAATTTTGGGTGGCAAGTTTAGTACTACTGCCACTTCTACTCCCTCCGTGTCAAGCCGGGAAGAAGCTGTTTTTCCATTCCATGAGTTGTGAGAGGTAGAAAAATGAAGAATAGCACGGTTAATTGTGAAAATTTCCATGGAGTGAAGGGTATTTACAGAGAGAAAACCTAGAGGATCAAGCAGACACCTTGGTTATTAAAATATTTTCATCTTTGGAGGAACGGTTTGCGTTTTTCAAAAGCAACACATTTCGCGGCAATTCTAATTCTATTAAGAATAAATGTATTAATAGTGAGTGAATGGGAAATGGGACAGTCGAGTGGAAAAGAGGAGGAAATTCTGTATAACCTTGAGTAGAATACTAGTCTTGCTATGAACATCTTATGGGAATGAAGTAGGAATCTTTGAGACCGAGCAAAATGATTAGAAATATGTTTTTAGGGACTTTCTCTTCGCACACAGAACGGAATGAGATGTGTTGCACACGAGAAAGAAGTAGGAAAAATTCTCTATTGTTTCATACCAGCCTGATCGTAAGGCTAACGCCGGACTCCCAGGCTTCTTGCGGCGCTCGCTTCGCTTGCATTGTTCTCTGATGTTAAATGACAATACATTTGGCAAGAGAATGTGTTTGGTAAGACAGTTTACGGGATAGAATTTTACTTGGCAATACATTTGACGGGAGAATGAGTGAAGAGCTTGTTTGGCAATACAAAAGGCAAGAGAATCTGTTGGCAAGACAGTTTACGGATGTTTAGCGATACAAATGGCAAAGTTGGCATGGGGATACACTTTACGGGACTTCTTGTTTAGCGATACATTTTACGGGTTAATATGTTCATTTCATTCTCAGCGGGTGATTCAATCATTATCGGTGTCTACTCGGATGGCGCGGTTGGTAAAGCAGCGGACTCCCAATATCAGAACCACGGTACGATTCCCGGTGTTATCAAAATTTTTGCGCGTTCAAGTTTGCTTGAAGATACAAAAGGCAAGGTTTGCATGGTGATACATTTTACGGGACTTCTCGTTTGGCAATACATTTTACGGGACTTCTCGTTTGGCAATACATTTGACGGGGTTCGTTTGCCTGGCTAGTTGGCAAGCTCGTCTGCGAGGTTGCCAAACAAACCTCGCCAAATGTATTGCCATTCAACATCAGAGTTTTAGTATGGCACATTCCCCACACCACGTCGGCCACTCCTCACCTTATCGGTACTCATGTTTTTCGTGTCTTCCCATTGTTCGGCGTCAAACCACCCATTCCATGGCTGCAGAAAGTGCGACTAACTTTTTTCCTACTATATATGGCAGCAGAAATACACCGTATCCAGATGAACAGAGAATTGGACGCAAAGGAACCGATTCACCAAAGGAAGCGGACCGGATCGATAGCATATTTCCTAACTTCTGGGTCACCGCGTACCTTCCCACAGCATTGGATCCGTATCCAGGCGTTTCCCCACTTTTGGGCGCCAGCCCATCCTTATCACACAGTTGGACCCAGCTCCAGGCATTTCCCCACTTTCGGGCGCTGGCGCACCCTTATCACACCGTGGGACCCAACTTCTGGCGCTTCCCCACTTTTGGGCGCCGGCGCACCCTTATCACACCGTGGGACCCGGCTCCGGGCGTCTCCCCACTTTTGGGCGCCGGCGCACCCTTATCACGCCGTGGGACCAAACTCCATTCATCCATCCTGCCTCTAGCCCTTCTTTTTCCTCCGCTTGTCTCTGAAACATACCCACCCGCACCCTATCTTGTGTATGACCTGATAAACGCAGACCAATAAACACCAACTCTCATTCATTTTCACTGTGGTGTAAACAACTGCTGGTCTTCCGAGTGACGGAAAAGGTACCGAAACACCTGCCAATCAAGGTAAAAATCAAAATTTGCAACCTTTTCGTACATAACTCGACGCGCTGAGCACGATGATGTACTTCATTTTTGACGATATTGGCTGGTTCTCGTGCACACACACATGAACTGCCAATTAAGTAATAGTAGGATATGATTCGATGGGTAAATACCTGTCCTGCGCAGAGCGGGAGGGGAAAGAGCCAAAACCAGTACCTTGGCTCTGGCCAATGGTCGAGATAGAGAGAGAGAGAGAAAGAGAAAGAGAGGCCAAGCCGTTGTGAAGGCCCGGCTCTGGCACCCTTCATGCTCTTAGAGAGCAACTTTTTTTTCCAGAAAAAAAAAATAACGGCACTATTCCACTCCCGCCCCAAAATTTCAGAACCAAAAACTCGTTAGAAATTTTGTCTAGTAGCGTTATTTAACATGCTAATCGCGAATGTCATACTCATTTTCTACCGTGACCCCATTTTTGTGAGGTTACTGTAGGTATGCGATAGCACAGGCATATCACAAAATATTCCGAAACTTTGCATAGGGGGCTTATTTCATGTCCTGCTCATGACTATAACATCCGTTTTGTGGCATTGCCAGTTTTCAGTATTTCGAAATGGAGAAGGATATTGTGGGTGAATTATAGAGTATTTGACACCAGGAGGTAAGGAATGGAATGCTGGTATTGCTCAGACCTTCCCATTTTTGAAAGCGTCAGTATTTTATAAGGTTTTGAGTTGGAATTTGAGTCAGATTTTGATCGTCGAAGTGATGACTAATCACGCCCCCGCCAACAATTCCGCTGCAGAATTCCTTCACTTTGGGCACAGTTGGCGAGCATCAGACCTCTCTCCCCTTCACTTGAAGGCAGCACCCACGGAAATTTTTGTGTTGGAGATTTCACTTAATTTCGAGGTTTTCAGGGACGATGAACTTATAGGCAGTGATGAAACAGCGTGAAACACGCCGGAAGACGAGAAATGAAGGCGCTGTGTCCCATGCGTCCACAGCGCGGACGAGTTTTCCGCTGAGGGTAAAGGCGCATATCGTCACGAATTCTTATGGATGGTGTGTATTCCATACCCTACACTGTACAATTTTCCTTATACAACATGATACATTAGACTAGACCACTCGTAGCATGCCAAGTCAATAGCGTTAGCTGGCGTGGCGGACACCAAATTGGCCACGCTCGGCTCTGTGTCCACGGCAGTATCTCCACAGATAGGCCGCTTTTTTCTGTGTTCAAGTCACCATTGTGATCTTCTGGCAGCCACCACAAGGGGAACGACTCACCTCGAAAGTGAGGATTTCCGTGGGTGCTGCCTTTAAGAGACCCCGGTTCCCCCTTTCGCACCTATGCACAGAACTACAAGAATTACATGGTTTCTCTGTCTGTCTGTCTGTCTGTCTGTCTGTCTGTCTGTCTGTCTCTCTCTCTCTCTCTCTCTCTCTCTCTCTCTTGTGACCACCTTAGAAGAAACTTCATGCCATATATAAACTTCCTGATTACAGTATTTTCTTGAGAAAAATTTAGCAATTTTCCAAGTGTTAATAACGTTTCGATAATATTAGGTTGAGTTTCCACTGTTTTGGAATTTTCAATGAAAAAAGGTTTTATTGGAAATCAAATAACAAACGGCATAAGTTGAGGGATGCGCGGCAATGGTCGTTGGACTTCTGCCTTTTTTACAGCAGGAGTTTGACCCCGCTGCTTTAGAATTCGGTGAAATACGAGGCAAAGAAGGGAGTCGGGTAGTGTTGGAGGTGACTGACTTTGGCAGATCTGTTCTCGCACAGTAGAAATTCTTGTGATCTGGTAATTGGCGCTTTTAGAGTAAGAGTAGAGTGGGTTAGAGTAAGATTTCTGCTACATAAGGCGCAGCTAAGAACTCCTCTGTCAGCTCTTTGCCTGTTCACAGAGTTCGACAATGAGAATCAAGGTACCCTTCGCAGTGTGGCAGAATAGTGTGAATTCAACAAAACGTTTAGGACTTGCCCTGAAATTCTACCGAACGTTTAATGTTTCCAGTCACAGTGAAAGAAATCCCATTTCAATCCGCCTTCACTCCAGGGAGAAAGATGGCATCATCGAAATTTTAGGTTACCACGTCTGATACCTGTGCTTGAGACCGCCCGAAAATAATATGGAGAGAGAAGGTACCAGAGAGAATAAGAATGGCCTAGAGATTACTCCATCCAAATGTGGTTGGCCTAGTGCAGCGTTATGGTAAAATTATTAGTCGTGAATTTCTCATTACCGAAATTGCCTTTTGGAGGGTTCGTTTCGAAATTAATTACATTTTCAAAACAAGGTGAAAAAATAAGCCTTACATTCAGAAATGTTCGCGAGATCACAAATGGTGTATAAACATGCGCAAAATTGAGTTGGCAATCACCACTGGCGGACGCGGAATGTGGGCGGGAGGGGGGCGTGGGAGAAAATTAGGGTCCCCACCGTTTTGGGGACCCAGACGGAAAATAAAATTAATAAAAATATTAATTTTAATAACAAAACAATAAATACTGAATATTTAAAAATGATAAAAATTAACTAATACAAGATTCTTATTTGTATTGTAAAATAATTTCAAAAATTCGGCGACCCATTCTCGGGGGGAGCCTGCGCCCGCCACTGGTAATCATTTATTACGATCGTTCAAAAATCACAATGCAAAGCTTATGTAACAACCTAATAAATGTCACGGAGATTTTAGAATGTATAACACCTGGATAACACTCACTTATTCAATCGAGCGTCCTCCCTTCGAACTGATGTAACGGTTGAGTCGTCATAGAACCTTTCGTAAGGAGCGCCATCGTCGTCGTCCCCTCCACAACAACAAACCGCCTTCGCAAAATTCATTTCTGGACCTAGAATGACATACAGGGTGAAAAGGGAGTTGGGGGGGGGGCACCCCCAAAAAGTGGTCATAATGGCTATCTATAGTCAACTCCAAATTTTCGCAGACAAGAGTTGGGGCCGCGGCGCGGGTCTCTCGCTGTTTGCTGCACGGATTCAGCGTGGCATGCAGGGCACAGACGCGGAGGGGAACCGCGCCGCAGTCCCAACTCTTGTCTGCGGACATTTGGAGTTGACTATATGTTAATTTTTTATGCCTAGGCGGGTTAATAGAGGTAAGTAATCTAGCAATAACGTCAAATCAGAAAACAAAACAAAAAAAGCAAAAAAAAAACTAACGAAATGGGAGAAAAACAAAACCTTTGGCGAAACACAAACGAAGCATACAAATGAAAACATACGAAACCAGAAGAATTCAAAATACAAACAGTTGAAAGCAGTACAACAACCTACTCGAGTAGAAGGATACTAATGGGTCTTAGAATAATATAGGGACTAAATGGTAGAACACTAGTGAAAAGAACAGAATCCACTGTCTCCGAGCTAGGAGTGACACAGGACAGCCAGGTCCCCTCAACGAACGTGCATACGGTGGATTTTAATAATGTCAGTCAGGGAGAGTGTATTCTATAATTGCGGCGCTTTTTTTCAATTAGACGTCCGCTTGTTGTGACGGTCGTTATTACACCTTGGGCACTTATCAGGCGTTACCCATGGGTAGCGCTACCTACGGTGGGTAGAGTTTCATGCATTGCAGTTTTACGTTTGCGCATCTCTTACCCATGGGTGACCGTACCTATGGGTGTTCAATGATGCATGCCAGCCTTGGTACGTATGGTGTATCAAGTGGGACACGCGCATCTTTTGAACCCGCGTGGGTCCCGTCCTCAACTGCTTAAGCATGTGATCGTATGTATAGTCTTCCCAAAAAATACTTGCCTCCCGCTAAACTGCGCGTCGAGTGAGCCACGTCGCAGCACGTATGATAACGCATAGGAGGCGCGGCGCGGCTCAGCAGACGGGCGGTGGATGCCGGAGGCAAGTATTTTTTGGAACGACTGTACGTGATACGAATTTTTCCTCTGCCTTATTATACTCCGAATGTGGGCTAATCTTGGGCCGATCGTTTTTCCTGTTGTGATCGTCAAGAATGTTGCCAAATGTTTCTCGTCCACTTACTTGATATTGATTGTAGTTTCTTTTTCATATGTATCGTTCTTTCTGTTGTGCATTTCAACCATGCATTAAAAAAAGTTCGAGAGAAGATACACTCTGCCAAGTGCATGTGTAGAGCGCTCGAATGTTTGTTAGTATACCATAACAGATGAGTTTGCTAATTCAAAAAATTCAAAATTTGCTTCAAAAAACGGCACTATTCGCTAGTTCTGCCCCAAAATTTCAAGATGAAAATTCTCGCCCAAACTTCGCCTAATGGGGTTTTCCGAGGTGCTGTACACGAATATCGTACCCCTTTTGTACCATAACCCCATTTTTGTACGGTTACGGTAGGTGTACTGTAGATACGGTATCTCATAGAATCCTCTCAGATTTTGCGTAGAGGGGTTGTTTTAGGCGCTTATCACGATTATAGACGTTATTTTGCATACCACCCTCATTTTCTTCCCGAAATTGGCATTTTCTCTAACAAGATGAAAAGTCCAGTTCCATTGGTGCCGTTACAGTACCACTTTTTTAGGCGTCAATCAAATTGTGCCGTTGTGCAGCCGACGTGTTGCACCGAATTCTACGGCTGCGCCCGTAGAAGTGTTCATTAGGCTGCCCGCAGAGTTCGTGACGCCGGCGACGACGTCGTGAGCGTCAACGTCGGCGTCACGCCGCAGCGGCGGTGTGTAACGCTCATTTGCGGCCGAGTTGTCGTGTTTTAGGGAAATCGGCGCGCTTATTTGGACTTCGATCCTAGTTTCCTGAAGCGGGTCTCCAAGAATGGCTCGTGTTCGGGCCTCACATAGGGTCGTGAATACTCTTACTCCTCTGCCGCTGCAAGCAGCAAATGGGACCAAGCATGAAGCCAAACGGGGATTAGAGTGCGCCTTGTCTGCTCCATAATATCTACAACACTAAACAAATTCATGTTAAGCTTTCTGATTTTCCCAGTTAGGCCGGGACAAGCAAGCATGCTATTTTGTAGGAAGTAATGCGATGAAAAGCCCACTACAAATATACAGTTTGAGTATTTAAGCTTCGACCTATGTTAACGACGAGTGATTTAACGTTCTGGTGCTATTGTGAGATAAACTAGTAATTGCAATCTTGCTGCTATGCTCAAAGTAACCGAAAAAGTGTTTGCAAAAGGAGAGCCCTGGAGCGGCCTCGAACTTGCGGCCGCCCACACCATAGCCTAGCCTCCTAACCACTGCACCATTCAGCACCTCTGCGTTTGTTTTTCCACCATCACAAAAACAATTGATTATTCATTCATTAGCATTTAAATGTGAATTCGTAATGAATTGCCGCCTTCTGTGCAGAAATAATTTGAACAAGTATTTGCAATACTCCTGTATTGGAAAGGAGTTGAACCCGTGGTCGATCTCACGACAGCAAAGTCTCTTAGCCACTACACCACCATATCCGTGATGGCCACAGCTTCTCTGCATCCCATAGATCATGTGAGTAACTTGCGCACTGAAGGGTTTCCTGCTTTTCTAGTGAGCATTGGCTTAATAAACAACACCGTTTAAAGGCAGCACCCACGGAAATTTTTGTGTTGGAAATTTCGCTGAATTTCAAGGTTTTCAGGGACGATGAACTCATAGGCAGTGATGAAACAGCGTGAAACACGACGGAAGGCGAGAAATGGAGGCGCTGTTCCCCATGCGTCCACGGCGCGGACGAGTTTTCCGGTGAGGGTATACGCGCGTATCGTCACGAATTCTTGTGCATGGTGCGCATTCCATACCCTACACTGTACAACATTCCATATACAACATGATACATTAGGCTAGACCACTCGTAGCATGCCAAATCAATAGCGTTAACTGGCGTGGCGGACACCAAAATGGCCACGCTCGGCTATGTGTCCACGACAGTATCTCGGCAGGAAGGTCGCTTTTCTCTGTGTTCAAGTTACCATTGTGATTGTCTGGCAGCCGACCACATGGAGAACGACTCATCTCGAAAGTGAGGATTTCCGTGGGTGCTGCCTTTAAGATCCATAATTGATTATGCAAGATATGGAGTTGGAATAAGCCAATGGCCATGTGATTTAAGAAGTCTGGAGAGGAATATGTTGTGTGCAATGGTCTTTCTTCGATTTTTTGTATGTATCATTCCTTCGAACATCGCGCCGTCTCGATCCAGTGCACGGCGCACGCCGCAATGCACATTCGCGCGCGGCGAGGAACAACGCCGCGATGGATGACGCCGGCGTTGCGGACGCCACCGCCGAAAAACGTCGCGCTCGGATCAATCCCCACCTTGCTTGATCGACGCCCACGACGTCGTCGTCGCCGTCACGAACTCTGCGCCCTACCTCAGGGGGTTATTGAAGGAGCTGATTAGGAATATGACAAGCATTTAGCGTACCGTCTATCCGAAACGACGAGTCCGCCCAAGCGGTCGAGGCGGCCACGTTGCCAGCACTCCACGTCATCGTATCTAATCTGCGTATCACGTTTCATCGCGGTCTTTCTGATATCAAGCAATGATCCGGCTGTGACGTGGACCGCTTGAGCGGACTCGTCGTTTCGGATACACTGTAATAATATTGCTAGTATTGACTTCATGGACACTGTTCCACTTCTTCTGGTCAAAATCAAACATTTCCCTGAAACTGTGTCTAGAGGGGTTATATGACATACTGATCACGAATATCATGATCATTTTGTATCATAATACCATTTTTTCAGGGTTACGGTAGGTATACCTAGGTACGGTTCCCCATAGAATATCCCGAAACTTCGCATAGAGGGGTTATTTCATGTGCTGATCATGACTGTGATATCCGTTTCGTACCGCGTACCGTAAAAAAACGCTGGCTCTTTGCGTAGGAGGTTATTTCGCACAGTTTTTTTTTTCGATTATTCTTTTTGAGGATTTGAGGGCTTCTACTTACGTATGTTAGTATGAATGTCTCGGAATCACTTCAAGTTCCGCGTAACGATTAGGATTACTTGGAACACTCCCTTCCGCCACTCTCTTCCTCTACAGTGTGTATCAAAAGTATAGGGACACTCTAATTTTAGTTCGTAAAGAAGCTCGCGTTTTTCTATTTGGTCTGGTTTTTTGCTCTTTCGATTCAGCGGATCAAGAAACCCTAAAATACTTAGTTTCAGTCAATAAGATCGACTCACAGAATTTTTATAATTCTTAGAAGAGAGAAAGTCAGAAATTCCTTGTATCAAAAGTATAGGGACACTTGCTGTTGAATGACCGTTTTGCTCGGAATAAATCAGCAAAAGGTGGATTGATAACCAGATGGTACTGCATTGTTTATTGGCACTTTAGGTGACCTATTTGCCATACTGTAGAAGTTGTTGCTGGCGAGGTTGATCCCCAGATTGCTCCGTGCACCCACAGCGGCATTTTCGATGACTACATCCGGAAGACACTCTTTGTTATAAACGTAGATCTGCCTAGAAATAGTCTCCAACACATTCTGCTTTGTAATTAGCTTTCGGAAGCACAGTTGCTGCCCCCAATTGTGGAGTTTCTGAGCGCTTTGCTGTCGTCATGTGGGCTAACTCACAAAGATGACGTAGTTTTTTTTGCATGAGAATGGAGTTTTGTCGGCGACATCGTCTCAGCAGTAGCGATACTACATCGCCGAAGTTGTGTTAGAATTGTTTAGCCATGTTCTGTACGAAAGGAGGGCAAAGAACTGCGAACGCCATACTCGTTGTGGCATCCCAATCTCTGCAACCATCACTTCCTAGGTTCCTTCTCCAAGATGGGAATGGCCTCTCGCATAAATACCCTGATGCAGCTCTAATCTTTACAAGACATCCGAATAACCTTTTTGCAACAAGGGCAAATGCATTAGATGGAGAAGGCGCCATATATTTAGGAACGAATTTCTGGTGCCGTGATTGCACGGTTAGGGAATCATTACGAGCAAGGCGTAGGTAACTCCGTGCTTTTCGATCATGCAGGATGTAGCTCAGCGAGCTCTGCCAGAACTTTGGAGATGTCTCTGTACCACTATTGCAGTGATACTGTTACCAAAACCCCACCTTTAGGCAAGAAAATGCAACGATCCACTAGAGTCACTCTAAGTGAGCGTGACTCAGCTCACCCAGGCGGGAAAATTTAGACAGGCAACCCTGCTCTTCGAACTTTTTTCTAATGGGTGACCCTCGATGGCTATTTTTCTAGACTGGTCTGAGCCTAAATCAATGAGTATACCTCCGTAGACGAACCCAAAAAAGTGAAACTTGTGCTTGGAGCAATCTGGGGATTAACCTCGCCAGCAACAACTTCTACAGTATGGCAAATAGGTCGCCTAAAGTGCCAATAGACAATACAGTACCATCTGGTTATCAATCCACCTTTTGCTGATTTATTCCGAGCAAAACGGTCATTCAACAGCAAGTGTCCCTATACTTTTGATACAAGGAATTTCTGAATTCTCTTTTCGAAAAATTATAAAAATACCGTGAGTCGATCTTATTGACTGAAACTACGTATTTTAGGGTTTCTTGATCCCCTGAGTCGAGTGGACAAAAAAGCAGACCGATTAGAATAGCGCGAATTTCGTTATGTGTAAAAATTAGGGTGTCCCTATACTTTTGATACACACTGTATGGTTTGAACGAAAAACTTTTTGACATTTCGAGACCGTGGATATTTGAGAGTGCCAGTATTTTACAGCAATCACGAAATATAGGGTTACAATTGAAAAAATTAGTATGATTTTCGTGATCAGCACATCAAATAACCCCGTAGACAAAGTCCGGATGGGAACTATGGCTTCGAGGCAGAACTAGCCGAATGGGGCCATGAACTCAGTAACAATAATATTAATATGCTAAATGCTTGTCATATTCGTGATCACCGCCCTCAATAACCCCCAAACGAATGTTTCCACAGGAAGAGTCGTGGAATTCCATGCAATTCGTCGGCTACACAACTGCACAATTTAATTGACGCCTAAAAAAGCGTTACTGTAACGGCACCAATGGAACCGAACTTTTCGATCCTCGTCGGAATCTGACGCGTCGGAGTCCGACATCGCATCGGAGCCACTAGTGGCACCGATCCGACGTCGGACTCCGACGGATCAATCGATAGGACCTCATAGCGCGGATTTTCTCAGCTGTTTTTGCCCCATTCTCGTTATTTTCTTTTGTTTTTTCTTTCTCAGTGAATGTAAATGTTGTGTAGGTGACTTGTCAAGTTTTAGAATTAGTGTATTCATGAATAGCTTCACATAAAACAAATTTGAAAGGAAGGTAGTACACTACACAGCTCTATTTCGGGATTACCTTTTGTTTTCAAGTTATATTCACGTAAGTTACTGATGAGATGAGACAAACAATATATTGATCCTTACTGCATGGAAGAAAAAGCGTAACTTGGGGGAAACATCAAAAATTGATAAAAACCGCCTGATTTGCAATGAAAACACAGGAAATTCTCATAGAAGGAAACAGCTGATGCGAAATCGTCTGCGTGCCGTCTATAAAGAAAGCCACGACGCGTCGTTCCGATTTCGTATCCGACCGTTGCAGCCCACATCCGATGCGAATCGGATTCCGACGTACTATAAGTACAGCTTAACAGACCATATATGTTCAGTCCTTAAAAAGATAGACGGATTGCGCGTGCGGTTTCTTAGCGTCGCGGCTGCAGAATCGCGGCGGGACCTACTCGACCCTCTCACTTAGAGCATGCTCTCTCCGTATTCCTCGTTCAGGTTCCGGCGCGATGGTGCAGTCGCGGGTCACTGTCAAGAGATACCCGACCTAATTAGATGAGCTCAGCAACAACGCCCAGCCGAATAGCGCCTGCAGCAAACCGGATGCTGGTCTTGATAACAGCTGTGCTTCTCCTTCTTAGTGAGAAAGAAGAAAACTCAAATCATCCAAGGTTTTTCTCTCAAATTTCGCAAATTTTTTTAAGACTCAGCTTATCCATCTCTCCAGTACTCACATATTTGACCAGTCAAGGGCGGTTATCAGCTAGGTTTTGTAATGTGGTGTAAGCTCCTCTGTAATTCTCGAAATGGGAGAGCCATAGAGCAAGGGCAGCGTAAGGAACCTTCTGACGCTCTCATCACCACAAACACTGTTACGGTAGGTTACTGATAGGAGGGCATCTCTGTATGGGTGGTGGTAATTAGGTCGGGTATCTCTTGACTGACCTCCTGCAGTCGCGCAACCAGTATATCTTTTTGAGAAGGACTGTACATCCCTACTATGTTTAGTCTCGCATATTTTCGGTCGCCATTTTCTCGAGAACGACTTGACGAATCTTGTAGATGCGCATTCGGGATGATGACAACCTCAAAGTACTTGCTCTTTTTGCAAGATGTACGGAGTGTCGATGCACAGGATTCCGTCCTATTTTAGAAGACGAGCAGGCTGTGGAGGATGGAGGATTATTTTTGGTTAGTTTTTTTTTTTCTTATTGGAGTGGTCCCACTCGTTCTACATAAATCTACGGCACTATTCGGCTAGTTCTGCCGTAAAATTTCAAGAATTTTTTCATGCCCAAACTTGGCTTAGGGATGTTTACCGAGGTGCTGAACACGAATATTGTATCCATTTTGTATAGTAGCCTTATTTTTGCAGGGTTACGGTACGTATACTCACGGAATTTTGTTTAATTTCGCACAGAGGGGCTGTTTTAGGCGCTGATCACGAAAGTCGACATTATTCTGCGTGCCACCTTCGTTTTCTGCCTGAAGTTTGCATTTTCTCCGCATTTCCAACCGTATACCTACCGTATTCTTACGAAAATGGGGTTACGATACAGAATGGACACGATATTCATGATCAGCACCCCAAATACCCCCCCCCCCCTAGGCAAAATTTAGAGTATTTTGTGAGATACGGCATTTACAGTATACCCACCGTAATCCTACAAAATGGGGTTACGGTACAAATGGATACGGTATTCGAGTTTAGCACCTTGGAAAACCCCCGTAGGCGAAGTTTGAGCAAAAAAAGTTTTCTGAGGTAAAATAAAATACAAGCGATTCAAAAAAGAGTCGGTGTTGGCGTATTCATGCGTAGAAAGCACAACGGTGAATTTGACAAATCGCGCACGTTCTATCCTGTCAGTCGCAGTGATATTTAGCTGCCTAACATGTTAAGACAAACCCGGAAGTGATGTGGGATTACGTGGAACACCTGCGTTCGAGCGGTGCGAAACCGATTCTCGGATGAATTGCCTGTAACATGGAGTAGGGGGAGGGGGAGAGAGAGAGAGAGAGAGAGAGAGAGAGGGAGAGAGAGAGAGAGAGAGAGAGAGAGANAGAGAGAGGCACTTGGTATAGGTCGATAATATGACCTGTCCTACACGTTTTGACGTGTTTACATTTCAGGTAACTATTGTACGTTTAAAGGCAGTGTGTCACCTCGTTTTCGTGTTTGAGCTGTTAGCAGATTGTGAATCTCCTCGACCCGCTGATTCCGGCGATATACATGAAATGTCATAAAACGGTGTTTGAACCCGTTTTCCGGGACGGGGTTTGTAAGGGGCTTGTAACAGTTTGCTCGACCCAACTGACGTGTGGAGCCGTTGATCTTATTGATCGCACACGTCAAGACTGGTTGGCCGACGTTGCTGCCGTGGCGGGCAGCCAGCACACTCGTGGACCGCTCCGCCCAGGTGGTCCGTGAACTGCACTTTGGACCCTCCCAAAAACGGGGTTTTCGTCACTTTTGTGACATTTTATGCACATTTTTGGAATCAGCGTGCCGAGAAGATCAAGAATCTGTTAATATCTACAAAAAGCGAAACGAGATGACACACTACCTTTAATAGCTAGCACAAATCTTTCCCTAACCCAGTTGTCGGACCACAAGAATCTTCACCGTAGGCCGAACTCCAGCGTGGCCGCGGCCAGCCACCTTTGGCCGGCCAGACTCGTCCGCTAACACGACCCTTCGTTTTTCGCATGGTCACGGCAGACACGATATCTCACAGAATTCTCTCGAATTTCGCATGTAGGAGTTATTCGATATGCTGAACACAAATACCGTATTCATTTTTTACTACACCCTCGTTTTTGTGAGATTACGATGAGTGGTGGACTACGTAATTCCCGGCCCCATATAGCCTTGAACAGCCACGGAAAGCGGATCTGTTATTTGATTTTTTATGAAACTTTTTTACCGAAAATTTCAAAACAGCGGAAACTTATGTAACAACCTAATAGAAGTGTTCTGCAACATCTTAAGGAAGCTATTACGATGCAACGAGCATGCATCGACTGGCGGCCACAATACTCTCTTGTGAATGAAAAGTGCGGAAAAGTTGGTCCACAGTTTACCGTAAGCATCTAGCACCGTTGATCTGTCCTTTTCAACAAGAATTCTCACACATAACACCTAAACACGCGCGAATTTGAATTTCGCGCCGCGTTAGCGTTGGTCCAGGGAGCGCGCAGTGCGCAGACAGATGTAGATTTAGATACGAGTGAGCGACCTGTGGTGCCGCATTTTCTACACAGCGGGGGAAAGTAGCTGTCATAGGTGAAATGGAGAACGGTGTGGAAAGTGAAGAGGATTAAGAACAAGTTTTAGGTCGATTTCAAGCTTGTTCGTGGTGTTGACGGCGATGCTTTGTGTCGATTATGTCATCATGCGATTGGTATCCTTTTTATTTACTGGAGATTTTATACGGCTCGTATTCTCATAGCATTTCCTCAGATTCACATGCTGCTCACACTCATAGACCTGGAAGAGTGGAACAGGAGAAGCTCATCCAGATGGCTAATGATACGCATGGTCTGCACAGCCGAATGTCTACTACCGAAGATACAGACGAGCTGCACGTAAGAATTACTGCTTTCTTTTCTTTTCCTTTTTTCCTCTTTGATACTATTGATTGGCACGTTTCAGATTGTCTACCAAGTTTTTCAATTATTTCTAAGTGCATTGAAAAAGTGGAGCACGACTGTTGATGTTCCATTTGGATTTCCAAACTTTGAGGCTATTTCGGTATACAGCGTAGTAACAAACTTTGCCGTTTCTTCGCAAGAAACTAATAAGTGAAGTTTTTCATACATAGATTTCATTGCTCCGCATTACCTACGTATAAAATGCTAGTTTTTGCTTCAGTGTTAAACAAATACAACACAATATTCACCTTGCGTCTAAATTGCTTACACTCATGAACACTTGGAAGGTTCCTCCGCCTTCTGTTTACCACGAAGTCGGTGAGTTCATAATTTTCCGATTTGATTCCTAGTTTCCTACACTGTTATTATTGAGGTAGTGAATTGGGAATGCGTGCTGAATTTTCAACGTCTTTACAAAGATGTTGCCGAACTTCTTTTGTCAAGCATTTAATATTATGTGAAAGAGCAGTGTATGGCAAACGTTCCTTGATTCCTGAGGAATTTAGAGGAATTTCTAAGGCCGCGTCCAGAGTACAGCAGCAAGGTCCTGAGCATAGGTGGGAATACCCTGAGTATGGTGCTCAACGCACCCTCACTTTTAGCCGAGACAGGGGGAGGGGCGAAGCTAGCATACAGACAAATTTAGCAATAGATTTGGAGTAAATATTGGTTCTACAAACCGGAAGATAATTTTCAATAACTTCCAATGAAGAAGCGCAGATTTCTCAAGATACAAAGAAAAGGTGAGCTGAACAGCGGTTAGCATAGGTTGGAAGAGACAGACATCTGCGTGATTATATACAAAGTCGATACCGGACGAAATAAAAGTAGAAAAATAAAGTGTGCAATTCCACATTTTCTATTTTTTGAGACCTATTTCCAGGAAAAATAAGACGCGTTCTGCAGATTGCTGATATGTTTTGTAATCAGTAGCGTCAACAAACTTAGAAAATCTGTAGAGGTTTGGATCTAGTGCTCTACGAAGCTCAGTATTGGCGTCGGAAAATGAGGTGCATGGAAGGGTTGGGTCCGCGCCGCGGCCTCTGGCGCGCGCGGTATTGAATTTTTCTCAAATGCGACGTGGATTCCTAATAGAGGAAGGTATGGTCTGGTAGCGCACACAGGGCCCACGATCTGACATTGTCCGCAACTACGACCACACTTGTTTCCAGCAATGGGAGAACGCCACAGAATTCCTTTTGAAGGAGATGGATGCAGCACGCCAAAATAGAAGGAATGACACCAAATTCACATCAAAACTAACGAAGTAGGCTTAGAAATCAAGTGGACGTAATTGCGGACAATGTCAGATCATGGGCCCTGTGTATGCTACCAGACTATACAACACTCCTATATTCGATCGCTCCTTTATCCCGCTATTTTTTCCCAACATCTGGGGTTTTGGACTTTCAATCGGTTTTTTTAGGCATGGTTGAAATCGTTTTTTTAAACATGCGACGTGGTCTGCGTAATTAGGGTGCGATGATGCGTCGATTAATATAGAACTCGGAGCTGGAATCTGCGTGAGAAGCTCTGTCGCCTGTTGGGTGGGCACCCTACAAGAGGCGTGCTCAACTGAAGTCTCTGCGTCTCCACCTTCATTGCACTATTTCGCCGGGCTAGGTGAGCACGCCCGTTATAGCGTGCTCACCTAACGGGCAGCAGAGCTTCTCACGCATATTCCAGCTCCGAGTCCTATACTAGTGGACTCAGCATCGCACCCTGATTACGCAGACCACGTCGCATCAATCAATATATAACGAATCACTAAAACCCCCGTTTGAAAATCGGTGCCTAGCGCGCCATTTTTGCGCCGGCGCGCGTTTTGGCACCGGGGCGCGCAAACAGGCAGTACAGTCTGTGGTTCTTGCTATCATCTTTAGTTTTTTTTCTGCTCTTTATGTTTGTTCTGTTGTTGTTGCCTTTGTTATCACTACAGTTGTTGTTATTCTTGTTCTTGTTGTATTATTGTTGTTGTCTTCCCACATTGAACACTTTTATAACCATCATTTGTAGAGTTGTAATGTTTTTTTTCTGTTGGTGACGACGTAATTGTTGCTTCCTAATTGTTGCTTTTCCATTCAAGTTCGGTTTCAATAGTTGCTCTTGACTCGTTTAGGAAGATTTCGCTCCGTGGAGATGTCAGTGTTAGCCGCAGAATCATGAAAGGTTGGTTTTTTTTTTCAAATTTCTGGTTGGACTTCTCTAAGGGGATTAGTTGACGCCCTCGTCACGAAAATCTTACTCGTTTTGGACCGCCGCCCTGTTTTGTGGAGTTACGATTGAAATATTATAGAAGAGTTGAATAAAATCTTTAAAAAAAAACGATTTCAACCAAGCCTGAAAAAAATCGATCGAAAGTTCAAAATTCCGGATGTTTGGAAAAAATGGCGGGATGAAGGAGCGGCCGAATATAGGAGTGTTTTATACTGTTCCATAGGGAAAACCTTCCTTCTGTTAGGAGTTCACGTCGCATTTGAGAAAAGTTCAATACCGCGCGCGTTGACGCCTACGGTTTGGTAGGCAACCCTCATTTTTAGACCTCCGTTTTTCACGTCCGACCTTCACTTTCGACGACCCATGCTCACCACTCCACCTGTGGTCCTGACAATGCCGCGGCAGGCACACATGACATGCGTATTGATTGTAGCCAGCGGCTTGCCGCCAGCTACATCGTCGGCCGCTGAAATGCGGGGCCGCGCCAGCGTGCGTTCCTAGTTCGCCTGTCCAGAGTACGCAATGCTACACCGGCGCGCGCCGCCAGCGCCGCTCATGCAGCTGTGATCCTAGCCGCTCTTGTAGTCCACACGGATGGACTGCACCAGCGGCGCACGCCAGCGTCCTAGGTTCCGATCCAGCAAAATTGCTTTATTTTCTCTGGTATTTTGTACTGTATGATGCATTTGTGCATCAGCATGAACATAACAATCATGAGACAGCAATTTCTCATCGATATATGAATTCAATTGACTGTGGATTAAAAATCGTGCAAGAGATGTGAAAGTTTTGTTCTTACACTTTATCAATCAGTTCGTAAAAGTTATCAAATTCAAGAAACATATGTTACTCCTCTTCCCATTTTTACAATGTAATGACCATAAAAAAATTAGTGAGTGGTATTAGATAAAGTATCATCCAGTACAGTGGCATCTGCGGTGAATAATTATTCATTTCTCTTGGATTGCTTAGACTTTTACTCTCACTTCTGCCTTCCCGAATGTAATGATTTAGCGCGCATCAATTAACCTGCAGTCTGTACATTTCGGGTGTCTGATAGCTGCACCGCATGGTGCGCGACGGGTAAGTTTATGTTTGTCATGGTCGGCCGCTGGAACGCCCCCAGCAGGGGGCCGCGTGCGGTGCGGCTATCGGACTCGCCGAAATATACAGACTGTAGCTGTATGAGAATGCCGCCGGTGTAGCCCAGGTGTCAGCGACCGCTGGCTTTGTTCTCGCTTCGCTGGCGTGCTCTGGACGCAGCCTAAGACCGACCAAAGAGCGGCGTAAAACTGCAGCAGATCGCTACCGTGTGCCATTTGAAGAATTAAGGGAATTTTCGCTGTGTCATCTAGCTAAATCCATGCGACAATCGATCCGATTTATCGACTGCCTTATTCTTCATATCTGTAATCAGAATTCGCTCTCGTGACCGCCTCATTCGCAAAGTCTGGACCATAGTCTAAACTATGGTTCAGACTTTGCGCTATCAGCAACTACTTGGTTCGCTAAAGCCTTCCATGAAGTAAAAAAAAAACTGCGACGAAACCGGAATTCGGATGGGCCGCTATTTCAGATCACGGCGCTGCGACATCCTTCAGGAAAGCAGTCAGTTTGTGTTTGGAAGATGTCGGAGATTCAACGATACTGACTCCATAGTATTCGTCCATACTATAGATTCTGATTCTGAATAAAATTTGGATAGAAGTGTTGTACTGTCGATTTGTGAAAGTTCAATTACGAGACAAAATAAGCGATAGCGATAAAACTCACCGAATACAAAGGATTAATCGTGGGTCAGCTGGTTGACCGACTGCGTTGCGGGCCCCATTCCAGCAGCGCTGATGTCACGGCATCCGTACTCTCGAAACGAGCCTACTGCAGCCTGGTTTTCATAAAATATTCTGTTTCATTCAAAAACGCGCATTCCCAATTCATCACCCTAATGTTATTGCCTTACCGATGTCTAACATGGTTTTAGTGCCAAGGGTTGATCGTATGCAGTACCGTCTGTTCTACTCGCGATGGATGTATTACGTATTATTGCCGCAGCGGTTCAAGTCGTTGAAGCAATACGAAACGGTGGAAATATTTGGGCAAAAGGCCTTGCAGCTGTTTCTGAAGTTCGCTGTGAATCTAGCAGAGCGAGGTGAAGACGTTCAGAGTAGGAGCAAAGTGGTAAGTATGATTCATGTTATATGTTACGTTTAAGGTTTCGCTGTTTCAGTCGGTTTGCGATCTTGGCTCTTTTATGACATCTCTTCTAAACTTCTTGGATAATCCAACAAAATCTGACGTGAAGCTTAAGAATATCCTGCCCAGCGGAGTAGATTTGCCAAAGTAAGCCTTTCTTCAAGTTTTGTTTGAACATTTCATTTTGCTGCAATTGAGCGTCATTGGTGTGTGTGTGTGTGTCGGGAACAGTGATAGCTAGGAAGCATTATACAATGCATATCATGAATATACGGGCACCCTGAAAATGGCCATGTCTGCTTTCACACACATTCCTGGCAAAAGCGACTGCAACCAGTAAATTCGGCGTGCCCGAGAACCCTGTATCACCGCCATTCAGTTGGAAAAATGGAAAAATTAAGTGTAGCCCGTGTTTGGCCTCATCTTGCAGAGTATCATAATTATAGGGGCACCCTCAATAAAAAATAGATAAAATCATCTACTCATCCGGAAATTCGTGTTCCTTAGGCCTCCTCACATTGCTTACTTTAGCAGTCACGGTATCGCCAAGCATGTTGACTTGAATTCCAGTATCATCGACGCCTTAGTGCTAAACCCATGACTCCTACGGTCTGAATGAGAGACCTGAGCAGTCAGGGAAGCTGTCATCATAAAAAGAGTGTCGGGTAGGACTGATGGTTTCGAACCCCATGGTGCACATCATTGGGATTCGAGCCAATTATCGACTCCTATCTCTGGAACGACGGTATGGAGACGGATAAAGTAAAACAGCAAGATTGTCCGCTGTCAAGGCTCCCGAGGTCCTATAAGTTTGCACCGCTGCGGTTGGTAAGGCAAAACATAGCGACATATTTTTGAAACTCCCGAAGACTAGAATTCGTGTCCAGGTGATGTCCTTCGATTTAAATAAATTCAACTTGGATGGTCTAGATGGAAATTAGAGGGATCTCCGCATTGAGACGCAGTTCTTTAGCAGGCGGTATTTCGGAGGTGACATAGTCATGGTGTGCAGCGGCTTCTATCCAAAAGGAGGACTCGACATTGCATTTATTTTGACTTGAGTAAACTTATCATTGAAATGTTCCATGTCCAGCTTTTGTTCTTCCAGAACCAGCGCGATGGAATTCTGCTCACTTTCCAGCAGAACAACACGACCATCCACGACGGTCGTTCGAAGACGGCATGGTTTGTGGACAACAATGTGACTGTTGTGACTTCTCTTACCTGCCAGCCCCCTACTCTGACCGTGGGCGTTAGAATCTTTTATGAGGGCGACGATGGTACTTGAATCCCAACCAGTACGCTTGGCAATCAGGCGATTACTGAAGTATGCAACATGAAGAACCCATATCTGCGCCTGTTCCATCTCAGAAGGTTCCGTTCCTTGCCACATTAGAGGCCTAACTGAAGAGCGCTTACCATCACTTACTGCAAATTTGAGACAGGAATTTCCGGATGAGCAGATGTTTCAATCTATTTTTTTTATTGAGGATGCCCTTATAATTATGATACTCTGCAAGATGGGGCCAAACACGGGCTACACTTAATTTTTGCGTTTTTCAAGCTGGATGGCGGTCATACAGGGTTTTTGGGCACGCCGAATTCAAGGGTTGCAGTGGCTTTTGTCAGAAATGTGCGTGAAAGCAGATCTCGCCATATTTAGGGTGCCCGTATATTTATGATACACACTGTATAATGTTTTAAAGGGACCACTCACAGAAATTCTCATTTCCGAGTTGAGTCGTTTACTGTGTTGCCGGCTGCTAGACAATCACGATGGTAACTCGAACACAGACCATAGCAACCTACCTGGTGGATACTGCCGTGGACACAGATGCGAGCGCTGGCATTTTGGTGTCCGACGTGCCAGTCAAAGCTAATGCGGCATGTGGCCTAGAGTAGTGGACGTAGTGCTGTTTATGAAGTACATACTACCCTCAGGGTTTCGTAGTAGAACGCGCGCACATCCCGTCAGCGGAGCATTCGTCAGCGCCTTGGACGCACGGAAAACATCGCCTACATTTCCAGCTTTCTAGAGTGTTTCACGCTATTTCATCACTGTCAAATGATATTCTAATGGGTCTAATATGCTGCTGACCCGAAGTCTCATTTGATAACGATCTTGTTCTTCCTTCTCAGCGCGGTTGAGAACTTCATCGAAACTTTATTTGATGAGCTTTTGGCGCTTAGCGCCTTTGTCAGATCCTTACAAAACTGCAATATATGCATAACAATATGACAGACAAAGTCGTGGCTGCTTTTACCCACCGAGCTTGCTGGCAAGGAGGAAGTAATGAATTCATCCCGGGACCACAGTGGGTAATTAAAGGGTCGTGATACTGTAATCCTTCCTGTATCGAATTATCACAGCCTCTTCTGCCTTTTCGCAATCTACTAAGCAGTGAATCTTAAAGCCTCCACAAGTTCCTTCCTGGTGTTGAGCTCCGATTCGCACCGCTTTATCTCATTTGCTTCCAAGATCTTTCTTTCTAGAGGTTTCCTAATGTGACGATGCAATACCTCAACTTGGAGATCTGGAACGAGGTTCCCTCGTGTGCATCGTACCTCGGTGCTTGGAGAAACTATTCTTGTGATACAATTGTGGGTGCATAAGTGCTCTTCGGTGTTCGTCCAGTCTTTTCCTCGGTGTCTTCCCGTCTCTCCGGTGGCCACATTCTGTGCATGTGATGAGGTAAACGGTACCGTAAATGACAGATTTTTTGATCGTGGCATTTCGTAAATACGCGACGACGTTAGCTTTTGTTTGAATGTTGTGGTGGTTGGAGTACGAGGCGAACTGGGTGGCCACATTTCCGAACGATTGTGTTGATGCAGGACCAATGCAATGCAGTCAGGGGTTTAGTATGGTCTCCATGAACTAGCATCCCCTGTTGTGTACCCATTTTCGGACACAATGCTTTTTATTTGTTCATCACCTTCTGAGTTCTCTGTGCAAATTCGGTCGCTGGTTTTCTCCAAGATTCGTACTACATTCACTCTCATATGGAGTGGATGAGCGCTCCGTGAGTGTAGTATTATGTTTCAGATGAAGTCTTTCTGTACCAGCGTATCTCCTTCTTTCCCTCGTGGATCCGAACTCTAGTGTTTGGGAATGATAAGAAACCATTTCCGTCTGGTCCTTCGATGGTTAATTTAGTGTGAACGTCTTGAGAGTTCAATTTCGAAAGTGTGGCAGTTATCTCCGAAGGTGCTGTTCCAACTACAAAAACGTCGCCTATGTAACGTGTATAGAAGAGTATTCCAGCTGTTAACGACGACCTTTCGATGTGATCGGGATAAACAATAGCCAGTAGTGGGGCTATGCGGATCCCCATGGCCAGTCCTCGTTTCTGTGCATAAAACTTGTTATCAAAGCGAAATATATTGCACTGAAGAGTTGCCGTCAAGAGAGTTTCGATGTCCTTGCTATAGGTGCTTGCTTTAATAGTTCAATCAGAGTTTGGATGGCTGCGGTTCTGTTAATGTTCGTATACAAAGAAATTGCGTCGTAACTAACTAAGCATGCCTCTTGCGGAATCTGACAGCGTTGAATCTCATTGCTGAATTCATACGAGTTCACAATGTGAGCTCCGACGAATCGTAGGAGTGGAGCAAGGATCTTCACCAGCAGCCAACTTACCCTGTCCGACGCTCTAGCGCAAGACGAGATTATTGGTCGCGTCTTTACTTCGGATACATTCGCATTCGTGAATTCAACGATTGGCTCTAGCTTTTCAGTTTTGATAAGCGAGTAATACGTTGGGATTTCGGGGTGATTTGACAAGAGGCACAATATTATACTTTCATTGAACTTTCCTCGGAGGACAGATTTGACTACGTTTCCTAGCAGCCGACATGATCGTTTGAAAAAGCCGTTCGAGCATGGCTCGTATGGTGTCGTCGGCGATTGCCCTAATTGTTAAGGACTTATCAAGGGTTTGGGGTATGACTACGAATGCACCGTTTTATCACACACAGTTATCCGTAAAGTCTTTCTTGTATCCTTCAGCTTCCTCAATCCTCTTAGCTCTTGCGAAGTAAGATTCGACTTGAATTTTGTTCTAGATGCTTCTTGGTAGATGCGTATTAGATCCACTTCGAGAGCGTTGATTTTGGTCTCCAGGTCAGGGACAGGTTTTGGGAGGCCAATATGGGATTTCGGGAGCGGAATAGAAGAGACCAGCGTGGATACCTTGTCGAGAGCTGTTGGGCCTTTCTGGTGTTGCCAGCTCAGTTGATATGCGAACATGTGAACACCGCACAGAACTGCGTCGAAAGTCTTCTCAGTAACCAGTCCTGCGACTGCGAACGAAGGATCGAGATTGGGTAATGCCTTCATGTCTTTGTCTATCATGTATGTGCCATGTTCTGTGCAACGTGAAGGTGGTACAGCAAATGGCCTGATGATAGAAGAACTGTTATTTCTGGGTGGAAGAAGGCTATCAAATTTCCTTCGAAGGTGATTTTTCTCTTTTCTTTTTATTTTGTATTTCATTTTTTCACAGAGTGAGACTGCGGTACAAAATGGATACGATATTTGTGCTCAGCACCTAAAATAAGCTTCCTATTGACGGTTTCACCTGAAAAAAATTCTGACGACTTTTGGTCAGCGAGAGTGGAATAGTGCCTTTTTCTTCTCGAACCTTTCCATAAAGGCGTGCTGTCATGTTAAAAAAAACACTAATTACAGTTCATTTTTGTTGAGGTGCCGATCATTCCCCACGACTGTCCGAAACATTCCTTTGGAACGCAGGGTTTCCAACTGTTTCAATACTTTTCAAGCATGCTCGCGGCAGAGTACTCCGACTGTATTCTTCTTCTTCTCCTTAGCGTATATCCCGCACATTCGCAGGGTCCGCTGTATTGGTTCTTCTACGCCAGAGATCACGGTCTTGGGTGTCTTCCTTCGTAACTCCAACCTCCTTCATGTCTTTCTTTATAGCATCCCTCCATCGTTTCTTCGGTGCACCTCTAGAGCGCTTTCCCGTAACATTCATTTCCATTGCCTGCCGAGAAGGATGCGGTGATGGCCGTCTCATCACGTGGCCGTACCAACGCAGTCTTTGTGCACGCAGTTTAAGCTGGATGGGCGCTGTCTGCATTATCGTTCTTATATCTTCGTTGGGCACCCTATCACATCGCGTGAGTCCGCATGCCCATCTGAGCATGCGCATCTCAACAGTGTTCAGCATGCGCTCGTGCGTTTTTGATAATGGCCAACACTCACTGCCATACATCAATGTCGGTCGCACAACCCTACGATAGATCTTCCCTTTTAGCACTCTTGAACATCTTCGATCACAAAGAATTCCAGTTGATTCTCTCCATTTCAGCCATGCGCATTTAATTCTTCCTCGAACTGCAGCATCCACAGTTCCGTCTGCGCTCAGATAGCTTCCAAGGTACTGGAATTCTTTTGCTTGCGCAAAAGCAGTTCCGCTTACGTCGAACACTTGGTAGTCCTCCTCGGTACTGCTCATGACTTCGGTCTTCTTGGTATTCAACTTCAACCCTGCATCCGCCAGCGCTAATTGCCATTTACGGATCTTAAGCTGGAGCTCGGCTCTTGAATCTGCAATTAACGCCACGTCATCGGCATACAGCAGAGTAAACGGAGGTCCTTCCAAGAGATGTTTCACAACCGTGTCAAGCGTCATTATAAAGAGAAACGGGCTCAGAGCTGATCCCTGGTGCACGCCTACTGCTATCGTGAACTTCGATGTCGTACCGTGTACAGTGCGTACCCTCGCCGTTGCTCCATCATACATGTCCTGAACGATATTCACCATGTATTCCGGGATGCCACGTTCTCTCATCACTTCCCAAAGTATTGATCTTGGTAGCCTATCATACGCCTTTTCCAGATCAAGAAATGCAATATGACACGGCTTATTCTTTTCACGGTATTTTTCCATAACTTGACGGGCAATGAAAATGGCATCAATTGCCGATCTCTCTGGAATGAAACCAAATTGATCTGGTGCAATCTCCACCACACCTCTCAGTCGCATATCCACAAAGCGCTCATAGATCTTCATCGTGTGCGCGATGAGCTTGATTCCTCTGTAGTTCGTGCAGTCCATCACATCACCTTTCCTCTTGAAGATCGGTACTATGATGCTGTCTCTCCACGCTTGTGGAATTCTTGCCGACCACGTTATGTTATTGAAGAACGTTGTTAACCACTGCAAGCCTAGTTCACCGAGCGACTTCCACACCTCCACTGGAACGCCGTCTGGACCTGCAGCCTTCCCTACTTTCATTTTCTTGACGACCTTCCTCACTTCCTCGATCGTCCAAGGTTGTATTGGTCCAGCTGTTGGCGGTATGCTAACCCTTTCCTTTCTCGGGAACTCTTCGTTCAAGAGATGCGAAAAGTACGTTCTCCATCGCTGCTTAACCGCCACTGGGTCTCGCAGTACTTTTCCGTCTTCATCCTTCACCGCTCTAACTTCACTCAAGTCCAAGGACGCCTTGTGACGAGCTTTAGCCAACCGAAAAACATGTTTTTCACCCTGTGTGCTATCTAGTTTCTCATAAAGTTCGTCCATCGTCGCGTTTTTCGCTTTGGCTACCTCAGCTTTCGTTTCCTTCTTCTTCCTTTTATACTCAGCCAATGCTTCCAGTGTCATGGTTTTTTTGCCAGGCTTTGAAGGCATCCTTCTTTGCCTTAACTACTCTCTGCAAATGTTCGTTCCAGAACCACGCTGCTCTGTTTCCCCTTTTTCCGCCTTTGGTTTCTCCTAATGTGTCCCTCGCGCACTTCTGGATGGTACTAGCTGCATCGACCCACACAGAGTCAATGGGACCGGAAGGATCAGGCAGACCGGCGGTGGTAATCCTCTCACACAACATTTTCCGTGTTTGACTTGTCAATTTCCACCACCGAATTCGTGATTCCACGTTACTTTTAGCTTGTTTCGGCAAAAGCATACATATATCAGCTACGACTGGTCGATGTTGTCCGGCTATCTCTTCTCCAGGAATTGACTTCACATTTTTAACCGTTTTCAATGCATTCCTCCTAACCAAGACGTGATCGATCTCGCTTTGTCGACCTCCGCTACTGTACGTGATCTTTTGAGACTCTCTTTTGATAAAGAACGTGCTCGTTATTGCAAGATCATGCGCTTCAGCGAATTCAATTACTCTTTCTCCGTCTTGATTACGACTTCCGAAGCCTCTTCCTCCGTGTATCCTTTCGAATCCTGTTCTGTCCTGACCGACATGACCATTGAAGTCTCCTCCAATTGTCAAGTAATCACTTTCGGGGACATTTCTAATGACATTATCGAGTTCGTCATAGAATCCTGCCTTCTCTATTCCGTTGCACCCACACTGCGGAGCATACGCAGACACAACTGACCAAAAACCTTTCTCAGTAGCGATTCGAATGGAGATGATCCTTTCGCTCACCCGAGTCACGGACGAGACATGGTCTTTCAGTGGTGGGGCAACTGCTATCGCCACTCCGCTATTCTTCGTTGCCAGTCCGTGGTAGAACAGTTTGATGCCGTCTCCAATCTCTTTCGCTTTGCAGCCTTTCCATCTCGTCTCCTGCAGACATAGAACGCGAATGCGTCTCTGTTTCATGAAGTCTGCCACTTCTCTCGTCTTACCAGTGAGAGTTCCGATATTCAAGGTTCCAACCCGAACTAACGTCTTTAACCGAGGTCGTTCGTCCCTCGGTAGCCCTCGCTCCTTAACCACAGGAGGCGGGCGAGCTTCCTGCAGGTCACTTCCGGGTGACGTCCTAGCCTTTACTCTTTTACATAGAGAACCTTCCATATTTATGTGACAATGGTCTCCATCAGCCGGCCTGTCAACCTGGGCCTGACGCTGGAATTACGCAAGAGGGTGTTTTGATAACCGTGCCAACCTCATCGCACGGGGCGAGGACCTAGTTTATAGAGGCGGTCCTGACCCGCCTCTCCCAGTTGGCCGTCCTTCTCTGGCAAGCTTTTTATAGGTCGTGAGGTGCCACCCCCACGCCCACCTGCAAAACGTAGACCAAACTGGGGTCGCTCATGGTCCACGGGGATTTCTCCCTACCACCATCCGCCACCCGGTGGACGCGCTCGGTAGCTACAGCGACTTTATAGCCCCGAGAGTACTCCGACTGTATTACTGTACAAAATTCGAGAACAATTTCTGAAGTAAAATACTGCCTTAGTTTCCTTTCATATTTTCGAAGTTCAAAAGCAGCATCCTCGGTTATCTTCATATGCGATACTATGAGTATTTCAAAATGTTCAACAATGGTCCTAGAAACTGTACGAAAATTACATCATCCAAAAAACCAGCACTCCCAAGGTATAGGAGACTACATTGTTTCAATGCATTAAACGAGTGAGTTGTAGTGAAGTGTGAAACGAATGACAGTTTTTGTTCGCAATCACTCTATTTCCTCGTGACTTGATTTGCTTTCATTCTAACCTACTTCCATCTCCACTTCACACAACTCCACCAGCCGTTCCTACAAGCTGCATTTATAGCACGTCGGAGTCCGATCCCTTCGGATAACAAATGATACGTATCGATCCACGTCGGAGTCCGACACGTCGGATTCCGACGCGGATCGATACGTGTCATTTGTTATCCGAAGGGATCGGACTCGGACGCACTATGAATAACGCTACAGGCGATTCAGAAAAGAGTCGGTTTTGGCCTATTTCTACATGGAAAGCACAACGGTGGATTTGACAAGTCGCGCACGTTCTATCCTGCCCAGTCGCAGTGATATTTAGGTGCCTAACAAGTTAAAACAATCCCGGAAGTGATGTGGGATTACGTGGAACAAATGCGTTCGAGCGGTGCGATACCGACTCTCGGATGAATTGCCTGTACAGGGAAGTCTTAACGGAGTGACAGTTGGTGCAATTGCAGACCCAGTACAAAGGCTACGTGCGAACTGCCAAAATCCGCTCGCTCGTAGCCTTTCAACTAAGGATTTGAAAGGTTGGAATGGATCAGTCCGCGCGCGTATATGCGACGCAACTTCCACTCCTGGGTGAATGCCCTGTACAGGGAATTCTTAACGGAGTGACAGTTGGTGCAATTGCAGACCCACTACAAAGGCTACGTGCGAACTGCCAAAAACCGCTTGCATGTAGCCTTTCAACTAAGGATTTGAAAGGTTGGAATGGGTCAGCCTGCGCGCGTATATGCGACGCAATTTCTACTCCAGGGCGAATGCCCTGTAACATGCCTTAGTGGGACAACGAAAAACGCCTTCCTGTGAAATTTCACAAATTTGATCGCTGGTTATCATCATAGTGTTTAATATGGGAGTACAGCAAAATCTGAGAGCGAAAAGTGCGCTGCATTCAAGAAATTTCTCAAAAACTTCTGTCTTTGTGTGGTTTCTTAAGATCAACATGCCGAAGCTACAGAGTTAGATGCTGCAGTATGTCGTTATCATTTCTGAAAGATGTGTGCGTTTTCTTAGAAATCCACGCATTCCTTCGCATCTTCCTTTTCATTTCTTTGGATTGGCAGCGGCCGTTGGAGCGGAACCTCAGCGAGCATCATCGATTTCTAGCTTTACTCTTGGAAAATCCCGTGAACAAAAAAGCCGTATTGCCGACTACGTCAGTATCTATGTACAGAGTGTTCCAAAATATTCTTCCACTACTTGGACGTTAATAATTCCCAACACGTAATAACAAGCACCTATGTCACCAGCTCGTAATATGCTGCGCTATTTCCTCTGTTACCTCAGTTTTGGGCAACCCTGTAGAATTTTCTATTCAGTTCGTTTCGTAATTGTCATGTTCACTTTCAGAGTGGCAAATCCTGTCGAGGCACTGTTTTTTTTTTTTAGATTCGCCCGTCATTGCGAAAAAGATGGCTGTTCTGAAATTCGTTCCGAACTACGTGAAGAAGAAGGAATTCCAAGAAAAAGGGCAAAAGTTGGTTTCTATTGTTCTGCATTAGAACGCTTTCATGTATAGCATGACTTATTTTCTTTGCTTACCTCTCTTACTCAGCCTGATCGTTCGGCTAACGCCGGACTCCCAGGGTTCTTTTCCTGCTCGCTTCGCTCGCGTTACCTCTGTGCGACATCGCCTCACAACATGTCGACCATTCTACATTTAGAAAAACTCCCGTTTTTTCGCAACTTCATGTTTTGTGGCTCCGAAGCTGCGCAACAGTAGGGTGTCGTCTTTCAACTTTGTACAGCACCGCTGGACACGTGTCCGTGCGTTTCCCCACTTTTGGACGCCGGCGTATCCTTATCTCACCGTTGGACCCGTTTCCGAGCGTTTCCCCACTTTTGGACGCCTGCGTACCCTTATCACACTGTTGGACCCGACTCCAGGCGTTTCCCTGCTTTTGGACGTCGGCGCACCCTACTGCGACAATGACCCCGTGGTTACTGACGTGCTGGCTCGCCCCTCATTGGTGTCACTCCTCGCCCTTCTGGCTGGATGGTCGGTTTCGCGCTGCTCCAATGCATGTGTTACACGCAATCCTACATCATTTCCGGGACCTACAAAATTCCAGAAAGCATTAAAACACCATTGTTGGTGATAACTCTCTGAAATTTGTAATCCTGGGCATCCGTCGAGATTCGAAATAAAGGAAAAACTAACAAAAGCGGCGAAATGACCGGCAGCAATGAAGTATGTAGTCGATAGACCACCCGATACCTGCGAGTTGGCAAAATGCCACACGCCGCCACGCAGCAGCTTCGCGGCAGAGTTGCGTGGAGAGTGCGTGGCGCCGTCTCCGTTATCTGCAGCCGCAGATATCTGTGTCGCGGTGACCTCGAGAATAGGTTCAGCTCTGCAAGCCAACCGGATGAAGGCGCGAAGCGGCCGGTAACCTCCTATAGTGCAGTGCGTTACAAGAATCCATTCACCTAAACCTTTTCAGTCCGATTCAGTGATATCAACGGATGTGTTTATAAAAACTATTGTGAGGATCGTAAATGATGTAAGTGATTGCATCATATCCTAACCGAAGAATAGAATTAGAGCTTTTTCTGTCTCCTGTTTTAGTCTCGGGATTGCCTTGGTGACGCATGCGATCCAACAGATGCGATAAACCTCGACGTATGCCGTGGTGAAGCAGCTCGACTAGAGGAAAAGAGCGGAATCATTGAGTGAGTTGTGGTTCACGGTGTTTAATATGCTTCTGATTATTGTATTTTGGTCCCTTGCATGCCTTTTATCCAAAATTATTTCTCAGATTCAAAGTAATTGGAAATTCTCTCGAGCCTTTCCAAAGACGTGAAACAATGGTCTCGTTACTACAGTTACAAAGCCTGTTCTCAGTTCAACTTCCGAAAATGCCTAAGGAGTACATTACACGCCTTGTCTTTGACGACAGGCACAGGAGCATGGTTCTTCTCAAGAAAGGTTCTTTTGGATTCGAATTATTCCTTTGGTTTCACTACAAACGGTGTTGGTGTTTTATATTTATTATTTTCCACTTCGTTTTAGGAAAAGGTGTCATTGGTGGTATTTGCTTCCGACAGTTTCCCAATCAAGGCTTCATCGAAATAGTGTTTTGTGCAATCACCGCCAACGAGCAGGTTAGTGCAATTTTTGCTGAGTTCGAGTGATCGCCGGCAGTATTCTTTTGAAGATTTCCTTCGCAATGATTTTCAAAGAATAACAATTCTTGTCCAATTGCGCTAATTTCATGAATTTGATGCGTAATGCACAGTCCCTTTCCTCCCCGAAACCTCCCACTCAGTTGATCGCTGGGTTTTTGATTGATATGCTTGATAGGCAATATACACTTTCCAAATACGGTTTTGCTCCGCGATTTTGCAAGAGAAGGGTGAAATTTATTGACTAGGCGGAAAATTTAGATTGAAAGGCTATTTTTTGGGGAAGGCAACCGCGATGGGCCAAAATCCCACTCTTGATCGTTACAGTTCATTCCATTAGACAGAACTTGCTTTTGAATCGCCTGAATAAGGGCACAAGGATTGGACACATCCTTCTACGGAAGAGTAGTTTACTGCACTAGGGGCACAATTCTGATCGTGAGTCGATACACGCAATGGGCTCTTTTGTTTCAGGTGAAAGGATATGGTACACACTTGATGAATCATCTGAAAGATTACCAAGTGCAGTGCGGAAACTACCATTTACTCACATTCGCCGATGAATTTGCTATTGGATACTTCAGGTATAATTTGAGCGATAACTTTTTGTGCAACAAATCTTGAAAGAAAAATTATTCCTCAGTAACATTTCAGTAAACAAGGTTTTTCTGCAAATGTGGAAATGCCTAAAAAGCTGTACCATGGTTACATAAAAGAATATGAAGGAGCTACTCTGATGGGATGTCAACTCCATCCGCAGTGGGTGTTATCGCGTTCGAGAATGCGTTCTGCTTCATTTAGCCTAATTTTTAGGATGCGTTATACTGAATTTTCGTCCTACATGAAGTTTGTTCGTGATATACACCAAACAATGGGCGAAGTGAAATATCCAAATAAGACGCGAAAATATGGTGGAATTGAACACATCTTCCGACAACATGGTATTTGGATTGTTGTGGATCCGTTCTTTCAGTCTTGTTTAGATCAAATCATTCATATTTGTTTGAGGTGGCCATGGATTACGCCTAAAAGATATTCCTGGTCTGGAGAACCACAATGATGATGAGCGGATAGAGAAGGATATTGAGCTTGACAGTAAAATGAAGTTGATCTTGAAGAAACTCAGCAGTGACAAATGGGGATGGCCATTTGTAGTTCCTGTGGATGGAGACATGGTAGTACGCGTGCGTATCAGGATTAGTTACCTATGTATTTCTCGGTTCTCCAGGTTCCTGAGTACTACGACTATATCGAGTATCCGATTGATCTACGAACAATGTCGGAACGGGTGAAGTCCAAGTACTACAATCATGTGCGTAAAACTTTCGTTCTTATTTTTGGACAAGTTGACAGCTGTACGCTTTATGGAATTTTAGCAGCACCTGTTTATTGCTGATCTTTGTCGAATGTTTGCAAATTGCTATAGTTTCAATGGGATAGACACAGAGTATTATCGCTGCGGGTAAGTCTTTTTCCTTACGCTTTTCATTACGGAACACATGCACAAGACAATTCATGCTAAACACACGCGTTTGATGCGCGAGCGCCTGTTCGATGAAGAATAGGCCCACTCTGAGTTCTGAAATAACTAAAAAGCAAGTTAGACGCACGCATTTGCGGGCTTCCGATGGCGGTGCGGCATTTTCATCTGCTGGGTCAGGCAATGAGTTCATGCGGTTTTTTTTTTCAAACATGATTCTTCGCAGGAGTTTGAACTTTATTCGATAGCGCATCATAGAGCTTTTTATAGCTTTTGCTTTGTTTTTTCGCATGTTATATTCGATTTTCCAAATATCCACGTTGCTTTGTTTTTTTATCGCATAGAATGTGATCCTCCAACCCGACAAGAACGAACATCTCCGGCACGTACTTTTACGGGGGGCTGCTCCTTCTCTGGCAGCATTAGTCGAAGAAGCAAGGGTCTGTATAAATCACCAGTTGTGATTGAAGTCGTATGTGAGCAAGTCTGAGAAGATGACTGGGGACAACTGGGGTAGGGATGGTGCAAGGAAGAGCAGTGGCAGGGATGGCAAGGAAGAGCAGTGGCAAATATCCACGTTGCTCTTTTTATCGCATAGAATGTGATCCTCCAACCCGACAAGAACGAACATCTCCGACACGTACTTTTTGAAGGGCTTCGCTGCTAAACATACAGCATGAATGTGGATGTCCGCTCGTGAGAGGCCAATTTGAGCCTGTAGGATGTCCATTCTGAACGCACAGTTTGTAAAACAATGAGCCAATCATGCGCCGGGTTTTGTTCGAAACGTGGAAGAGAATCACAACGGATACTAACTCTCAGAATCACCTGAGCCCAACTGATCCACTTTGTGAAAAAGCATACAAGGGCTCAGTCCGTGATGACCCGTCACATTGAGAGCGCGCGACCACTTCGGACAAACTGCCAAAACGACGATCGGAATGCTGGGATGAGAGGTTATTCCAATCCTGTCTACTGTCCAGGCCTGATACATGCTCCAAACACCTATTTTGTTAATCTCATCAACCATTTTATAAAGTGCTATTCAAGAGTTGAGGCAGAGGACCACGAAATGAGTGACTATTTAGTAACAAACAATGTAACTCTTAACGGAGGTGCAACAGGGGAGCTGCTCCTTCTCTGGCAGCATTAGTCGAGGAAGCAAGAGGCTGTATAAATCACCAGTTGTGATTGAGCTATCACTAACATACCCATCCATGACAGGCTTGCTAGAGACATTGACGCACCGCATGGTAAAGGTTGCGCACATCGGCCACAGCAAATGTAATAGAATGCACGTGTCGTATTAACATTTGTTCATGGGAAATCCGACGTAAATTGATGCGCGCATCTGACAAGCAACTGATCCACCCATCTAGTATAATATCTTCTTGTAGGCGCTAATTCACATCCAGAACGCAAATTCTTCATAATTTTTTTTTCGCTGAAAATGGCGCGGTTGGGTTATTTGAGGCGCTGTACAAGAATATATTGTCCATTTTTACTGTACGCTAGTTTCCTATCAAACGGACAATTTCTCTCACTTCTTTTTCACAGTAGTCCTACAATAGTTATACGAAAACGAGGTTATCGTGCGATTTGGATAGAGGTCCGAGTTCGGCACCCCAAAAAAGCCTTTGTGCAAAATTTGAGGAAATTTTGTGACCGTATCTGTCATATGTGTACATACTGTAGCCATGAAAAAAGGGTTACGATACGAAATCGATACTACATATATTTGTGTTCAACACCTCAAATAACCCTACTCTGGAAAGTTCCAGAAAAAATCTTAGAAGTTTCTGGCCGCACATGTTGGTGGTATAGTGACTATGTGTAGCATGTTGTGCCTCTTTCTAGTTTTCTTCTTATTGAAATTTGTTCTCTTCTGCAGAATAATTATTTCATTTCAGATATCGGTTAAACAAGCTTGCCTATGAGCTAGTTTCTAAACATTTTCCTGATTCTTCGCTCCGTCCGGAGTTGCCAGAAGTTAAACCTACTCTGGATTAATGATGCTTGTCACTCTGGCATTCAACGGAGTGTGATTGTACAGTATGAGCCATGTCGAGCAACGCTTACCTTCACTCTGTATCGGCTCTTATCTCTAGTATGGGTACGGTTTTCACTTCCATCTGTGATTATCTCTAAGATATCAATCAATGGTCTGAGTGCCAGAGATAACGATATTAAAGAGGGTAAGAGTTGTGGAAATCGGCACAGTTCTTTCCACAGAGCCACATTTCTTGCGTCACATTCTAGGTGATTGACTCTTGTGAAGAAGTTTCGTCACCCTTGTTTTAGGTATTCTACCAGTTTTTGTCTGGTGGCATTCAGTGCTGTGAACACCTCCCAAGTAAAAATTGAAGCTTTGAGAAGAAATTAATGGTTCTATGTACTAAATATTAGGTTCGGGAAATAATTGAGACAATCCACCAAAAATTCTTTCTTGCATCCTTTCCAAATGGCTTGTATCCAGGATATGTGAGTATATGATAGCATGGCCTCTGAGCATGTACGCTATAGCTATGCCAGGGCGTAGCGGTGCGACGTTGTCCAAGCAGGAGCGAAAATGGACGGGCAACTAATACAAGGATTCTCCTTTACGAGCTCCTGTTGAGCGCCAGTGCGAGCAAGAGGGATGACTGCACCATCATGGCATTTGGCCCGGTGTTGCTCAGCCATGCAACCATGAACCGTCGGTTCTGTTGTTTCGTTCCGGAAGATATGTCTCCTCAAGGACATTTACCATCTAGGCGATCTCGTAAGGTTAGGAGTAGGGCATGCTCCGCCGGAGTTGATGGCACGCGACGTGAACAGCAACATCAACTTTTGCACAATTCAAGGCAGTGACCGGTAAATATGGAGAAACGAGACATCGGCGTGTCGTGGAAATGCACGTTTTGGTGGGCAAACATCATCCCCATATGGCTTTTTTGATTCGTTCTTATTAGAGGGAGCAGATATGGACCACGTTGCTACACTCTCCACCCTTGCCCCACCTTGCTCTCTCCAACTAACACCTTGTTCGGTCGCTCAAGCACTCCTTGGCCGAGCGACACTCTGCCAACTTTTGGGATTTCCGACCACTAACTGATGGATTCTTCGACTTGTAGTTTCCCGATTTCTTAACCCGTGGAGTCAAGTTTGCGCCTGAGAGGTTGCCCTAGGCTATGGGAATACATTATGCTTACAACAAGTCCTGAAGTTCCCTAATTGAACTCTAAAAATTCTAGAGAGTGATAAAAATCTGGAGTGTCTCAATCATTTCCCGACAACCTAACAGTTTACAGCTCGCAGTCAAGGCATCGTTGTTATTCGATTGCTGTAAAAGTTTCTCGCCTTGTTTCTGTTTCATGCTTTCCAGGATTGTTCTGCAGTTTTTGATGCGACTGTATATAAATAGCCTTCCTACACAAGACTTGTTTCAGCATTCCGTTACAGTTGTTCGAAAAAAGAGTTTTCCGTAACTCTAAGCTATGCATTTTGAATGCTCTTGCTTCACAAACCTACATGGCACAGCGACACAAGCGAATCGACAAAGAGCGTAGATGATATGGACTTCCCAGCTTTGTCTTATTACATGGTAAGAGAGTACATGGTAAGAGAGAGAGAGATTTCACAACTAAAAAAAGGGCCAACTCAACTTGAGACGGCGTTGACCAGTCAAAGAAGATGTCGAGTGCCTGTGCAGCTGACTGGGTGTGTAGCTGTTTATCTGCAAAGGGATGCCACGTCTTCACATCTGCACGTATTTATAGCCAATATTAAACATTAGATATCTAAGTAATTTCTTCTAGAGAAGCATGATCGATCCTTTCAGGCTTTTTTTTGGGCAAATTAGTGAAGTATAACGGGTTTCCGGAACGTAGCGGATTGCCCGGCCATGTAGCTGTTTATCCGGTGATGTCGCGATTCATCCGGTAGGGTAGCTGTTTATTCGAAAGAAGCCATGCCCCAGCGGATGAACAGCCTCCCCCCCCCCCCCGAAAGGAAGCACAAGTTTGGGACTGAAGCCAGCGAACCTTATTGTTCCGCTGAAGTTCCCATGAATATGTTCGGGGTGCGGCAAAAGTCTTTGGTGATGAACTGAAATTCATTTCACGCCTTCTCCAAGGTTTTGGAAGAGAGTCCAACTTCCAGTATGGCTTCAGAAGATCACATCCTGCAGAATCTAGAAACCACTTCGGAATCTCCCAGAATAGATGTAGGACCTCGATAAGCGAGTATTTGTCTCCACCATGGCGATAGAGAAGAATACTCACTTTAAGAGGCTATTACTCTGTAGATCCAGAATTATTATATCTCTATTAAGAAAGAGCAAATCAACAAATCTGTAACAGAAAACAGTGGTAAAATTGTTCATAAACAAGCGAAAATAGCTGTTGTAGCGCGATTTCCGTGTTTGCATGCATGTACATACGAGAGGAGGAAATCTCAGGATCAAAAATATTTTTTTATGTTCACAACTAAGTCAGAAAGAGAAAATAACCATGGATTATTCCAGATTCCCCCTCCGTGTGTTTTGAGCAGGCGTTTATGCTTGTCCAAAGACTTTTGCCGCACCCTATAGTGTGCTAATGTTACGAGGGTTGAAATGTTTCCGGAATTACCACAATATACATAGTTGCTGTTTTCCAAACACTTTTATGGCATTGCATTGATAAATCCTCCACATGAAACAGCTGAAAATGTCAAGTCGATCCGACAAGAAGTGTTGTTGACAAGCAGTTTAGTTCAAGCAACTTGAAATGCACTCAGCTATTGGGGGCTATAGAGGGTCTTAAGCTGTCGATAAATCTTTATTTGGAGAGGAAAGCGGAAAGGAAATCAAACCACATCGAGGTGCTGGTTTTAGCACCTCATCATCTTTACTTCCCAAAATTAGCTTTTGGGGTTAGGAAATAGGGCGTAGTTATGTACACGTGAACAGAAAGTGAACGAAGCGCAGAACGTCGAAAAGAGGCCGTCGTTCTAAAAATCATAGATGAAATGTCTGAAGTCGGTCTTGCAGGTGGCAGTTAAAAGTGTATTAGGTTTTGGGCATCTCTTATGTACAGTAAGTTTTTATTTCACAGGTGATAATAAGTTAAGAATTTTCTTTTGAAAGAACGGTGCCGCATTTCCACAATCCTAAGAAGGACGTCTCCTAACGAGAAACTTAGCCTCTTGTTTTGAACAGTCCCTTGGATCGCGAAAGAAAACCGGAACTGGGAATGAAGTCCTGGTTCAGTATAGGTATAGATTGGAATATTCGATGTTTTTTTTTGGAATTTTCGAATAGTCGGAAAGAACATAAAATTTGAAATATTCGAATTCTGAATAATTCGAATATCAGGCTTTTTGAAATACTTGAACATTTGAATAATTCGAATAAGGTGACTTTCAAAATATGCAAATTAACGAATTATTCCAATGTAGGACTCCCTTGGCTACCCGAATGAATGAATTGTTCGTATCGAATATTCGGTCTAATACCGTTCCAATACTACAGCTTTGAAACCGTCACTCATCCTTTATTATATGACATGAAGTATTAGGTTGGTGCAAAAATAATGCGCGTTGTCAACCCTTTACTTCCTGAGTCCGTAACTCACTTCAAAGTGATGCTTTCAATAGTACTTAGAAACATTGTAATCCGCAAAAAACACCGGAATATCAGAAGTTTCGGCAGTAGGGAGTTGGAATTCCGGCTCACCCCTGATTGGTACCTATTGCTCCAGTACTCTTCAAGGTCTACCATACACGGCTAATGGAATGCGGTGAATTTTCCAACAAAAATTTTACAAATAAGGAGCGTCGTACTAAATCAGCTGCAGTTCTGAAGTGCACCTTGAGCTTTTGACGAGTTTCCCTTGGGAGGTCGGTAGTTTATTTCGTTGGTGATAGAATACGTTTTACTAACATCAAATGAAACAACCTACCGGCAGATGCAGGCGTGCGTGTAATGTGAGCGTGCATGTCGTCCGATCTGTCATGTGAATGTAAGGTGTAAAAGAAGCGTTAAGTAGTCGGCTTCGCACGAATACTAGCTTGGTTAACTAACAAGGATCTATTAGGTTGATTCATGAGTTCTGTCCCCATTGCCAACTTTTGTTTCGAAATTAAATAACTTTGAAACAATGCGGTATAGACCATTGATATATTGGCCATCTATGTATACTACCCTGCTCTATCTATGAGACCGCTCACCGATCCCGCTGCCATAAAAAGAGGTCCGTTTTAACTGGAGAACCTCTAATAACTCGGATCCCATGTGGTTACATTTAGTGAAGTTTTTTTTTTTATCGAGCAGGTTGTCTTTGGTTTCATAACCAGGTGGTAGCCTGATAGGACTTGATCGAGAACGTCGGATGGATGGTACATGACTTTCAAGCCAGGTAGCTTCAGAAGACTACACCTAAAATTCTCAGGATGGGGTGGGGCGTCCTCTCACATGAACAAGATTTCGGTCTTCAAGTACAATTCCTAACCAAGTTTTCCGTGTCGAAGGCTGGGTTTTAAACATAGGATGCACAGTACCTTTCTCTTATTATAGGCTCCACTACTCAACTGCTCAGACTTTGCACAAGACACATAGGAGAAGTTCACTTTTGTATTGGTTGGGTTTTTTGAGGTTAGCACTGCTATTCCACTGCGAACCCGAATACCGACAGCACTCAGCAGCAGCTCACACTTCCAAGGACTCGTATTCAGTCAATGAATTACTTGAATGAGGAAAACTATGAATTTGCCCAGAAGTTTTAAGACGTCCCTGACCCTCCTACCCTTGTTCACTGGTTGAGATCATGTGGAACATTTAGATTCACCAGACTGACGGAATCAGTTCTTCATAGTTCGCTTGATGGGGGTGATTGAAAGCACAATAAAGCACACTCCAATTGGCATGTGGTTTTCCGGACGTTACCTTTCACTTGTGCTCTCAGAGCCTCCAAATGCAACTCAAATGGGGTTTTCAAACATGGTGTATATCAAAGCATATTATCTTCGCAAGAGAACTTGTCGAAGCATGATGTCACAGTTTCATGAATTAGATCACAGATTACATCCTCTACATTCTCAATGCACATTCGTTTATGGCCTTCAATTTCTTTAAGCTGGTAACAAACCAAAAAGGTGCGCACTGCTGCAGATGAGTTTCTATCGGTGCAGGTCTCTTGTCCACCGCTGCAAGATTCAAGACAGATGGTCACTCATTCAGTAGCGCATACATAGTCCTCCCTCGCAATCCAGATTAGGTCAACAATAGACCTTTTAATAGCAAGTCACAAGGTGGTGAGCATATAGGGACAGAACTTATGAATCAACCTAATACTTCACAAAATAACATCGTAAACAGTCAGCAATTTTGCTAGACGACAGCTGAAATCCCTCTGATCACTGCGCCAATAAGTTTCGGTAGATCGGGGTGACTTTTTCACTCAGAATAAAGAAGAAAACTGTGCCATTTTTGTTGCTAAGCGTCCTTGAAACCTTGATGACAGATAATTTAGTACCATTCGAATCGTACTTAATATTTGAACTTAGTCAAGTTTTATTGTTAAAACTTTATATAATACACGTTCAAAGGCGGCAGTACATTGGCCATCGGCTCGAAATTAAGGCAGAGGTCGGAATTACCTTCGGAATGAATGACAGGCAAAAGCGCTTAGAGCATTGAAAATCCATAGAAGTTCGTATATAGTGCTGTTGAACGGCATGAATTGTGCAGTCTATTGAAGGGTGGATTAAAGGAATTGATTCAAACGTCTGCGAATACTGAAGTTTCTAGATATTCAAAACAATGCTGGATAGTGCAGGAGTCCTAGCATCCTTTGACGGCGACGTTCGACGGGCATTCACAACGTACTCCTTTTTGACCAGGAAGACACAAGTATGAACAACCGCCGTTCTCGACAGAGCAACCAGTATGTGCTGAAATGAAAAGCAATTGCTTGGTTCAGAAAAGTCTTTGGTGAATTTGTTCAATGAACATGTTCGCCTGTCATCATCAGAAGTGCGGGGATAGCCTCAGATTTCTAGTTTTTTTTTTGCGTGTAGAAGGAGTAGGTATACTGTGTCTACATACTATTTTCTCAGGATACCTATGTGAACAAAATTCAAGTAGCTCCCAGCAAGGGTCTGGGGACCAGACTTTGCATGCAGGTCTATCATGAGATCACGGGGGTAATAGGCCACTTTTAGCTGGGGATTATCGATTAGCTTATCGATAATATCGATTTCATTGGGTTTTCGCCATTCTTGTCCAGGGGCTGGCGAGAATATGCTTACTAGGATTTCTCAGTGCGTTTACACAAATATGACAACCATTTTGGACGAGAGTATCGAATTATTGGCTTTATCGATTTTTCTGCTTTCGCTCAGGGGTCATTGAGAACATGCGTACTGGGGTCCTCCAATACGCTGAATACAAATATGATAAGGGTTTGCGCTTAAGCAGCTGCTTATTGATTTATCCATTTTATTGATTTTTTGTCATCTTCGGCGGGTGCGGAGTCGGTGACGGCATGCCTGCTCATGTTCTTCAACACGGTGAGCACTAAAGTTACCATTCTAGATTACAGTATCGATTTATTGAGCCAAGTCAATGTGACGAACAGTCTGATTTTGAGAAGCAGTTCAATTCAAGTAACTTGGAATGCAGTCAGTTACTGATAGATGCCAAGTACATGCGGTCACTCAATCATTATGTTTGGAGCGAAAAACAGCAAGGAAAGCAAATCATTCAGGGGTGCTGGTTTTAGGGCCTCATCTTCTCTATTTCCCTAACTGAGTATTGGGTTTGGAAAATAGATCGTGGCTGCGCGCGAACAGAAAGTGGACCAAGCGTAGAACGCTGAAAGAAGGACGCTGTACTATAAATCATGGATTAAATACCCTATCAGACTTTTGAACAATCTGTAAATTTTAGTGTGAGAGGTACTTCTGTGAAGTTATTCGAAGACGAAAAATCGTATCACTTCGGAATCTGGGTCCTATCGCGGAGCCTGTGAAGCAAGGACAACTCGAAATACCTAAGGGGTGTTTGGAGAGGGAGTGACTAATAAATGGACGGAACCCCGATCGTTTGAGAAATTTGTTCCTGGTGATATAATCCTGCAAAGTGAGCGTCGTGATGAACTTGGACTAAGATGCGCTGGAGGTTGTGGCTTAAGCGGGTAGGAGTCAAATTAGGCTAGCATAAGCAGCAAGGTTTGGCGTTCGTAACCCTACATTATTCAAGTATTCGAGGCAATACGACAAGGTAAAGTGACTCTATGAAAGAATTTTCCACAGTTTGATCCCAGAAAATTAGTGCCATTTTTTGACCATTTTTTGCAAAACCACGCTGCTTAAACAAGACGAGCATGCAGAGGAAGCTATCTGCCATCCAATGTACTGGTCAAACCTTGCTCTACTTGACCACACCTTCGTCCAAGGATGAGTCCACTTCTTGGTACAAAAAATGTTTGATTTTCAACATCATGTTGAAAACGGCCTTCTCCAATTTATCGCCACTTGCTGTAGAATAATGCTTGAAGAACTCATGAACTTACGTGCACTGCAGTGTTTTGGTACGCTGAGGATCCCGTATACCTTGCCCGATCCTCCCAAGGAAATCGGGAACGAAGTATAGCCATTACCGTAAATGCCAACCGAATGAACCCGGGTACTGCAATAGGAACTTTCAATGCGCTTTCAACTCTAGAAAAGAAAACCCACTCTTTCCAGTCCGTCCAGTAAAATCGTGCTTCATTGCTATGTGTCAATCCGAAGGGATATTGTAGTGGGGCGAAAACTACTCGACGATTGTTGCCATCTAGACCGATGCAAGACAGCCTGTAATAAGTTCAGCGTTTAACAGTGTACTCGCGATTCATGTCAACAGAAAACTACTAGCATAGGAGATTACAAAATGTCATGAGTTCTAATAAATAATCCAATAATCGACGCGATCACCATGACCTCCGGCAGTCGTGGCGGTAGCGACGACTGCCGGAGGTCATGGTGATCGCGTCGATAAGGTAAATGAGGAGATCTGAGGAGATCGTCGACGAGGGAGGGATGATAATTTATCATCCCTCTCTAAATTACCATTATCGTTGATAATCAATTAGGCATGGCGGTCGATAGGCATCGTTTCCAATACTACTACTATTCACAACGCCAGTTCATTTTGGGTACTATACTTGCACATTTTTAGAAAAATTTCGAGTACTGGAAAAATCGAGTGTATTCGGAAATTAACTTTTTCGAATATTCGAATTTCGAATAATCATTCGGATAAATCATTCGAATGAAGGTTCTAGAATTAGACTTTAGATGCTAGAACGTATGCATTTCATAATGTGTATTTAGTGTGAACTCTTCTGTTCTGATGTTTTTGTTAGTAAAATCTGCTTCATCAGACGCTTCCCGCAGCGCTCCCCCGATATGTAGCCTCAGTGGTCAGCCGGCGAACACTATGTTGCAGCCGTAATTGCGAGCAAAGTCGCAGATGCACTCCCTAACCTACCGGACTCTCCTTCCTTGCTTCAGATTTCGATGGACTTTTCCACGCTCTCTATGAAACAAGTGGACGATGAGAAGCGATGAGCTTGGTTGCAGGCGAACCAAGGCCGCAGCGTCACAAACATGCCACCCGAGTTTTTATGATAATCCTGTTCAGTAATGCGAACTGCCGCATTTGACCCGAACTTTCCCATGACACTAGGGAATAAGTTGCTGTTTTGAACTGTTATAGCTCAACCAGCAGCAAAGATTCCCGTTCAACACGTCATCCACTCGGTGGTTCTGTTCTGCGTAATCACACCGGCTGCCGTCGCTTCCCACAGAAACCCAAGATTTTCCCTTGACCTTGGCGATTGTGCTGCAGTTCGGCGCGGTTTTAATAGCGTTGTTTTGAATCAGAGTCGATATTACGGTTGACGATAACTTATTGTATGTAGCTCATGCACTATTTGATTACGCAGGCCAAAATAGAGAAGGAGTGACACAGCCCACTTTAAGGGTTACTGAATTTTATGACAAGCAGGAAAGGGAGCAAGGATTCGATGCACAGAATATAAATGTGGCATCAGTTCACAACGTTAAGGAGACAATTTAAATCCGCGCTAACTCGACAAAAGTTTTTCGACTTCCTGCCTTTTAAATCTGCCTTTTTAATGTATTGTATAGTTTCAGCGACTCGCTTGCCATAAATTACCTGTGATTTCCTGCGTCCACCCAGCACAGTTCTCTCCTATTGGGCAAAATTGTAATTCCATTAGGAAGATGAATGTCGTCATTAAGGAATATCCTATTGTTTTGTCCATCCATGTCAACTCTTCCGATTACTGGATTCTCACGATGCCAATCAGTGTAGTATAGGTGTCTGCAAGGCGGCAATTTTGAGGAGTGTGGCCGTAGATGGAATTGGTTGATTCCACCTGTTGTGCATGTCCAAAGCCAAAGCTCTAGGATTGACCAGCCCTTCAGTCACAAGAGCCTTCTGATACTTTCCATCCAGTGAAGCTACTCCAATCTCATCATTCAAGGAGTCAGCGTAGTAGACATTTCTGGAAACATCCTATTTCATGTTCTCTACATTGGTGTTAACAACAGAAATCCTTCACCTCGAAGACCAGTCCACTGCGATTCCCTCTGGACTACTCAGTTCGTTGGCATAGAACGACTTATGATCGGTACCGTTCAAGGAAGCCGAACGGATTGAGTGGCCAGAGATATCACTCCAGATAATGCGGCCCTCTTTGCAGTCATAATCCAAGCCGACGGCTATATGGTGTGGTATCACGATCAGCTGGAACAGGAGAAGTATGGGATAGAATTCAAAAAGAGGATGTGTTTTCAAAGGAAGAACACTTGAATTATTTAGCGAAGAAGAATTGTACAGTGTCAGGCGCAGTTTCTAACAACGACTTCGACCTCGCCTTACCCATTTGCTGCCGTGTGAGGAGTTGTTATTGCTTTTCTACGGAATTTCAAGAGAGCCTCATCATACATCCTGAATGCCAACCAAAATAGTTGCCAGGTGATTTTCACATTTTGAATTCAAATGAACACGAAGGGTGGAATACGGATCATGTACTCCCATTTGTGGACAGGAAAGTTCAGCGCTGTGCCACCAACTCAACGCTCATATTCAAGGCATTCGATGAGCATACTAGCCCAAAATTTCAAAGAAGAAGCACAACAACTCTTCATGGAGGACGTAATAGAGGAGCAAAACCGAACGGAGAAAAGCACCACAAAACCTGCGCTGGCACACACTATGTTAAAAAAAAGCTGGGTACTTGTTTTCCTGGTGTTTCTGGATTCACTCCTCGATGGAATATAGCCATTCCTCTAGATATCAGCAGTGTATCGTCCTTGGATTGGAAGTCGGCTGAAATGCAGAGCAAATTGAAGAAAATAGTAGATGAAATATATCACCAACGGCGCAATGAGCACTCACGAATACACGTCCTTCCATTGCCCTGATACCCGTAGTGACAATTGCACACGTAGTGACCTCCTTCACCAGGCACACACTCAGCGTGTGAGTCACAAATTGAACGGTCATCCAAACATGATGCTGTAAATTCAGGTTTCATTCAGCTCCAACTTTTCAAAAGGTTACGCCGCTCATGATGATTCTTTTATCATACGGCTGGAATTTCTCAACAAAACAAATGAAAATGAAAGCTTACACTTTCAAATGAACTGTAAATTGAGGCTTTTTGTTGTCGTTCGCTATACTACACTGATCAACTTATAATTCGCTTTCCTCATACTTAAACTTTGCTTAGTGACCCCTTTTACATCCACCTACCCCAACCAATCAGTACGTACAGTCGATTTGTCCAAAGAAAAGATTGCCGATTTTCAGATCTTCCGAGGAGCCTGATTTACTTTTGGAGCTCGATTTTCGAAACTTCCGCGAAAGTATGACGCATCGGTTTTCGTGGAACTTCCGAATAGAGACGCTGGGAACAAAGTATTAGGTGTTAACTGTTAAAGTTTTTGCGCTTTTTTCAGTTGCAATTTTCTCCGCCCTGTTGCCATTTTTCCCTAACAGGTTCTATACCTGCTAAAAGCTCTTTTCTTCCTCTATAAAGATATCATCACGATTTCTCACAGAACCATTGAATTACTTTATTTTTAGGCTTAAGAAAAATAACCCCAATTCGAGGAAAAACACTATTTTCTCCTTGTATTCAATAGGGACCAGAAAGCATCCGATACCGTTTGAACGTGGAAGCTCTGTAAAATATAAACGCGGAAGTACACTACCAGTGGAAGCGTTGGAGGACCAGTTTGGCGATAATAGCAAGGGTGGGGTATGACGGTATCATGAGGTAAGATGGCTAGACTCGTGGGAATGGAGAATTACCCCAGTTATTTGATAGCTTTGAAAGGTATGACGTCCATCTAGACCATAAGATTCACATGGGGCAGTTCCCAGGTCCTCTCGACGAAAATCTGTTTGGTCGAAGTGATTGGTGTCACTAAGACCAAATATGTCTTCCTTGAGCATCGAATATCGCTGATGACCAACCATTTCAAGCAAAATGTTTCTTCCATACTTAGCACAGGTCGTTTGACCAGTTTTGATGGCCTTTTGAGCTTCAGCTGAATGCCAGAATAGCCAGCTGTCAGTTGCGCTGTTTTTCATTGACTCATTGCTTCACTTCGCAGGCTCGATACTCAAGCAAACTGTCAGTTTACCAAAAATGCTCATAAAATTCTTGTAGAGGAAGATTAGTGCTTCCGAATAGTGTATGACCTGTACCTGAAAGATAACAAATAGGTGGAGAAAACTGCCTCCGAAAAAAAAAAGCGCAAGGACTTATGTTGACACCTAATAGCATCGGAACTTCTGCGGGGCTTGAAGATTTTCGGAAGTTCCGCGGAGCTTGATTTACTATTATTATTTTTATTATAGATAAATTATTGTTATATATATATTATATATTGTTATAGATTATTATATATTATTATTATTATCATTTTATTACTAAGCACGGCGCGCACGACCTTTGGAACTACCGCGGAGCCCGAAAGTCACTCGGAAGTTCCGAAATATGAGAATTTTATGGTCGTTCTCTTCCAGTCTTGTCCAGACTATCTCGCGAATGACGAATGCAATATTAATTTTAAATGTAATATTAATACAAGATACAGAAATAAATACAAATGCAATATTAATTTTAATAACGAATAATAAATAATCAATATTTAAAAAATAATAGTAAAAGTAAACGAATAAAAATAAACTAATACAAGATTTAATACATAACATTATAATACAGGATTTTTATTTGTATTGTAAAGTAATTTCGAAAATTTAGCGACCCATCTTGGGGGGGGGGGGCGCCACCCTCCCCTGCGCCACTGTAGACCATTATCACCTGAATTACCACAACAGCCTGCCAAACATAAATCACTCCAAGTGACCATTTTCATTGAATCGGTTACCCTCAACTACTCATAGCCCCTAAGCGTTATTTATAGTGCGTCGGAGTCCGATTCGGTCGGATAAGAAATGATACGTATCGATCCTCATCGGTCGGATTCCGACGAGGATCGATACGTATCATTTCTTATCCGACCGAATCGGACTCCGACGCACTATAAATAACGCTTAGGGGCTATGAGTAGTTGAGGGTAACCGATTCAATGAAAATGGTCACTTGGAGTGATTTATGTTTGGCAGGCTGTTGTGGTAATTCAGGTGATAATGGTCTACAGTGGCGCAGGGGAGGGTGGCGCCCCCCCCCCCCNGATACGTATCATTTCTTATCCGACCGAATCGGACTCCGACGCACTATAAATGACGCTATAGGGCTCCCACCTCTTCACAAGTCCGTCGACCAGTTGAGGTCTTCGACGACGGCCGAACACGTTGGACGTGGAAACAGTATCAGACATTCTGTTACAGTCATATCTCGAGTTAGATGTTTCGCAATGCGAGATATGGATAGATCTCACTGGTTAGGGCGGGGCACGCCTCTTTGTGGTTTATTTTCGGGTTTTTGACATGAATCCAAAGAACCTAAAGAGTCTGAAATCACAGTTTCAAATGCAAGAATCGTTGTTTCTACTTTAAAATCACCACGGTTATGTACTCGCGTTCGGTGAACACCTTAAGGGTTAAACGAGCGAGAACTCGGTTTCCCTCCAAGGTGCTCTTTAATTCTATGGCAGAGTGGCAGCGCAATTTCGTCAATGTATTCGTCCTCGCATTCTCCGCACTTGATCAAGTACACGGAACAAGATTTCATGCAATGACTTGAGAGAGAGAAAGAGAGAGTGAACGAGTGAGTGAATGAGAGATGATGGCAGTGTTGCCTCATGACACTGACGCAGTTAAATGTGTATTCGATGTGAAAGGTCACTCATGTTTACAAAAAAGGAAAATTGATGAATTGCAGGTGCTGCTCTTTCTCCTGCTTCTACTAGCTTTTATATTTTACTGTGACTCCGAAATAGCTGCCCACAACAGGTTTAAAACCGGTCATAATCTCGGTTAGATGTTGGGAACATTCTTCGTGGGAATGTTTTGGAAACTCACTCATTGCTGCGCAAACGTGTCCATTTCCATGATAACCAGCATTGCACCTACACTGCCATCCACCGCTAGGCGTCTGACTACAGTGAGCATGCGATGAACAGTTAGAACACCGAGATGCTTCTGAAAAACTCATTTTTCAAAAATTGCCAAAAAAAGCGCTGTAGCATACCCTGTGTTTCACATTTGTGGTATCCATCTCCAACAGAGCCAGGTTTGCAAATACAGACAAAGGTGTTCTCATCGTGTTTATAAACGCATTGAGCGTTTGCATGACAAAGTCGCGGCTCTTCTCTGCATGTCTGAGGGCGAGCATGAGGAACGCACCGAACTCCATCACCAGTGAAGCCTAGAACAATGCAAGAGTATATATGCAATTGAATTTGCTGTTCACCGATCAAGGATCGCGATCACGACACATACCTCGGATACATTTGCAGACATACGCGCGTTCTGTTTCACCATACACACATTCGGCGTTCTGATGGCACGAAGAATGATCCACAGGATTGCACTGATCTGAAGAGAAGAGTATAAATCAGAACTTCAGTTTGCTGAAGTACTCACATTAAGAGTACTGGGATCAATCTTGTTTCTGAAGTCCGCTCACCAGCCGTCATGCATTGTCGTACTCCATCACCGCGATATCCTGGCAGACATTCGCAAACGTAGCCTGACGTTGCGGCAACCACGCAGTGCCCGTTTTGGTGGCAGTCGGTCGAGTCACGGCACTGGTGATGGGCACTGTCTGAGTCACCTGGAGCAGTACGGATAGAAGACGGTAATTCTTCTCGCACAACAGCCGTAGTATGTGAGCGCAACTTTCTTTCAAATAAGCTTTAGATGCAGGTGGAGCTCCACTCTTCTTTTCCATGTAAATAGCGGCCCTTTCTTTGGAATCTCTATCTACGAATCTCACCTCCTACATAGCTCTCGAAAAACCTTTGAGAAATCATTTCGAAAGTCAACGAGACATTCGAGGAAGGAGACCATACATAGAAATTGGAGTATATACTGTGACAATATAGCTGGCCTTCCAGGTGCATTTAGGCCCGGCGGCCCGCTCGCGTGCCATATTTAAAGGCAGCACCCACGGAAATTTCTGTTTTGGAGACTTCGCTGAATTTCAAGGTTTTCAGGGACGATGAGGTCATAGGCAGTGATGAAACAGCGTGAAACACGCCTGAAGACGAGAAATGAAAGTGTTGTTTCCCATGCGTCCACAGCGCGGACGAGATTTCCGCTAAGGGTATACGCGCGTATCGCTACGAAATCTTGTGGATGGTGCGCATTACAAATGTTCCTTATACGAGTACAACATGATACATTAGGCTAGCCCACTCGTAGCATGCCAAATCAAGAGCGTTAACTGGAGTGGCGGACACCAAAATGGCCACGCTCGGCCCTGTGTCCACGGCAGTATCTCCACAGGTAGGCCGCTTTTCTCTGTGTTCAAGATACCATTGTGAGTGTCTGGCAGCCGACCACACGGAGAACGACTCACCTCGAAAGTGAGGGTTTCCGTGGGTGCTGCCTTTAAGGGCGGGCTTGTCAGCGGATCCTTACCAGGGATGTGCGTAATTACGATTTACGAACTAGGATTCATGGCCATTTTCGCAATTTTTACGATTTACGAAAAACTACCCAAAAATTCGTAACAAAATCGTAAATAACGACAATTAAAGACTGTCGCCATAGCGCATGTGCTAGGAGGGCAAATTTGTCTGTGTCTGCATTTCGCACCAATGTTAAGAGCGAATTCGCATAGTTTTCCAAATGATTTCAATTACTTGAAGGCGGTGGCTCGTACCAAATTCCCTTTTGAGACTTTTGTAGAGAAAATTTGCTGGAAACGTGGAGATCAAAGGCTTACATGTAGCGGCACAGGAACAACAATAGACCAGCAGCATTAGGGTGGCAAGCTGTTTGCCCGATTGGCGTTTCCATGGGCGGGACCTAAGCTGGCAAACAGCTACGCTTTTGGGGAAACCGCTCCGAAATCGGGCAAAAGGATACATGATCGTTTAAAAAGCTACATGTTCGGACAAAAAGACCTGCAAGCAGAAATTGAAAAGCACGTCAGCTACAAGACGGCAATTATATGTTTCTCATTCTTTAAAATGTGCTTCTTCTTCTATGGTACAAGACCATTATTTACAACTGTTGTTTCTTTTCCGAGGCGAATCGTTGATTCCTTTCTTAAAGGCAGCACCCCCTGGAATTCTTGCGTTGAAGATTTCTTCGAATTTCGGGGTTTTTCGGGACGGTAAACTCATAGGCAGGGATGAAACTGCGTGAAAGAAGCGAGAAATGCAAGAAATGAAGGCATTCGTTACCATGTGTCGAAGGTGCAGACGAGAGACACGACGACTGCGGACACTCCGCAGTGGAGTGTGCGCGCGTCCCGACACGAAACCCTGTGAATGGTACGCATTGCATGCATCCACTGCGCCAGACCAGCCACCGCGATAGAGCTAACTGGCGCGTCGGGCCGTTGAAAGGCCGGCGTGGCTGCGACAGCGATTCTTGTCTCTGCTGGTAGGTCGTCATTTCTTGTGTTCTTCTCACATTTGTGATGTTCTCACTCTTTTTTTTACAACCCACACCTCAGCTCCGAGTCGAGGATTTTGGCTGGTGCTGCCTTTAAGCTTTCTTTGGCTAATCTGCATCACTTACCTATACTAGGAACCTAAAAAAAAGTTTCTGACTAGTTTGAGCTTTTGCCCGACTATGTAGCTTTTTCCCGATAATGTAGCTCTTTGCCCGATTTCGGAGCGGTTTGCAAGATTAGGCCCCGCCCATGAACACGCCCGTTAGGCAAACAGTTCCACACCCGCAACATTAAACCTTTCCTTTCCTAACGGTACTAAGCTATCGCAGGAGATACGAGCTGTACCTCTGTTGCTTGTCAAAAAGTTTTGCTTTTTGGTTGTGATTTCAACTGCGGCGTGCTGTAATACATATAGAGATTTTTTGACCAAGGTCATACGAAACAGTTGATAATGCTTATAAAAAAGACGATGAAAACCGAGAAATAAATTCGACTTTCTCTGACGGAGGCCTTAAATTGTGCACTATATAGTGACTTGCTAGGGCATCCAGTGAGCGAGTCAGCGCTTCATTCTTCTGTACTCCTCTGGTAACAATTCGCCAACTCCGGAGAGATGAATGGCTGAGTTGGCCCACAGATAAAAGCATCGATTCTGTTGATTCCACGGATACAGACCAGATTAAAGAGATTTTCCGCTACCGCAGTGGAAAGTTTTAATGTTTCTCCTAGAATTGGACTGCAACTGGAAACATTAAAAAACATCTCAATTTTGTCATTCTAAGCGCAATAAAGGAGAGTTGTGCGAGGCTCGATTTGGCATTAGATATTTACAGCGCACAGTGGGTAATTTCGAGCATCTAGCCGACCAAAATTATTTTCTGGAGAGCCGCTGGATAAATTGTCTCACTTTTCAGTACGGATACTCTGTTAACTCTGCTGCTTCTAAGCACTACAACAGCACAAATTGGAACTTTTGAGCGTGTTTGCGAACAAATAGGCCCTGAAACATGTACGTTGTTTGTATTATAAGTCGTCAAGTAGGAAATGTCTGATTTTGAATGAGACAGTTTCGAGTAATGTTTCTCCGACTAGATGAGGTACGAGCAATCCAAATATGCCCCTATGCTTCCGCCACAGTCTTGCCATCTCAGCGGTAGCATGGTTGCGCCAACAGCTTGGAAGCCTGGGAAGCAAGAGGCGATAAGTTGGCGAAGGGCATTTCCAACATCATATTGGAAGTGGGAAATTTTCTCCATCAAGAAGTGAACTAATACTTGAGAGAGGTTGTGGTCAAGTAGAGCAAGGTTTGGCCAGTGCAATGAATGACAGGTGGATTCCCCTCCTTGCTTCCCTGGTTTACGCAGCACGGTTTTGCAAAAAATGGTCAAAAATTGGCACCAATTTTTGAGGATCAAACTGTGGGAAAATCGTTCAGCGAGCCACTTTATCTTGTCGCATTGCCTTGAACACCTGAATAATATAGGGTTACGAACCCCAAACCTTGCTGGATATACAGGCATAGCTTGACTCCTATCCGCTTAAGCTGCAGCTTCCAACTCATCGTAATCCAGGTTCATCACAACGCTCATTTTGCAGGTTTACATCACCGGGAAGAAATTTGTCAAACCATCGGTGTCCCATCCTTCTATTAGCCACTCTCTTTCCGTCTCTCCGAACATTTCTTGGGTATTTCGAGTTGTCCTTGCCTTGCAGGCTCCGAGATGGAACCCATATTCCGAAATGATTTTTATAATATTTTTTATAAAAAAATTTTTGTCCTTGAGTAGTTTCACAAAAGTTCCTCTCAGACAAAAATTTTAAAGTTGATCAAAAATCAAATAGGTTATTTTGAGAGAGGGAGAAGTACATTCATAATGGGAAGAAAAATGAGAGTGGATCCGACAAGGGAAGTGCACGAACTTAAGCTGCGATTTCGAAGCGAGACATATATGGTAATAAGGCGTGTCCCGAACGATGTTACGGAGTATAGTTTAATTCTGCTAAATGGTTAACACAAGCTCAGAATTCCACGTCGATGATTTTCTACTACACTGACATGCACCGCCTTCCCTCAAACCGGTACAGCTGGATGGCCGAGCGGATAGTGAAGCAGACTCGTAGGCAGACGCTAAATGGTTCGAATCCCGTCTTCATGTCTTGTTTTGCAAGCTTCCATTTCTAACCTTTAACGGAATTTGGAGCTGTTTAGGAGGTAAGCGATATAGTTCTTCCACACTATGTAAGCTATAGGGAATTTTTCTCTAAATGAAGTTTACTACGCCGCCTGATAAAGGCTTGGCTCGATGCCTAGTCAATTTCCTGATTTATTATCGTACCCACTTGCAAGAGTCTTTAGAAAATTACTTCGAAATACCTGTTCGAGAGGTACGGGCTTGCCACCGAATTCGATTACCAAAGGTGAACTGCGAGTTTCGATGTTCCCACACCCTATATCCCAGTCGACGGCTATTTTCTCTTCATTGTTTGCTTCGAGATCTTCCTCGTCTTCTATCACTAAGTCACAGTAAGCGGCATCGAGAAGAACCCTCCGCCATCTTCGGTCTTGGTGAACTGCGTGAGTGACATTACCCTGACCAAATTTGGCAACCAAAAGCGCAACCACGTGAGCAGTCAAACATTTCAAGCTGTCAAAGAATGAGAAAGTGACCGATTAGATTATATCGTATGTTAGAATATTTTGTCTTGCCAGCGACATCACATTAGCACCCAGTATAGAGCACTTATCCACTATCTCCAAAGAAGCGTTCGTAGTTGTTGCTCATTTATCTCCTGAACAACACCAAACTCCGTCAAAGGTTAGAAATGGAAGTTTGCAAAACAAAACATGAAGACGTGATTCAAACCCTAGGGCCTTTGCCTACGAGTCTGCGCCACTATCCACTAGGGCATCCAGCTGCACCGCTGTGAGGGAAGGCGCTGTATGTCAGTGCAGTAGGAAATCATCGACGTGGAAATTTGAGCTTGTATTAACCATTTAGCAGAATTCAAGTATACTCCGTAACATCGTTTGGGATAAGCCTTATTACCATATATGTCTCGCTTCGAAATCGCAGCTTAAGTTCGTCCACTTCCCTTGTGAGAAAGGCCCAAAGATAGCAGCTGTCAAACTGACCACTTAGAAAATCAGACATTTCATACTTGACGACCTAATACTATGCGTTCCAATTTCAAGTTTGTGAAAATTTCCTATTAGTGGACGTGAGGAGAATTCACGTACGTAGTAAACTGCTAGACATTTTATGAGGTTTCGCAATCAAGAAAACCGTAATTCAGGGGCTGTTTCTCATATAAGTGGTCTATTCAGTCATGGTATGTTAATTTACGTAGAAATCTTGTAAACCTCACGAAGACCGGTGGGATTTGTTAAGATCAGGCTTGATAGAGGTGGTAGCCTGCAGGGGAGGTCAACACAAGATGTCTTTGAAGACAGGGTTATTCCGTTTTTAACTGGGATTTTCTTCACCAAATTTTCTATGAGTTAATTTGTCTTTACGTCATCTCTGCTTTCCCGATTTCAATACTTTTTTGTCCAAAAAGTGACCTCAAAAGTGGCGCTCCGCCTTTTCTCGCTTGCTGTCATCAAGTGCGCTATTGGTGTGAGTCTAACGAACACTCTGTGTTGCTCATATGAACCACGCGACTCCTAACAGCCTTCCGTACCATTACCTGCAATGATATTCTGGAAAAAGACTTCTTGCGGAGTTGCAATCTCATTTCCTAGAACCATATCGAAAAGATCTCTCTTAGACAGTAGCGGTCTCGGTCTACATATAAGTGTTTTCTGCAGAGGGTCGCAGGTGGTCGCAAAATTAACGCACATGCTCGTATAGAGGAAGATTATTGCTATCCTCTATACATATTTTTAGGGGAATATCGTGGAACTTTTTTTAAATATCTAACCGAGAACGCGAATGGGTCAAGTGCTTAGTCGCTCATTTCTCGCCGAGTTTGGATTTCTTCCATATGCCTGAGAAATATGGTTACTAGGAAATATGAAAGCTTCTTCCAAGATCTATCGAAAAATTCTCAATGGGGAATTCAGACGACAACATCGACGACAGAGACAATTCATGAAGTACTCATCTGTTTTACGTGGGCGGCGTTTGATTTATATGCTATCTTTTCGTTATCTAATCATGCCCGCCAGGTGATCGGTCGCCAAAAAACAACTTTTATCGTGTGCGTGGACTACCAGCGAATGCTTTGGTGCAGTAATCCCGACTAGCTAGGGTAGCTCGAAAAATACGTTTTGAGCGGGTAGATTTGCGAAATTGCACACTGTGCAACGCCTTGAAAAATGGTTTTGTTATGGAGCGAGTTGAAAATCTCCGGGTCTTATCAGTTGTACACGAAACTTCGGTTACGATTTACGATTTATGATTTACGACGGTTTTGGAAAACTTACGATTTAGGATTTACGAGATTCAAATTTTTTTTGTTATGCACATCCCTGATCCCTACGCTTACGTTATGATACAGCGGGCCGCCCCGCGCCTTATTCAGAATCTGCCACCAGGGTCGGATGACATTTGAGTAAGGGGCAATTCATACTAACTGTGTGGGTTGCACGCGCCTGCTTCTAGTATATGATGAAAGATAGTGTCACCCGCATCTCAACTCAGACGCACGCGTTTATGACGTCGCCGTGTATTTGGAGCGGGTGGTCACTCGGCTTTGTTGAAAAAGGCATTGTTCAAACAAGGAAAGGCGCAAGGAAGCAGACCAGCGATTTTATGACTCGTGTGCGAGGTGTTCCTGAGAAAAAAAAACTATTGCGATGTCACTCTATGTATGAACCTCGAAGATTTTAGAACTAAACTGTTCACTACTCTTAGAATAGAGAAACTTGTGCTCTGCAACAAATCATCGGTGTATCAATAGCTGTAAGGAATGACGCCTTAGCTGAAATCACAGCTAATCTCAGAAAGTCGTCCGCGAATTTTCCTCAGAGCATTTTTATTGCCTCCGTCAATCGCGCGACTGACGGACTGTTGAAAATTATCATTTCTAGTAATATCAACCTTGTTAGTTAGATAGTTCTCCACTGTTCTGGAAATATTTTTGGTTATGGACCGATATCATTGTTTACGAAAGGTTTTGGTAAACTGCCAGATCACGATTTGATAGCACTTGTATGTATAGGTACCCCTGGTGATTATTGTTTTGAGACAGGTATCTGTCGTGTAGATCTGCATCTAGGGCAACTCCGCCCACGTCTTTTGCATAAGAGGCTCTGGATGTTCAGATCTAGATTTGTCTCCTTTGCCTTACCGTCTCGATAGTTGTCATTATCGCCAACTGCCGTGGTTTGCGGTCAGGGAACCCTCCGTGGTGTGAACTGTGAAAATTCTTTTATATCACTCTAATACAGTGGTTCGCAGTCTTTTTACAATGTTTGAAGGCAGCACCCACGAAAATTTTGTCATCGAAATTTTGGCGCAGTCTTAAGTTTTTCACTTCGATGAGCACGGGCATATCGGCCAATTTTGTCAGAGCCTCTAGAAAGACGATTATTGAATGTTCTTATCCCGCTAAGTTAGACCAAAATGGCCGAGTTGCGTGGAACGGATCTGACAAAAAAGTCATTAAGGCTACCTCTGTCGTCGCGTACTTTCTTGACGAATTCGAGTATTTTCCCGGATTTGCAGCTAACGAGGAAAAGAAAAGGAAATAGGGGAAGGGAAGAATGAAAGTTGCACGGATGTATCTGTGGAGCAAAAACGAGAAAGGTAAGCCGAAGGACAAGAAGAAATTAATGCTAATTTACAACGAGAGAGAACAATTGAATGACCCGAGCCGGAAAAATAGTAAACATACAATCTTGAAAAGTGCACTAGTAAAGTTTCCAGACATTTATAATCAAAATAGTAGATCGGCTGTGGACTTTTTCATTGAAAGAAAGAAACTGAGTGAAGGTAGGCGAAAACAGCTGATTTGTGTCAAGTGTCGCTCCTGTCTTACGTTTGCAAAGCAGGACATCTCGTACCAGCAGGCTGGTTCGAACTGTTGCACTGGAGTTCTACTTGTAATATCTCGCGTAAGGCGGGGCTTCCGACACCATTTTTGCCGCAGAATTGTTGAGACTATGCTTGAGATTCGAAAACTTCTAGAAGCTTGATGATGAAGATTATCGTGGGTGCTGCCTTTAACGCTTCAGGACCCATGAGCAGCTGTTACTGGTAGTTGTGATCATCACAGGCTCGTTCCATCCAATGATTAACCTTAACGAGTCATGAAAGCATTTCCATTCTTTCGGTGTGGTCCTAAATCGGATACGTTGAGTTGTCAAACTCTCAATACGGATCCGTGCGTACATATGAAGTATAGAGGTGTTGGAGAATGAAGGCTTTAGACAGCTGAAAGGGGTCCTAGGCATCCGGGGGGATGGCCGAGTGGGTAAAGCAGCGAACTCTCAGTCAGTAATGGATAGCAAGAGTGTAAGTTTATATGTTCCGGGCAGATGTTCCGGGCAGATGTTCCGGGCAGATGATCACAATGTAAACCTGGGTGAACCTTGCAAACGGTCTGTTTTCCTTCTTTCTGAACGTTTTCAGTGATTTTCCATTGTATCCGTATTCTAACTAGTCGCCATGATGCCCTCATCCCGTCCCGATGTGCTGCTTAGAAATCCGTGCCCTCCCCCCCCCC
>JARK01001678.1:105940-134936 GCA_000688135.1 Ancylostoma ceylanicum
AAATGTATTGCCAAACAAGAAGTACCGTAAAATGTATCGCCATGCAAACCTTGCCTTTTGTATTGCCAAACAAACTTGAACGCGCAAAAATCTTGATAACACCGGGAACCGTACCGTGGCTCTGATATTGGGAGTCCGCCGCGTTACCAACTGCGCCATTCGAGTCCACACCGATGATGATTTGAATCACCGCTATGAATGAAATGAACATATTAACCCGTAAAATGTATCGCCAAACAAGAGGTCCCGTAAAATGTATCGCCAAACACATTCTCTTGCCATTTGTATCGCCAAACACCCGTAAAATGTATCGCCATACACATTCTCTTGCCATTTAAATTGCCAAACAGGCTCTTCACTCACTCTGATGTTAAATGGCAATACATTTGGCAAGAAAATGTGTTTGGCAAGACAGTTTACGGGATAAAATTTTGCTTGCCGATACATTTTACGGGAGAATGAGTGAAGAGCCTGTTTGGCAATACAAATGGCAAGAGAATGTGTTTGGCGATACATTTTACGGGACTTCTTGTTTGGCGATACATTTTACGGGTTAATATGTTCATTTCATTCTTAGGGGGTGATTCAATCATCATCGGTGTGGACTCGAATGGCGCTGTTGGTAACGCAGCGGACTCCCAATATCAGAGCCACGGTACGATTCCCGGTGTTGTCAAAATTTTTGCGCGTTCAAGTTTGTTTGGCGATACAAAAGGCAAGGTTTGCATGGCGATACATTTTACGGGACTTCTTGCTTGGCGGTACATTTTACGGGACTTTTCGTTTGGCAATACATTTTACGGGACATCTTGTTTGGCAATACATTTGACGGGGTTCGTTTGCCTGGCTAGTTTGCAAGCTCGTCTTCGAGGTTGCCAAACAAACCTCGCCAAATGTATTGCCATTCAACATCAGAGCATTCTCCCGTAAAATGTATTGCCAAGCAAAATTTTATCCCGTAAACTGTCTTGCCAAACACATTCTCTTGCCAAATGTATTGCCATTCAACATCAGAGTAGCGTCTTCTTTCCTCGCACTGCATGTTTTCCTCCGTCTGCACACCAGCAGCGGCCGAAGAGAAAGGGTAGGGAGGCGCCATCGGGATTTCTCGGTAAATGTTTGGAAATGGAGACTACCAACCTGTTGTAAACGAGAAGGACCAATGATTTCTTATTTAAGAAGAGAATTAGAAAATTCCCCACCAGATTTTTTTGATCGAAGGTTCAACCCAAACCGCATTAGGCACAGATGGTTAGTATGCCTAGGTTTTCGGTAGATCGGCTGCGTGTAACAACAGGTAAGGCGCCGATAACCAAAATGAGCAAACGAAGGGCGAAGACTCGACGACTCAACGAAGATGGTACGTTTCGACAAAAGGAAGCGGAGGAGATCGGCGAAAACGGGACCACTGTGCTCGACGGATGCCAGGATAGATCTGCTGAACTCTTCGTGAAAGAAGTCAGGCACAACTTGTGTTTCGCGATAAAGAGAAAGGATTAAATGAAAAAAAAAAACAAATACAACGTGAAAATTAAAAATTAGATTTTTCATTGAACCTACATCGGCGAACAACCACCCCATAATCGATCCAATAGGATTCAAAATCAGGAGAGGTGGGCCGAGATCTGGTGAAATCTTTGAGACAGCTGTATAGGCGTTCCCATCAGTAGCTGTGATGAATGTGTGTAGATCAGTCTTATCAATCGACATCCCATTGATCACTCCTTCGAACGACCCGGAAATTCGCTGGGGGTCTCCTAAAATTTGGTCGACTTACACTTAATACAAACTCTTCGATGGGAGCATTCAGATCAAATATGTACAGCAACGAGCGAAAAGATTGCAACTTTTGTTTCTTTGTCTATAACTTATTATAAAGTGGAGCATGAAGATTCAAATTTTCAGGAAAATTGTAAAGGCTCATAAGAGATAGAATAAAGTTGGAACCGGCGGTTTCATTGTTTTCGCTTTTTCCACGATTTTTTTTTCGCAGATGGTCGAAGTCTGTAATTTGCCCCCACCCGCAATGTCGCACATAACGACGTCTATTGTTGGTATTTGATAAGCAATGGGTTCTCTTTAGAAGAATCAACCCGCATACGCTTGAAAATGTGCATGCTTTCACCACTAGTTGACTATCAGCTCTGTATAAATGAGAGAGATGCTGCAGACAGTCGTATTAGGTTGGTGCAAAAATAATGAGCGTTTTTCGATGCATCTTTTTCGGTGCACAAAATTTCCGGTTGTCATAATATCCACTATGATAAGTTATATTCCTTCTTGTAGCAAATTTCATGGCCTTTTCAAAATTTTGCCCATTTTGAACGAAATTCACATCTATGACTTTTCCTTTTCGGAATGAAAAGTGCCGGAACAGAATTTTTGTAGATTTCACTTTTGCAAACTAAAACTTGGCGGCGTCTCAGTAGGAGCCGTTCGGAATATCATACTAGCTTTGGCTAAGATAGTATGAACGAATACATGCCGCGAGGCTGGTTCCGAATTTTTCGACGTAGATGGCCCTGCTTCGAAAGCAAGGAAGGTCGTGTCGCCGTTCTTGGAGTTGGAGACCTCCAAGTGATGCTAGTGATTGATGAGAACCCATTCAAAACAACATGTATAGTTTCGCATAACGTCGCTGGTAATCATTGTTGTGATGTGCACAATTGGCTACATTGCAATCAGCCGGAATATTTCGGAATTCCGGATAAGCAATGAGGTGCATTGGAACGAAACACCTCAAACTAAGCTCATAGAACCGTCAGCAGCATCCCTCCCATTTGAGCAGAGCTGATAGAGGGAGTCAGGGTGACAGAATCATCCACAGAGGATCACTGCTTAAAGGCAGCACCCACGGAAATTTTCGCCTCTTAGATTTTGATCCCCTCATGATCCAATCGATTGTGGGGNNGGGTGCTGTTTAACATAAGAATCATATGAAGTTAAAATATGCCGAGATTTGAAAACAGTCGAACTTGGAGATTAAATATCCCTTTTTCGCGAGAATACTCGTGGAATCTGTTATTAAGCAGAGAAATCAAAAAATCACCCACATTGTTATGTTTCCCAACAACATTGCTGAAGGTGGAGGCATTGATGATGGCGTTGTTCCGCTTCTGACGCAACCTCAAGCCAAAGACCGTCCTCTCCTCCGTCTCAGTGGGGATGTAGTGGGGGTTTATCTGGAAATTACATAAGAATCAATGGTTGCACGCCATAGTGAGAAGGACGACACACCTTCAGTACACAGTAATTCCCGTTCTTCTTCTTGGCCAAGAGCGAGAGGGCAGCAGGGTCGTATCCTGGTGCAACGATGCCATCGGAGACTTCCCTGAACGGATGGTTCTCGAATTCGAAGATGTTCTTGATTGAAGACTTTGAAGATTTTGATTATACTGCTCCCTAGCCAAGAACAACTTTCAACACAGTAATCAGAACAGCCCTCAGCAATACCAGTACTTTCAACGTTGTTAAAATCTGCACTAGGAACATAGCCCGACTAGCGTAATTCGTCGAGTAGAAACCCTAGCCGCATCTCCTCCCAGTTGCTGCCATTCTCTATTTCAACTGCTGTTCGAGCTTTGTCTTTTTAGCAGCAATTGTTGAAGTTCCAATCCAATGAAGCCAGATCGGCCGTATTGGACATTTTCGTGACTGTGCCCCCGAGAAGCGCTCGTGGCATGCTTTCATCCAACTTCTGAAGCTGATCGCCATACTATAATACGTATCAACAACGTCCTACCCCTTAATTAAGAACTATTAATGAAACAAGTTCATTTCATCCTCGCAGTAGCGCCAAAAATTACTCAAGCAACAATTTCTCTGTGATTCAACTGTAGTGCGCTGGAATAAGTGAGGGCCCTGTCATTCTCTCGCAAAAAAATGCAAAATACAGCGATCATGCAAGGCAGAAAGTAAAAGGATCTACCAAATTCTTAATCACCACTATGTATTATATGATATGTACCATATATGGAGCCTCAACTATGAGCTCAGATCTCAAAAACGCGGCAAAACTGATAGACCGAAGACACGACGACATGATTTTTGCTGGCATTGGTAACTTTTACAAAAATCCTGAACTGCACCTTCCAAAGATAACGAATACATTTCCTGTACTTGGCAGAAATCGCAACGTTCTTCGTTGCGGCTAAAAAAGGATAGCGATGTCCTGAGAAACTGCTACCGGCTGGCAAATCCGCCCTTCTATCCGTAAACAGGGAAGATCAAATTCTCCTCGTTGGATTTCTATTAGGTCGTCAAGTATGAAATGTCTGATTTTGAATGAGACAGTTTCGGGTAATGTTTCTCCGACAAGATTGGGTACGAGCAATCCAAATATGCCCCTATGCTACCGGCACAGCCTTGCCATCTTACCGGTAGCATGGTTGCGCTAACGGCTTGGAAGCCAGGGAAGCAGGCGGCAATAACGTGGCGAAGTGCATTTCCAACATGATGTTGAAAGTGGAAAATTTTCTCTACCAAGAAGTGGACTAATACCTGGGAGAAGTTGTGGTCAAGTAGAGCAAGGTTTGGCCAGTGCAACGAATGGCAGGTGGACTCCTCTCCTTGCTCCCCTGGTTTACGCAGCGCGGTTTTGCAAAAAATGGTCAGAAAATGCCACCAATTTTTGGAGATCAAACTGTGAAAAATTCGTTCATCGAGCCACTTTACCTTGTCGTATTGCCTTGAACACCTGAATAATATAGGGTTACGAACGCCAAACCTTGCTGCATATACAGGCCTACTGTGGCTCCTATCCGCTCAAGCCACAGCTTCCAACACATCATAATCCAGGTTCATCACAACACCCACTTTGCAGGTTTATATCACCAGGAAGAAATTTCTAAAACATCGGTGTCCCGTTCCTTTATTAGCCACTCCCTTTCTAAACATTTCTAGGGTATTTCGAGTTGTCCTCACTTTACAGGCTCCGTGATGGAACCAATATTCCGAAATGATACGATTTTTTGTCTTCGAGTAGTTTCACAAAAGTTCCTCTCAAACAAAAATTTTCAAGTTCGTCAGAAATTAAATAGGTGATTTTGAGAGAGGGAGAATTTACCTCCATAATGGAAAGAAAGATGAGATTGGACCTAAAGAAACCCCGAAGATACCAGCTGTCAAACTGACCTCTCAAAAAATCAGACATTTCATACTTGACGACCTAATAATTTTTGCAGAGGCTCAGCGGTATACGAGTAAAGATTGTTATAATGGTACGGTAAATTTCACGTAATTTGATTTGCAATTTGTAATTTCGCACTAAAAGTCTGAGGGGCAGGTGAAACATAGCGCTAGTTAGAGGAGATTTCCGGTTGGTAGCAATGAACCATAGACTAAATGACACTAGTCTAGAGGCGTGATAACCTAAAAAAGAGCGGTGCGAGCGAAGGTAAACACGGAGCTCAGGGGCCTGGATGTGTTATTGAGATTACCTAGGGTAAACGCGTTTGCGCCCGAGTCAACGATAGGTAAATTTGTGTACACGTTTACCATCTATAACCTCTATGATACATGCGGCCTTAGCACAAGCATGAGCTTAGATCTTTGCCACATCGTTCTCTTACCTGTTAATGATCTTTGCCGTCAGTTCGTCGCATTTCTCTGAGAGTGCAATGAAGTCACCAAATGACGACATCCGGTCGGCTCCTGAAAATCTCAAGACTTCCGGAAAAAATACAGGACGTGGTCCACGCTCTAGAGGCGTCAACGAACACTACGAAAGCTCGTCAACCTTCAGGATAAAAGCGGTAACAAACACAGCAGAGACACTGTTAGCCTACCCATGATCGACATCAGCTTGTGCTCCCTCTCAGTATTCAACAACCAGTCCTGCTCTCAAGTACAGAAAACAAGTTCAGAACGATTACACACGAACAAAGACTGTTTGTGTTGAGTTTAAGTCGCAATTTCGCATTGTTGCTTACCTTCTGGAGGGTGTTTTGCGTGTCATTAGCCGCAATTCTGTGATCAGAGCTATGCGTTATGATGTTACTAATAGAAATACCAATGGATAATGGCAGTTTTGTTGATGACACGACAAATTAACAAGTTAATGATTCTTGATATTTTTGTAACTCACAGTTCTGGATAATATACACAATAGGAGCATGCCTTTCAATGGAGTAATCCTGATGGACAGAAAGAAATCTAGATTGGAGTCTGTGTAACGTGATACGAGTAAATCCGCTAATTTTGCAGTACTGCACATTCTAATAAACAGCGGCTTGGGAACAGCGACTACCAGAAGCCGCTCAAAACAAGCCAAAACAACGATCAAGGAGTGAATAAAGTTGATAAAGAGGCCGGCGTTGATCAATCCCGTCATGTGGGATGCGCCACGCATTCGACTTCATCTGAGCATTGTAGAGTCGTTGAATGCGTATGTGCCCTGTACAGAGACTTGTAGGGGGCATCCGATGAACCACGTCAGTGCTTCATCCTCCCAAACTCCTCTTGTACCAATTTTACGAACCCAGGGAATGGAAGGCTTGGACGACCACGAGCGCGATGGAACCATCGACCGTGAACCGAAGCGAAGCTCTTATCACTGCGCCACACGTGCCCTGATCAGGGAGTACTTTAGGGTGCGCCACAATTACTTGTGTACATTTTTTCTGTCTCAAAACATGATGGTTAAGCGAATTCACGGGCCATTTTGGGAGTATGTTTGCTCAAGCCATTCTTACCGTAAACTGTGGCTATTTTTCAAATTGATCTCTTTTCGCTTCTGCACAGGCTTGAAAAAACTTCCTAGCCAAGGGCTAAAAAATCGCTTCTTATTCGCGGTTGGTCTCTGTCCCGTACTTACAAATTTTCTAAGGTAGACTTCCGAATAATCCGGACTTCTATAGATCTATAGAGCTTGAGGCATCTCCATCAACGAAACCGCGCGATGATTCAATTTCAAGTGTTTACGGCAGTCTGGAGAGAAGTTATATCTGATATGCCAATTTCGCTGGTTTTCGCGATCTAAAAAGTAGTAACCAATACTGAATGGAGATCTGGTGACTGTCCTGCAATCTTCGGAGAGTCCCATAAGTCTGTGAATAAAACTTGGTTACTGAAAACCGATTGAGTTCCACCTTACAGAGAGAAATTAGTTCAAGTTCGGTCTGGGAATGAGTTTTTCCACTTTTTTGCCTACAATGATTGTCTTCGTTACTCCCTCTCTTTGCAGTCGCGCGGGTTTCTATTTGAATATCTTAGAAGGTGGGGTCTGCTCTACTATGCAAAGGGGGATAGACTTGCAAAGGGGGAAAGTCGTCTGTAGAAAAGTTAAGAAGGAAAACAGTGGTTGTCTTCGTTACTCCCTTAAATCTTGTGAAATAAGACCCGCGAATGACTGGCTGTGCTATCAGTAGGCCTCTTCAAGCCTGTACAGGCGCAGAACTGCGTCATTTGGAAAACAACTCAATGTTCAGAGCAGAGATGTCTATATCGAGCATCCTTGCAAAATGGCCCGCGAATACGCTCAACCGTCCTTGTTTGAGACTGAAAAATATACGCGCAAGTACTTAATTTTGGCGCACCCTCTGCATCAGTACATTCCCGTTCTGCAACGTGCACATCAGGGGTGTACGTAACAAAAAATTTGATCTCCGCAAATCGTAAATCTTGAATCATAGCTGAGGGTCTGAATACTATCGCAGAAGCACCTTAAAAACCCCTAGCGGCAAGGTTTGGTACTAGATGGTCCATTATCCTAATCTATTTGCAATCGAGCAACTGACGTGAGCATTAACATATTCGCTTCTTTGATATGTTTCTAAATAAACTGATTATTTAGATTATGCTTCTGTAATGGGATATTTTCTTGAGCCAGTTTCAGAGCCACTTTTCGAACTGGAGGTTCCAGCGTCTTCACGTGGAATATTTTTCTTTATTTTTATTCTAGTGTTCCAACATGGAACTTGGTTTTATAGAATCTAATTTCACGTGGGATTTCTTTTTATTTCAGTGCTCCAACATCCGGCAGCTTTATTTTAGAGGGTAGGTTACGAATGGCTCGACTTTCTAGGCTCCGATGAGGGTGAGAACGCCGAAACGTTGGCCGAAATAAAGACTGGTACTAGCCTTGGCCTATTGCTGAGCGTAATCAACTTCTACGGGCGTATCGACATATGGATCGTTGGACCACTGTAGTCGATGAAGGTCTAGAGTGACTGTACAGTGAACTCCAAACGGTCGTAGACAAGGGCTCCGTATCCCGGTGCAGAAGACAACCAGAGTGCCCGCGCCGCGGTCCCGGTCCTTGTTTACGAGCGTTTGGCGTTCACTGAAGCTATCTTGCAAACCCCACCTGGTTCTTTATTCCCAAGTTCGAAGAGGCACAAATGCCTGACACCGCGCGGTGGGGTGCTAAGTATCTAGGAACGGTGGACGCCGGCGCCATTCTCTGCATCGCATAATGGCGCGGAAGTTCCTCATCAACTCTAGTACGGATCCCGTCCAGGAAAGATGGCTCCGTGGAAATGCACGATGAGTTAGTGAGCACTTGAAAACGCTGGAACTTCTAGTTTTAGGGACGCGGCTCTGAATAGGTTGCGGGATGAAGAAAAGCCTCCAATAACCTAGGTTGTTGCAGATCTCGTGCAACGTCCAAAGCATCAGAACACAAGGTAGTAAGCCTAACGGGTAAACACGGGTAAACAAAGACATAAATAGCTCGATATAGTTACTCCGAGTGGAAGTTTTGGAGGATAAAAACAGTAGAATGCCGCGGGAAAGCAGCAAAGCTACTACGTCATCACAATACAGCTTCGTTTAATCCATGCTGCGTTGATTATTTTAGCATGCATTACTGTTATTAGAATGAAAAATCCTGTCCTTCTGTCCTCTTCTTCTTGTCATGGAAAAAACCTACATTTCCATAGCGTGAACAGCCAGAAACTTTCACAACCACCTATTATCAGGGATTTATAAAACCAGGAGGCGAACCGTACTCAGACACTCATTCAGGATGTCTTCTTTGCATGCTGTAGAAGGATTGCAGTTATTCAGTCAATTCATGCTGTAGTAGTACTGTAGTTACTAGATTTCCTAAATTTATCAATAACAGAGTTATACAGTTCAAATTCTTGACCTCAAAATGTGTATCTCTTGGATTACTGCGGACATTTGAATCATCAAGACCTCGTAGAGGATCGACCTGGTTCTCCGAGACCACACCAGAGCGGTTCTCTGTCTCAATTTCCTCGTCCAAACTACCGCTGCAGGTCAACGACTCACCCGTGGGGGACGCTTTGGGACCATGGAAAGCAAATCACCGGGCGTTACATAATGTCGGTCGCGGTTGGGCAAGTTGGATTGCGTTTGAGACATAAAACGCGGATTGATTGCTTGCAGCCTCTGCAATCCCACGTGGCCACCGAACGTAAATTCCAAGGAAATAGTAGCGCGGAAACGTTGTTTCGTCGTCCACTAGATTATGGCATAAAAGGGTGAGTTGAGGGCCGAAGATGGGGGATTAGGCGGCCGTGTCCGCACGGCTTCATCTCAAAACAACACAAAGTCCAAGCAGCGCTACGAATGAGATGGACAGCCGAGAGGATCAGCTGGTAGAGCTTGGAAGAACAGGATGATGAGGACGACTCACCTCTTGCGCGGGCGTACGCGGCCGCCAGCGACGGCTTCTTCGGGTCGAGCGGAAGGTCGGACACCATGCAGGACTGCGCCTCGGCGTCGTTCAGCGGAAGGCCGATGGCGGCACCTGGAGCAGAAGCTGGTCCTACTGCTGCTGGGGCTCGTCTCCGGGGTAGGAACACTGACCTGCTGGGGACACATGCTTGAACGAGGCCGCAGCCGGCAGCCCTGTCGCATCCGTGAGCTCCTTGACCAGCTGCCAGCCGTTCAGCGCATCCAGAATGTTGATGTAACCTGGCGCACCGTTGAGCACTGAAAGTGTAGAAATCCCGAAGTATGCAGGAAAGAAATTACGACGGATCAGGTGGATGTAAAGTGCAAAAGGAGAACAACAGGTCCACACTCACTTCCGCCATAAGGATTCGTTGCGTGAGAAACATTATAACAAAAGTGCACGAGTGGAATAAGGAGCAACAGCGTCAGGATTCACGGACTTTGGCATAGAGGTCCTAGGATTCCCAGCCACCAAAAATGGACAAATTTCGCTGGCAAAATATGGCGTATCATGCTAGTCTTACCAGTTTTTCCAAGCTCTGACAGAGAAGAAGTGAGCGAGCGGACTGTACTGTTTAACTTGGAGAATCCATCCACCTCAGAAAGGAGGGTAGGTAATGACGTTCCAAGAAACACTCATAAACTTCATTACAGCGACCTCAAAACTGCTCACACCTTCTAGAGGGGAGATCTTATTTGATCTACTAACCTGCCAGTAGAGGCTCCAGAAATACACTGTAACCTTCTGTATCTTTTTGAAGTTAAATCACATAAAAACCATCATCCGGGTACAGTGTTTCCAAACTTGTCCTCAGCTAAAGCAAAACAGCAAAAGCAGCAACAGCAATGTTGTTCTCTTCCAAAAAATGTCATCCATAAAAACATTGACTAAATTGGAATACGAGGCAGAATTATGATTTGTCCGTAGAGACCTAATTTGTTCAGTGAGATTCGTTCTGAAAAGGTATTCTGTTGAAACCTCACCCATTCCTAATTCAAAAAAGTTAGCCCCCCCCCCTAAGAAATTCAGGCCTCAACAAGCTATAATAGATCCAAGTAAACTTACAGTTTAGTTAGACATTTAGTTAGACAGCTGACTTGAATTCTGTTAATATTTTCTGGCAAAAAAATTGCGCGTTTGCTCGCTCTGCACAAAACGAAATTAGACACAAGGAATTTAGCAACAAAATTGCAAAGAACGCATTGTCCCCCCCCCCCCGCATTGAAAAGTGACCATCAGAGGCAAAATAGACGTCCAATCATTTGTATGGTTACAAAGAAATAATATTTACTACATAAAGGTATACGAATGGGAAAAATGGATTCAAAAAATGTATACATTGAAAATAGTCCCTTTGTTCGATACTAAGAACCAATAATGTACTGATGTATACGAACTCGAATATTCAATTAAACTGTACGAATGGGTAGAAAATCGGATGCTCGAAAAAGAATGAGAGCAATATGTACTGCGTAAGGGGGAAGATCAGAAATAATGTAGATTTCTCTCATCTTTAGATATCTGAAATTTTTTATCGAATTTCGAATTTTAGATCAAAGCGATAAGGCTACGGTTCTATTCGGTCCCAAGAATGCTTGATTTCAACACATGGATTTAATTCCGTAAATACTGTGAGAAGTTATAAGAAGGAATATTTCAGAAAAATTCGAAATTCAGCTGGTGGATAACGATATGCATAGTTGTAGAATTAGGCGGAATCTTCTTTATGAACAGATTTTGTCAATGTTCCTGTGGGAAAAAAAATAGCAGATGAGTTCATACGGCCTGATAAAATATGCACATCTCGTTTGTCCATAAAGTGACGCGCAGCATTTTGCAGATGAGAGTGTGAATAATAGAGAGAATCACACGGGACGGAGCTCGCTTCTCTTCGTTTCTCCGGAGCAAATCTAAAATATGTCAGGAAAAGCACCTTTTATGGGCATCTCTTCTTCGACGGCAAAGAGCTCGGCGTCGGACTTTTGATGAGGATTTGTGCCTGAAATTTGCATAATCCTCGTCACAGCTTAGCGCTGATTGGGCTGAAAATAGCCTGAGCAGGCACCGTATCTGAGCGGAAGACTTCGTTCTCCGTTGCCGGCGAACTGTCGTCGCATGTAGCCGCTGATCGACTCGTCGTACGAAGCGGTGTGCTCGAACGCCTGGAACATGGAACGTCTCTGCAGCACTACCACTGGACGCGCGCCACTTTTCTCAGCCTCGCGCCTGCTTTGTTTACCCTCGAAACGGGACACCTCCAATCTTATGTGGGAATGGGCGGTAAACATATAACATCCAAAAAATGCCGCATTCGACGACGGCGAGACAGCCCGTCTAAGCCCTTTTCGCCTCATCAGCTCAACACCTCGAATTTCCAGCCCGCGCGCGCAAAGAGCACAGGCGAAGAACAACACGGCGGCATTTTACCCAACATCTGCGGGAAAGGGCAAAATTTTCGAGTTTCCAGCGAGAAAGCAACTTATTTTCCCAGGAACAACTGCACTTTTTGCTTCGAGCGGGACAGCTTTCTTCACGGGCAACTTCCTTCGCAATGCTTTTCCATTGTCCATAATGTCGATGGCTCGCGTTATTACCCATTTGCATCTGCAGCCACTGATTTTTACAAAGGAAAATTGAAAAATTGCCGAGCTATACTCGAGTGCAGGTGCTTGGAAGCCACCGAGTTCAGACAAAATGGCAAACAAACCATTTAAAGAATTGTTTTTGAAGAAACCCACCAAGGAATACATCCAGGAGAAATGAAAAGTGTTGCATATTGGGAGCAATTTCTCAAAAAGCCATCGCGTAAACATGTATGGGCAGTCAGACTAGCACAAAAGCAGTAAGAGTAGCATGGAAATGTATGGTTCGTCCCACTAGGGAAGATATGCCTTTGGAAAGATTACAGAGAAAAAAGGAGCGCAGTAAAGTGTGTACTATTCGGAGAAGCAGACGAAAAAGGCAGACCGTAGGCATAAGCACTCAACCATCGCCGCTTTTGAAGGATGTTATAGGTAGAATTTGACCATAAAAAAAGAAATCAAAGATAATAAAAAAACAGTCTGCTGCACATGGCAAGGTGAAATTGAAGGAAGGGAAGTCTACCAAGGATATCTCCGTGGAAAAAGATAGTGGATCTGAGGCCTGTTGGTGTTCAAAGGAAAAATCGTCTAAGCCAGCCAATGTCTTCAAATGGAAAAAGAAAATCACTTCATCGGGTGGTCCACTGCATTATGGCCCTGCTAAACCTAACTTTTTTTAATTTTAAACTTTTTTAAAACTTAAACTGACCAGTGGACAAAATATCCTATTTAGGCACCACCATTAGACAGACACACACCCACCTTATGACAAACATGGCCGCGTCTGTAAATCCTATCAAAAAGCCGCGAATTCGACTGCGACCTCGGCTTGGACTCGTCCGAAATCGACGGCTGTAGCCGTTTGTAGGCCATCGACGAGATGCGGGACATCGTGTGTGGGGTCCTTGGACGTGGACGGAGGGACCACACCTGTGGACTCAGCAAGCGTTACCTAATGAGGCGACGAAACGGCAGCAGCAGCAGAAGGATCACGAGTCGGTTGGGCGATTTCCGTCCGGAAAGGAGGCGGAGCAGCGAAATCGCGTCGACACCAAAGTCATCGCCCAAAACAGCGTGCCCCTCTGCACTCATCGCCGCCAGCGCTATTTCGCCACATCCCGGATGAAACAATTAATTACGATGCAAAATAGCTGAATTCACCGGAGTACACCGCGACGACATTTCTTGCCGTACAAACACGCCATAAGCTGGTCGTTGACGGCGACGCCCCAGGGCTTTCGACACGGCTTTTGAGAGCAAGCCCAAGGAAAGCCCAAGTCAAAACAAAGTAGCCAGGCAAAACTAGCCCACATTTCCTTACCGTTACCGTAAGGATCACCTAGGAGTCGTCTGCTGATTGGGTGAATGGTCTAGACCGTATCTCGAATCCATAGCCGCACGGGAAAACTACCAGGGAAAGAATCCACGAATCATCGGATTACATACATACATGGATTGAAGACAGGAGACCATCTCATTTCCACATCGTTTCTGCTCCTCGTCTCCTTCGAAATTTTCCCCAGCACACAGACTCCAAAGATACATTTACAAGAATTATCCCCGGAATGCCAGTCATTTACTTTCCGACGACCTAATCTCTCGCAACTCTTAGGAGTTTTTCCCACCGACACTCGGCTTTGTGTCGTGCATTGGATCTTATCCACTGAATGCATGAGAACGATGTTGGAACAACCATGATGAATTTCTCATGCAGGAATGGGGAAAGAGCGGAAAAGCTTGCCCGCCCAGATCCTTTTGTTTTCTGAAATGAAGTTACATATTTTCGTTTCCTTGACGGTTCAAGCATTTTTCCATTATCGACGTCATTTGTGCACAGTATTCTACTCCGATATTAATAGGACTACTTGTTTTTTCCATTTATATATTTGTTTTAATTCAATCCTAATGCTAGCTCCAACAGGGCGATCCGAATTGTAGGGCAGTCTACTCAGCAAGAAGGTGATTGACGGGTAACCGAGCTTAAGTGGCTGATTTCACATAAAGCATAAGCTAGAAATAAAGTTTAGCTCAGGACGTTGATGGCATTGGAGGGCTTATTGGTCCGCTAACAGCGCTGATAGATGGCATGGCGGGGTTCGCTAACCTGACGAAGACGAGCACAGAAAGGAGTGCTCAAATCATAGAGACTACTCGATCGTTCGGATCAAGCAGTCCTATTAAAAATTGCGCTGTAATCGAGAGAAAAGTCAAATCGAAAGCAATATAGGAACCTGGTCGGGAAAAAATTAAATTTCTTTGGGATTGATACAGCTCCGTGAATTTTAATGGAGAAAATTTGTAGCCGGCTCTGAAGAGTGTCTCTGGGCAAACATCAGGATGTTAAAAGAAGAATGCGCACTGACTTTCTTAGCAAATACGTTGCTGCTCCCATTTCGTTTAACATTAGACAGTATTGCACTACTGGGGTTCCCGAGGGCGGGGTTCTTTCCCCGCTGCTTTTTGTTATTTACACAGCCGATTTGCCATCGAAACTGAAGGTTCGTCAATCCATAAAAGTCGGACTTTATGCTGATGACATCAAAGTGTATGCCACTTACGTTGCCAGTAATGCTATTCCAGTCCATTTTGCTTTATCTGAGGCGATAGCTGCAATGAAAGATTGGTCATTACCGCATAACATCCCTTTAAATATGTCGAAAACAAATGTGTTACATCTTGGCGATGCACCTTATGTGGATTACACCATTGATGACCTAACTTTAACACGCAAAACTGGAGTATAAGATCTCGGAGTTCTTATAGATGAAAAGCTTAGTTCCCGAAGACAAATTGATCATGTAGTGAATAAAGCTCGCAAATCATTGTTTCAAGTCTTTCGTAATGTCCATACAAACGATCACAAAATTCTAGTGCGTCTTTTCAAATCCTACGTCTTGCCGCATCTAGAGTACTGCTCGCAGGCTTGGAGCCCTTGTCTTAAGAAGGATATAGAGAAAATCGAAAAAGTCCAACAGACGTTCACGAGGGTGCTTCTCTGTAGAACACATCCCAATATCGCCTATCTCGATGCAATGCCCTCATATTAAGAACGTCTAAGAGAGCTTAACGTTCATAGTTTGGAACATCGACGAGTGTTCCGGGACCTTGTGTTTGCTTTCAAAGTTCTAAGGCTAGAAGTTAAATTGAGAGCAAGTAAATATTGGCTTTTCAGACCAAGTAATGGGAGAAGAGGTGGGTTCAACATTCAGCAGTTGATTCACGCTTGTGTATTGAACTCGAAAAGTCGTAATGCATTTTTCATGAGAACCGTAAGATGGCTGCGATGTCTTCCGGCCGAGGTCATTCACTCTCCTTCTGGGATGGTGTTCGCACGACGCTTGCAAAAGATCAATCTATCTAGAGTGCTCACTACCACCTCTAGTTGACTCGTCAGTTGGAAAATTCCCTACTTAGAAATTAAAAATTCCCTATTCCCTATTATCGACGGTGATTAGGCTAGGATTTGTTCATTATTCTTTTTTCCCTCAGCAGTTTATTAATTGTTCATTCTCATCAAATTACTGTGCTTGCGAATGCATTCACTCTGCCTCTGCACAGTTTTGCTACTCACTATGCCGAATGTGGTTCGTTCCCTGGGCTTCCTCTAGGTCAACGCCCGGGGTTTGTATTTAGATCAAAGAGGCCCTTGCAATACAGGGCCCTCCCCGGTATATTAGATACGATGGCGTAGCCTGGACGTGGATATTCCAATGACATCATGTTTGTGTTATAGATATTGGATAGGGAAACTAGTGCAATGGAAGCACGTTGAGGCAAACATTTCTACAACCCTCTCTTTCCCACGCACAAAATATCCTAAACCCAAAACTAGCTGCCGTCTTCCGCATAATCATATATTGAGTTTCCAGTTTTATCTAGATAATCATTCGTTGAGTGTTTGTTCTGATGAAGTTTTTTTATTGTATTTCTACATGTTTCATGTTTGTTTTTGTTGCACATGTTGGAGCATCTTGAGTGTACAAATAAATAAATAAATAAACTGGGAGGTTGTTTCTGGGCGTTTTACCAGTACAGTGCTCCAGCGGTTAGGTTACATTTGTTCCAAGAACAGGGAAACAGTATATTTCAGGACCAGCTGGATTTGCCGTTTGGATATTCAATTGCCCAGAACACAATCAATTGGGTTATTAGGTGTTCGAAGCACTCAAGACCTAGGCTTCCTCTATCACCCATAGAAATCCAGAGTGTCCAAAAAAAGCACTCTGAAGAACGAAGGATCAATTTGACACGAACCACTTGCGCGTCTGCGATTCGCAACTTCACTGAATGTCTCAAGGTCAGTTTTTTAGCGAATGGAGGATATTTCTGAAGATTGTCTGGTTTTTTATACCGTAGTGAACAGTGAACATAAATCATGTGACAAATCCTTCAAATTACTACGAAGTTCATTCTCTAACTGCCATTTTCTTTGTTACCGTATTTATGGCCAGTCCTGTAGAAACGTTTGAGTTCCTCGTTCTGCATGCGCTTTTCTTTCGGAAAATGACACCAATAAAAACCCTAGATCGCTTAATTATCAGGTTTAATATATGTTCGCAACCTGAGTTTGCAACTGGGTGCTCATTTCTGGGAACTCAAAGTTACCTTTACGGATTCTTCGAAAACCGGATGTTTACATCACAATGGCCCGAGGCCGGAACCATCGACCCGTGCTATGATTCCCAACTCAACCATCCCACTGGACGAGCATACATGCAGAAAATTGACGGCATCCGGCCAGGCCTCCTGCAGCCACCTCGGCCAGAAAGGACGTGCTGTGCGCAGGTCGAGTCGCGCCTCGTCTCACGACCTCAGACACCTCGTCTCACCTAGCATTTGGTGACGCCTCGAAAAAACTCATTAACAGCCGGAACAACAGGACCCGACGGCCAAAACCCCGCACTCCGCCCTAATTAAACACTCGTCCACGTGTCGTATTGTACTCATTTGAATTTGGGAGTTGACACCGAGATGTGTCACTGGCGACGAGCGACGACAGCAGTGCAGGAACGCGTGTACACATTTCGAAGACGCGTTAATTAAACGGAACGGTCTATTCCTGGAGGAAAATTAAGCGGCAAACAGCGCACGCCTCCGTTCATTTTTGCAGAAAGTTCGATCTCCGAGAAAAGCAGACCACTCGGATGAAGCATTACGAGAAAAAAGCGGTAGTTTATTCGATGAAAAGGAAACGTTTCCGTCGAGTAGCAAGCAGCTTTCTATAAAACGGAGTTCTTCGTGCCTTCCACATCATGGTCATTTGGTAACTTGTGGTAATTTTGCGAGAAACACTTATATTTAAAAGTCAATGCGAAGTTTCTCCTTGCAAACCCTGTAGTTTCCAAATGCGCACAGAGTGGCTCGCTTGAGTGCTAGTAGTATTTATTTCTCGATTAATTCAAGACTAATCTCAAGGGAAAAACTGCTCAAGTCGCAGTTTTCCTGCTCTAGTTGACGATACCTTCGTACGTACAAATCCTTTGTCAGAATTTACCACTGTGGAGAAAAGTTTTTCGATGTTACTAAACAATAAAATCTGTTGAAATTGCTGGAAATGAAATTCTAATGGGGTTACTGAAGGATTCACTAGGACATATCAGGTACTCTGTCTTTTGCCTTCACTTGTGCGTCGAATTGGCGGTTAGCAATTGCTGGCACATTTGTGACAAAATGTAGACTAACCCTCGTTGACGGCATTTTGGGCGCTGCTCTTTGCTTCTCAGAAGCTATTGTTACATGGGTGCTAATCCATAGGAAATGATGACTTCACAAAACAAGCAATGCAGCTAAAAATATGAGAAGAAGTCTTTGACGCTTCAGTTAAGCAATTCCGTGCCTGTTGTTCGTATTGCTAGAGGATGGGTCGGACTCCTCTTCGGAGGGAAGAATTGTGATATGATCATGCTCATGGTTCTTCTATAGAAGCGTGTGGTTTCCACAAAATTAGCCCATTGAGGTGAAAGCATTAAACTCAAAGTACGAAATTTTCTAGCATTAGCAAACTCTGCTTCTGCGCAAATCCTAGATTATGGAAAAGAAGGCTAGGCGGAAGGATGTCATGTTCCATTACTTCCCTTTGAAGCATATCAACTTCCTCTTTCATGAAGTGCTTCTGCGAGGTCTTTTCGGTGTTTCCAAGGAGATTCTTCAAGTAAAACAATGTTCACATGACCAAGATCCATTCCTGCTCATCCACTAGGAAATTGATTGAGATTTTTACATGATAATAATCTCCATGAGCTGCAGATCACAGCAGTGAACATGATAACGCGCAACACTGCCAGGGAATCCGTTCTTCAGATCGTAGTTTTGGGGATAAATTGAGCGAAGCCAAAGAAAAGATCAAGATTTTTTCTATGCATACGCTCAAGAATGTTGGCAATGCTGTAAGCGAGGACTTTGCCTTCAAGAATCTCCTTCTGGTACAGAGGAGGTGCCCGCTCTACGATCCACGGGATTAATGAAAGTGCAATTTTTCCAAGCGTACACATACGTGCATAAATCATATCCCAATTCCTTGCCACAGCGATGTTTTGCGCCACTGGGGGAGAATTAGGCTTTTCCTTTGACGTGGACTAGTCTTGTAACCGGAGTGACCGGTTATTTGGAGACTTAACAGTACCAAATCAGTAACCAATCCGGCTGAAGAGCCAAGCCCACGACATGAGGTCACCAACATGAAACAGTGGTGTCTACTAACCCTTTGAATACTTGGGTGACGCACGTTGAAATCTCGAAATCGTATAGAACAGGCATTTGCCACACCACCACGGCACTTCTTGTTCAAATTGCCCCAAGACTTTTCCAGAAGTTGGAATAATTCCACAAGAATGGAGTTATTATCCACAAAAATCATGAGAAAATTGCTCTAACAACGCACTCAACCAAAAATTGAGCAATATTCTGAACGACGCGGGAAAGGAGACTACAGGGAATGGACATTACAGATTACTGGAATTGCCATCGAACATTTCAATGTCTTCCGCACTGATAATATGCGTAAAACTGTTTATGTGGATAAAGGATCAATTTGCTGTTAGAAGTGCGAGGATATACCGCTTTAACGCCACACCACTCAGCTTCACCCGTAGAGAAAAGAAGAGAGAACCTAGAAGAAGCATGCATTTGCTTTCACCTCGGTGAAAGTCGAAAGCAATTCACAACATGAAATGGCTGAACTTACCAGTAAAAACGCCAAGGATTTCCTTGAAAAAAAATGCAAAAAAAGATTTTTGTGACAAAGCGATTTGGTTCGGCAAGAAGATCTCTAAAGAACAGAAACTGTGCTTACTGGAATATTAGCTGCAAAAAGCGGCTTCTCAGACTGATTGCTAAGGGCCAAACGAATAAATCACTATCGCCGTTACTCAACCAAATTCACGAGAGCTGTGGTTTCGTTTTAGAATTTTCACAGCGATTTTTAGACCTGCGAATTGGCCTCCTTCTAATATTGTGAATGTGACAATGTCCTGACGATGAAGCGAGCCCCTATTATCTGCTCACAGTTCGTTCCCGGCACCTCGCTGTCTTGTGATAGGGTCCACGAACGTTCTCGGGGAAGGAATAGTAGTGATTCAGGAATACATCAATATTTTTGTTCACGGTCGTTCAGCTAACGGCTCGTTCCCGAGAGCGTTCTGAGCGGACTGGCCATGAGGGAGGTTTCTCAGGTTTATTACTCCCATTGTTCTCTCGTTTCCTAACTTCTTTTTCTTATTTTTTTCTCGTTTCGTGACACATTTCGCTATATGCACCATTACTTATAATCGCTCCTCAGACGGACAAACTATGTATATCCAACTTTGCGTAGAGAGAACCCGTCCACCTTGAAAATTTTGTTACTTTCCCGTTAACACTGACGAATTTCGTCATAGTTGTCCTGGACTTACAGAACACCTGTGAAAGAATAGCTTAATTTTGAGCTTACTTTTTTCGGGAAGAAGGGTTGTGGACACAAAGCGTACGATAAACATGAAGTTCCAGAATCCCATACACAAGCCCAGAGTAAAATCTTCTTGCTCAATGTTTGCTGCATGGAACATCAACTTTCCCTTTATCAATATGTCAACTTTCAAAACAAAAACCCAAGTCGTCCACTGAGGACAGATTACCCCATCGAGGGTTATTCCGAAAAAAAAAACTTTCCACGAAACTGGATATCAAGAATTTCCGACCAAATTCAGCAGCACAGTTAACTCCGCTCAATTTTTGATGAGATTTTTGGACTTTGCAAAGCTTGAGAGTTCAGTACGACACCTACGTGGCCCGTGAATCTGTTCCTGTAGCTATCTGGGACAATTCTCAGCGTCCTGAGATACAGTCTATAAAAAAAAATCGGCGGACTCCAGTTCGGCGGGGAAGGGGCGCGCGGCGCGGTCGCCATCCGATCGGCAGCCTGAGATTCTATGGAAAAACAGGTGATCTATGATATCGACCGACCTTGCGAAGCGGCGCCACGCCCAGCAGGAGTCCGCCGATTTTTTTATAGACTATTAAAATGATTCGATTTACGGGGTTAACCTCTTACACTCCTATCGGGAGAACCAGAACACTTCATTGTCACTGGTATAATAGCTTGTGAAGTGCTGTTGAACTTGCACTTCCTAAGAGTTCATCCTACGACGGATATGAATCCCCACAATTATTCGAGAACGTGAACTCACAGAAAGGTCAGTTCCTTGGATATCCCAGTCATTGTGAATTTCAGACGCGCTTACCATCGTAGCCGGTGAAATGCTGTTGAACAGCAACAAGCAAGCCAACTACTCCACCCACACCACACAAACAATGCTGCACGTCATCTATGAATAGCGAAAGAGGTAGCCGCCCCTGAGCCCTCGACATCGCTCATGTCATTTCATATAAAATTAGGAAAACCACAGGCGAACGAAGTGGCTCTGATAGGCCTGCGCGTCTGGAGACAAATTCCTTGCAAAAACACGCACTTCCTCCATGACGAGTGGCATAAAAGCCAGCGGACTACTTTTATGGCGACTTTAAGAGCTATAACCGACTACTACATACATACTTATAAAGGTTGAGAAACCCACCTTCAAAGCAAGAAGTCGCCTTTCTTCCACCGAGACACCGCCGCTGCGAATCTGCAACAGACTTGCGTTACAAATCTGTCATATGGTCAACAGATGAAGAGCAACGGTGAGAAGGTGATGCTATCGTAACATCATGCTTTTTTTTCGGAATAAACGGCTATATATCGTCCATTCATGTGTGTGTCTAATACATACATACTTCATTACTATATTGTTTGTTATTTGTTATGTTATTCACGAGCTAGTATAGCTGGGATCCTGCTTCGCAGAGATCCACACAGGGGGCCAGTAACTGCCCATCTCGATGGAGTTCCAGCTATACAGATAGGAAAGGTCAAATAAGGTACCATGGAAAGGGCAAGAGCAGAGCTTACTAACCTCATTGTTCACCAAAAGACGTGGTTTTACCCTAAAATCGGAAACTTTCACTTTTGAAATTCATAATCCAGAACGCAAGAGCACACGTTGCGCTGCTTATCTAGGACTTGCACATGATTCACTTTTTAAAAAAGTGAGGTACAGCACCGCATAATTCGAAGGACAAGACTACAGTAGGCAACGGATGAACAGCGTTGTTGTTCTGGGTTCGCCCTAAAGGAGTCGTATAACTACTTCTCTTTGAAGCTAATGTAATAGGAAGTTCAACTCTGCAGATCGGTCATAAATGGAGGGATCTAAAAAAATTCTCATTGATAGGCTCGGCTCGGCAACTTCTCTATCGAATTTTGCGATACCATCAAGTTCAGCAATTGAACTGAAATTTGTGAACTGTGTAGGGCAATTTATACTGGATGCGTGCGACTGACGCGCGTGCGACTATATAATGAAGAATAGGGGCCAGTCGCACGCGTTTACGGCCTCGCAACGGCCACGCGTTCTTCTCATTGAGAATTTCATGCCACGTTGACCGGTCTTCATAGAAAATCTTCCGCAAATGGATGCGTGCGTCTGGAAGTCGCACGTAAGTCGCATCCAGTATAAATTGCCCTTATGATAATGAAAAGACCCCACAATCAGCCATACAGTTAGAACCGAATACGCTCGAAAGAGAGGATGAGGCCGAATATGTTCGAATTGAATATTCGCTTTCGAATACATCGGAAATTATTAGGTTGATGCAAAAGAAATGTCGCTCTTTTTTCAGAACCATATAATTTGGTCTGGACGTAGTATGACATCTAGGTGTAAATATAATCTTGTAGGGGCAAGCAAGCTCTTTCGTTCCATACGTATGTATAGAGATGTCCATTTCTGAGGCCATTTATACTTATGGTGAATACATTCTAAATTAAAATGTTGCATTGTCGTCTCTAGAAATAGTTTTATGTCACCCAAAAATGTGCTGTCATACTTGGCTAGCCTAATAGCTTCTGAAGCGGTAACCTTAGTTCTGATCAGGTAGGAGGGGGGGGGGGGGGAATTTTATCCGCCGAGAGTATAGAAATAAGCACATAAAAGGAAGGCCATAGACCTTACATACCAGAGCGGAACTTGTCAATAAGGGAGCTCAGTCTCCTATACTTTTTCTGACGATGGACTCAGCAATAAGCACAATTTTCGCGTCAGAGCTCGAAAAGTTCACTTTTTGGCCTTCAGCCTCAGTTACGTTCACATGGGAAACGACTGTCGGAAAGAACAAATCGCAAGACGAGGCAATTTATCCACTGTCTATGTAGTTTTGTTCTGGTTCTTGGAATGCTTTTGGAGCACTTGGGAACGAATAAAATCCGAATAATTTTGTCTATTCAATAAACAATTTAGGAAGCATTTTGAATCATCAGATATACGAAAATAAGAAAGCCCTACGATTCCACTTGTCTTCCAGACAACATAGTCTTGGTCTCTAATGTAAAAACTTTTGAAATTTTGATTTGATAAAAATTTTCGATATCCGGAAGCCAAAATATCCGGTTTCAAATAAATGCAGAACTAGAGGGTTCCATCAATAGAGACCAATATAGTGCTGCATCAAAGACAAGAAGAGTTTTAGAATTTCTCACCCCTAAATATCTGCATGTTTCAATTATTTCCTAGATTGCTGATTAAAGTGACGAAATTATTCGGTTTTTATTCGGCCCCGACTGTCGTTTTCACTAAGAGTTCCTTAGGAAGAACATGAAAAAGAAAGAAATATTTTTTCCTTCTACATTCACCACAGGCTCATTTATACGTACATATTTATGCGCACTATACAATAAAAGCATATCAGAAAAGAAAAAAACCCGTAGAAGGAAGTACTCTGCGCTCCGACAACTTCGACATCTGTACCTCGTCATGTGATCTCTTTTGAAGAGATTGAAAAGAACAGCACGCTCAAACAGATTGACCATAAAATTAATTGAAGGCGCCCAATGTGGGCAACAAGCAGGAGACTCCTTCAAAACAAGGAGTCAAGAGAACCTCCCAACGGAGGAGCTCCAGACATTCAAATGACAGACATACATAAGCAATTCCCTCGCGAATCAGCGCCAAGCGACTAAGGAAAAAGCGAGCATTCAAAATTCCGCGCAACCCTCGACGATGAATGTGCTGCGCTCGAGTGCTCGCTCAGTTTGAAAGAGTGTTCCTGCGCGAGGAAGCTCATCGGAATGTAAGAAAAAACCCGCAAAGTTCGTTGCCGCGGGATGCAACGGGGGAAGCTGAGAAAAGTCCTCGCCTCCCAGAGACAACTAAATCCACACGTCGATGTGAGGGCCGGTGGTGTTACAGAGAATTCCAGAAGTTTTACCGCCCCTGAATAAGCCGGAGCACCACTCGCAGGAACTAGACATGTAATGACTTTCTATCCTCATATTTTCTACGAGACAAAACAACTTAGACATAAGGTTGGTCCGAAAGTCCTGCACCAAATTTAACATTTCGAACAACAATAACATTATTGTTCGTAGGTGGAACCTCGTCCGTCGTTTTTATAACAGATAGGTAGCAGAACATATGTAGTACCACATTCCACTACAAAATCGTCTGATGAATAAAATAAATAAGTATTAGTATTCTGATTAGCGAAATAGTTAGTCCATCCGTAGGCGCTCACGTTTTTGGCCCTGTTAAAATCAAGCCAATGATTCCGGGCAATTTATGACCCAACTGCGAATGTGTCACTATGCTCGTGCGATATCATGGGTCGTAGTGATTTTAACCTGTAAAACTACAGAGATCAAAAATCCATACGGATACTGCTGCCCTGATCTGTGTGTTGAAGAATTTTCGTCTTCTGTTCAAACGTCACAGCTCAACGACAGGGCAACGATAGATTCTATATCTGCAGAACTTGAGAGCCAGTTTTTATGGAATTCTCTAAGAATGAACCATAATTAAAGGAGCGATGCCACCGCAACTAATGAACACGTCGACATGGATCCCCAGTAAAAACCATAAAGCTAAATATACCACTGATGGGGCAGAAGATATTTCTGTTCCTACTCGAGGTACTCATAGAAGGTGCTCAAAGACTTAAAAGGCCGAGGGGTACCTCATATCATTTCCGAGTTATTAACATATTCCGAACCTCCTCGATGCGCTGACTCCGGCAATGTACTTGAAATGTCCCAAAATGGTCTCTAAACCCTTTTCCGTGACGGGGTCTGTACCAGTTTGCTGGAGCAAATTGACGTGCAGAAACGTGTATCACCGTTGATCTCATCGATCGGACAGGACAGGACGTGTTCACCCGACGTTCCTGCCGTGGCGGGCAGCCAGCACAAGCACCCGCTTCTTGGAGCGGATCCGCCCCTGATCCAAGAAGCGGGTACTTTGACCCTACCAAAAACAGGGTTTTTGTCACTTCTGGGATTTTTACTGTACACTGTTGGAATCAGCGTGGCGAGAAGGTCAAGAATCTGTTAATATCCTCGATGTGAGAAACGAGGTGGTCCCCTGCCTTTGACGAGGCTTCCAATATAGAGTTTTATTTGATGTACACTCCGAAACGTTACCAAAAAACCTAACTGTACTGCAGTGGACGAATGCAACCACATCAATCTTTACATACGTAGCAGTTGCCACAGAAGTACTGTCCCGTCACGATGCGTGTGGAAGGAATTACAGTGACTCCAACTTTTTTGCTTGTCTGTTTTTTTCCTTCTCAATAACAGCAAATTGTTCTCAAGAGGTCATGAGGAGGATATGCTTTAAAAAAAACTACCACTAAACTACTTTTAATCACTATTAGCCATATTTAATTGGTCCTATCCCTATGTGTATGTCATCCTTAAGCCTGAGTGGAGTTATCCGTCATAGAAGGGAGACAAAACCAGCATACCCACGAATTGTTTACTTCTAGTACCGGATGTGCTATGTTAAACCTTTTGGACACGTTTTATTAATATCGCCGCTCCAAGCGCTATGCCTGCAGCGCGTACTTGGAGGTCCAGATCACCGAAGTCTCCTATACATAGTGTAAATAAACAGAAATAAATCTAAACAAACCTTATCCAAGAAGTGCTGGTAGTCGGCTGGATCGCAAAGTACAGTAACACGAGCGTGGTTTTTCGCTGCGGCTCTTAGAAGGGTTACCCCTCCTGGAACAGAGTTGCTTAGAAATTTCAAAGAGATCGGTTGAGGTTATCCGAGGCTCAGCGCAACAAACCTATGTCGATGTTCTCAATGGCAGCTTCTTCTGTGCAATTGGGCTTGGCGATAGTGGCCCGGAACGGATATAAGTTGCAAACCACTACGTCCACAAATTTGAAGTTGTTAGCCTGGAAGTGAACATTCCGAAAGTCGTTCGGTGTCAACAACTCTCATGTAAAAATGAATGTTACATCACAATTAGGAGGGTCTTCAAATGGGTAAAGCAGACTTAAAGAGCTGGATAACAAATTGATAAGAAATGGTGTTGAAAATAAACAAAAACGTGACAATTGGGATGACCAAATGGCTGTGCCTCAGAATGGAAAGGGAGGATCCTGGGCAGGGAAATTATTCAGGATTTCGTCAGCTTTCCCGGCCGTTGAAAAAACTTCGTAATCTCCAAAAAAGAGAATTTGCATCTCAACTGGGAAAGCACTACGTCTTAGCCGCTACAAAATAAGCCCAATAAATACAGTACCTGCACTGACTGAATACCAACAAAAAGAGAAGTACAGAATCTTATAAGAGGAAAGAAGTGTGCATTATGGTGAGTTCAGACTTCAAAGACAATTTGTGGACCGTTCATTCACTAATAAAGAAGCGGTTGCAGGGGTATACAATTTGCAGGATCTATATACCCTGCCATTAGAGCTACCTAACACCTGAATTATGTTTTCCAGAAACGGATCGATGAAAAGAAAGTTATTCCTTTCAATGTAGGTGCATGGGTAATTTCTAGCTACCCCGTACTGAGGGTAGAACAAATACATTTTGAAGAAAAAAAAAAGAGAATTAGGAGGTTAGGATGATAACGATGGCAGTATGGAGCTGGATTAAAGATGAAAAAGGGCGTAGGATTTCCTCTTTCGAATATTCATAAGTTTCGCATCGGTTACTTATCGAAAAAATCAGTTGAATTACTCGGTTCCTGCTCGGTGGTAAGAATAATGGAAACAGCTTCAATTTCCTATCCACATCAGAGACAGAGAGAGTTTCTGGATGAACAAAAACAGTAAGGAGTACATATAGATCATCCGACACAAACCACGAATTATCTACATACGTGCAACTCAATCCCATAGCCATCGCAAGCAAGGATTTTCTTGTCCTCGTTCCTGATGACTAGTAAGCCAAGAGCTGCAGCAATCTTGTGTAAGAAACGCTCAATCTCCTCCCCCTAAAGAGGCAATTACAGGGTGACCCAAAAGTTTTTGTGTAGTTGTCAAGTGCTGCAAAAACTCTACATATTGAGGAAATGTGAGCAAAACAGAACAGCGAACAGCGGCATATTGGAGGAAATACCAACAAAAATGTATATATGAGATCCTAGAAAGTGCTTCTGTTGGTTCAGGAGAAGCAGAAATGCTCTACAAAAAATGTATGCTCGTGGACAACAACACCTCCTCATCATTTGTCATAGGTGTTCTTGAACAGTGTCTTTATGCTGTACATTGGCTCCCAGAACGGATCATGCCACCTCCCAAGGAACTGAATTCACCATTAAACAGATGCAATGATAGTCCATCAAGGGTCTCTCAAGAATTGAACTTGAAATACCAACCAAAAAGGCTTTTGCTGAAAGCGGCAGAGAAGAGCGAATGAGCAGCGGACACTGAAAAGATGGACGGGTGGCTAGGCGGACGGATTGGTGATGACAAAGCTTGGATAAACCAAATTGGGATTTGATTTATCCCTACGTCTACGAGATGGAAATCGTATGTCTTCCTAAGCTTACTGGAAAACGAGGCCAGACCACTAAGTCGTTAAGTATTATTACGATTGGGAACGGAGAATTTCGAAATAATATATCTCGACGGAGGAGAGGTATAACCTCCCGAAATATGTACTAGTTATATCCCGGTAGCTCCGCTATTTTAATGTTAGTGCATGCACTTAAAGCTTGGAAGCCCTGAAAAGCAAATGAAGATAGAGTACTGATGGGGATTAGTGAGTTATTTTTTGGTGAAGGAGCTGTTGAAATTCAAATACTTCCTCATGGTTCAAGTTCTGGAAGAGGTGGTGATCAGGTCGGTAAGGGGTGGCAAACACAGTGGTTGACAGAGGTGATCGTGCTGCTGTGGTCCAAGTGAGAGATTCTCGCCAAAATTCACAAAGTGATACTGATTTTGACGAAACTTCCTGCTGGAAATTTATTCATCCCGCCAAACTGGACATGATTTGGAGACATGTATTACTAGGGTAGCAGCGCAAACTCTATGCTCATGCAAGCGTGGGTTAATTTTTTTATTCGTTTTCATCACAGCTCCCCATTATCCAGGCCCACAAAGAGGCTCAGTTTGTGGGGTTGTATCACAAGAGGGAAATTTGCGAACGAATGATGCTCAGAGCGTTCACTAGCCGGAGGTTCTCTAAACAGTTCACATACAGTGCCGGCTAAAATTATATAGCCTTTTCAAATTTCCTCCATAACTTTTGTTAACGTATATCCTGGCTTAACGTGAAGCCTTAGAGTTCAAATTTTTATGATAGTTGTAGAGACTCAAAGTCCGTTGATCTTAAAAATTTGAACTCTAAGTCTCTACGTTAAACCGAGCTTTGCGTTAACAGAGGTAATGGAGGAAAGTTGAAAAGGTTATGTAATTTTGGCCGGCACTCTATATGTATTTTGAGTTGTCTCTACTCTAATAGCTGAGGTTGCAACTCATAACCGAAAACGATGCAATTCCTCGACTCTCCTAGAGCTCCACGGCAGTTGCTTTCTGAAAATTTGAAACCGTCAGAAATCAAGGATATGATTTTGGAAGGGAAGGGATGTACCTACACAATGAAAGAAAAGTTGAGAACTGATGAAGCCAAATTATTCTCAACGAGCCAGCAGCCAACTCTCCCTCCGCGACAACAGACTAGAGCAACCGGAGCACTTAGTACATGACCCGCTTGAGTGAGAGTAAATGCCGAAGGCACTGAATCGGAATGCTCACGGACCAGGAGTCACACCCCGACGTCTCGGCCAGCCCCGAAACCCCGTAAACAACGCCACTGAAGGAAAGTCGGCATTTTATGGAGTGATCTCGTGCCGCATGGTTGAGTTCTGAGGAATGTTGTTCACCACTCACTTGCTCCATAAACTGGTGTCAAACAAATTGGAATGCTTTTTTTTGGGTTAGTAGGGGGGGGGGGGGGGAAAA
>JARK01001678.1:135107-198516 GCA_000688135.1 Ancylostoma ceylanicum
GGGGGGGGGGGGGCGAAAACAAAGAGCTCGAGGGATCTAAAGTGAATATTGGATGAAAAGCCAGTCATATTGCATAGTAGAAGGAGATATATGAGCTCACTGGGGAATAGCTCGAAGTGGGTGGGCAGGGTCCACAGAGCGCTTAGGGCAACACATAAGGAAACGAGACAAACAGCTCAGGAAATCACGACCACAAGCCCACGCAACTAGCATCTGACATTTTGACCTTTTTGCTAAGGCTCTAGCCCAGAGCAGACAACTCTCTGTGCCTCAAACTTGCATGACTTCCCTCTTGTAGTTTTTGCAAATGCTATAACATTCTTCGTCACATGTGGTTCCAAAAAAGACATCATTTTGCTTTCTCCGCCCATGAACTTTGAACATGACTTAGGTATATTCTTCGATGCATTGACACAAAAGCATACCCACTCTGCAGTATAGTACCTTTTTGCAGAGCTCCGGTAAACACGGTGCACTAGACATTTGACTCGACGGGATTTTTTTTTTCGAATAGTCGATGTTAAGAATAACCCGATTTTTGAGGTTTTTCGAAGTCGATTTTAAATATTCGTATTGAAATTTTGTCAAGTCACAAGTAATAACCTTGAAACGGCATTTCGGCGTCTATGCACTCAATTGCAAAACCTCTTCATAAGATCACTATGGCTGCTAAAATGATTCTTGAGTTATTTCGCAACAAGAAAAGACATGCTATAAAAAAGGAGGGAAGCTCATGCAATGCAAGAAGCCGAAGTGAAATATTATGAGAATTTTTCAATTGTTTTCATCCAAAATGAACTTTTGGATAACCGAATAATTACATCCATATGGACGAATTTCGGGCAAAGCCCATGTCAGATGGATGTACTCCTGGGATTATTCCTAAAACTACGAAAATTCCATAGATTTTCACCAAAAACGAGTTTTTCCATGCTATGACTAAAGGCAAACCTGACGCAGCACACCTGCTGAGGATGTCTCCCGAAGAATAAAGGCAGTTGTAGGGTAGCTACGGGTACTCCACGAAGACACTTTTGTGGGGTTCGAGACCCAATATTTTTTGCCTCGCGAATTGAGGAGACGTCTTTCGCTCCATGTTGCTCGCTCTTACCCCTTAACTCAAGTCATGGTTGATTTCATTTTGAGCAAATTACACCACTCCTGGTTGGTTTCGGAACCTCCGCAGAGCTTGTTCGGAACTTCCGCAGAGCTTATTCGGAACTTCCGTTGGGTCGTTGGGTCCTGCAGCGAGTCCCGAGATAGCTCCGCATAGTCCCGAGATAGCTCCGCATAAGTTCAGAAAGTTTGTCTGGGTATGTAACTAATGTTGATTTTTCACAATATACCATACAAGACGAGGATATCGTGGCAACCGAAGGTCAGAGAACTACCAAGAAAAATTTAGAAAACTAAACTTGGGGATAGTTTCATTTTTCCATAACCAGTACTTATCAACATACATAAGAATTCGAAGCTGCAGGTTATAGCAGGTACGATGATGTCAATTATAACGAAATGTATTCCTTTTAATAGTTTTCTTTTTTTTCATGACAAGGCTACCATGCGATGAGTATGCAGTAAAACGATCGAGGTCGAAAGAATAGGGGATATAAGCGCGGATGTCCGAGCGGATAAAGCAGCGAGCTCTCAACCTTTCAACTTCAGCGCAATATATGAGGTGGGTTGGTTCGAATCCCACACGTGGCAAAAGAAGTGCGAGTGGACAAAGATGATAGCAAGCTTCGTAGAAACTTTGTATTTTCGTTCTGTATGCATTCTATACTGATAGGCATCGTTTGAATCCTAGAGGAGGCTTGAGAACGGCCTATATAAACGCGTATATCTCCTGAATTTCCAATTTTTTCGAGGGAGCAAAGTGCGACACCAGTAGCAACCGATATAAAGAGCACTCAACAACGTCCTCATGACCTCGCCTCAGCCAATTCAGGCCTCTTTACCAACATATGCTCTCAAAACACCATGAGCGCTGCTCATCCGTTGTCCCACCGCTAGGTGCGGTGTCCGTCCGCTGCCACAGCGCAAGAGCGTAGCATCACAAAGCATTTACCGGATCCACCTGTCTGGTTGAGGCCAAGCTAACAAGCTAAAAAAAACATTGTATGATGCAGCGATTGGTCATACGAGATAAGTGGGATGGGCATGCGGCGCGCATGGAGAAGTCTGCCGTAATCACTGGACCGCGAAGCGCATGAGCGTTCAGACATTTCTGGGTAAACGTGGTGGATAACGAGCTTACTCAGGTCTGCGGTAGGCGCATGACTACCTTTGCTCTGCGTTCAGCTTGACCTGCCTGGATTATAACCTGCAAATTGGGCCCGAAAACTGAGGCCGTTCTAAAACTGCAGCCATTATGGAAGAGTGGCAGCGTGTGGGAAACAAAATGGGCTGTAACTCCGCGGTGTAACTACAACAGCAACGCCTTCGGCCCGTATTTCCGTCCCCAAAAGAAAACCCGTTACCTGCAGATAAAGGTGTTACAACCCGGTAGTCTCAACGGGTGACATCCGGGTGGCAAACATGTTACAACAGATGAGCAATCGAAGAGCTACCGAGTGGCCCTATCCTACCCCGCATGGGTGGCGCGTTGCGCCCGAACCCCGCTCACTTTATGGACTAGTGCCGAGGTGACATGCGGATCCGATTACTATCGGGGTCGGCTTCCATCTGATGAATGGTTAAGGTAACCTAGAACATATGATTTTTCTGAACTGAATATTTACGGCGTTGTGAATAAGACGTAATGAATCAATCAGAGCGCATTCTATTACGATTTCCCTTACAAAATTGGCATTCCCATTCAGGTGATGCTTCCCTTCTTGGGGTGATCTCACCGTACACTTACTCCCCCTATAGTGGTCACACCTGGGCACAAAACTGATACATTTCTCGTGTCCAGCTTATGGAAAAGGACGTTTTGTGCAAATAATCGGAAGGAAGAGTGTGTAACGTAACCCTGTGGAAATGTAGCTGAAGTTGAAAATGAGTACAACTCTGATCAACAGCACACATAAAGTACCTCCTAGGCAGTGCTCAGATGAAATTTCTTAGAAGTTAGGGCAGAGCTAGCCGACAAAAGCCCCAAGAGGTTGTACCCTACATGGAAAAATATTTAGCCGTTCCAAACCACTTCAGCTGTTTCCTAGGTGGTAACGAATACATAAGAAATCAACTTCCTGTGCTGAACGTTCCTGTGCTGAGCTTATTTACCTGCATTCCATGAATGTATCAAGAACTGCACAGAGAAGTACGGATTCTCATGATTGCAAAAAGTAGTGACATTGTTGCAACCTAGAGTTCTAACATCCTCATCGACGAGATGCTAGCGCGGTTACCCGCTTATGGGTTGAACAGTATCAGAAGCAGCATTGTCAGCTATACACGTTAAGAAGGGACCTGTGCGAAAGCAGAAGACCTGGTGCAAGTAAATTATGCTTGTGCATGGATGAACCCATTCCAAGCCCCATAATCCGCAAGACGACAATTTACGATGGCTCTTATTCCACTGAAAAATTGCTCGGTCACCAAAAGTGCAGTGGGATGTTGTTGAGGTTTCGCAAGAAAAACAGTCAGATACATGGAAGCGAGACACGAATCAAATCTTTCATCGCATAATAGACCCGGACATTCCGTAGAAAACGCGTGCATGTAGCAGACACATTTTAGACGTGCGTTCCAAATGCACCCGCAAGGAATGTTTGTGGACCAGTTCCTACGATCAGTCATGAGTGAATTGCGAATGCTACACCTCACAGCGAAGTTTCCTTAACCCATTGACGACCGCGCGCGTTTTCGCGTGTCTGACGCGTGGGACTAACGCCCCTTTCAACAGCGCAGCGGCCGCAGAGTTTCGCCTAATTATGATAAAAATACTAACAAGGGAAGGATACTTCGTCAGTGCGGCCTTTCGTAAAGAGGTACATACTGCCTCATGCAGCTCATAGCGTTGATTCCAAATCTGTTTTCATCATGGGGCAATCTTGTCTCTATAGAGAGTTATGCCCTTTTTTCCTACGGAGAAGTGCTCACGGAGGCGACACAACGGTAGGTAGCAGGTGGGATGTGGCGGAAAGGTAAGTTTCTCGCTCTTCATGAGATCGGTCGTGGGTTCGAATCCTCAACTACGTTGGTGTTTTGCATTTTCGTTCCACTGATTCCTTTCGTCTGAAAATCCGTTCTATGTAGTTTCACAAGGGTTTTCGGCACTGTTCGCCCAACTTTATCCAAAAATCTCAAGATCATAGTTTTCCTTCAAACTCAAACTCCTACGGTGGTTATTCGAATGGCTGATCACGAAACTCGTACTATTTTCGTATTGCAACATCATTTTTATAGAATTACGGTGGGTATACGGTAGATGCAGTATCTCACAACTCCACTGTTACTCCACTGGGAAAAATTTCTGAAACTTTGCACATTGGGATTCTTTCATAACAGCGTGGTACGAAATAATGGCGTCACTCGAAATGTATATAGAGTAACTTCCCTAGGAAGAGCTTGAGGAGATTCTTGATGATGTTAGGGGGCAGAAAAATTGTAACAGTAGTGACCAGCGAATCAAATAACCCCAGTGTGTGAAGTTTGAGCGAAAATTGTGATTCTGAGATTTTCGGTGTAGAGCTAGGCCAATACATAGTCCACATATATAATTAAATGTTCTGAAGTTTTGCAACCCTTCGAACGGTCATGTGATGAGCATTTTATGTTATTCTACCGTAGGTGGCCATAAAAAACTAAAATTTAGTCGTTCAATTGAAATGTTTTTAAATTTCCATAATTTCTAATAATTAGCGTGGGAAACACTATAAAATTGCACAGAATAGATGGTCGAAGCGGAAAAACGTCAGTGGAGCAAAAATGCAAAATGCCTGTATATGTTAGGATTTGAACCTGTGAGTGCTTGTTCGAAGAAAGAGAGACATACCTCTGCGCTATGAGCTATGCTCGTACCACATGCTCAGCGTTTTCACATGAACGCCAAATATGGGCATAACTCATCACAGAGAATAGTTTGGCCATTTTTGAAAACGGATTTGAGATCACCGTCTCAAGCCGCATCAGGCAATATACACCATGTCATGAATGGCCACACTGACCAAGTATGTTACCTTGTAAGTATAGAATGGATAATTTGAAGAAACTATTTCGGAATCTTGTTCTGGTAGATTTCTGCTATCACTGGACGAAGAAGGAGTTCTTTGAATCCTGGTTCTCTTACTTTAAGGCTGCAAGAAGTTTGTTCACGAGGTTTTCAGTGTTATAAAGAAACTTAACAGAACAATACGTTTTTATATGTCTCCATCTCAGCTCAGCAAGATGTATTGGAGTATTTTTGTGCGGGAAATTTGACTTTCGCAGAGATAGCTTCCATTCACTACACAGGGAATGCGACTCACTTTCCTCATTTTGAAAAACCTCATCCTTCACAAGCTCTTTGTTGACACATCTCCTATTATTTCCTTCTTCCAAATTTTGCTCTTTGGTTTGCGATTTTTTATGGCAGAAAGCAGGGGTGGCAATCTACTGGAGTTATCCGGTCCAAAGAATCAGTTGAAGCAGTAATGTATCTATGAAAGAGAGATTCTATACTCTCAAATAGTGGATACAGATTCGGTGATTCGAAGGGTCCACTCGAAATGTTCTCAGACAAGAGTTCAGCAGAACTCTACTAGCAGTATCCTCCATCTTCACCGCGTTTCCTCTTTGCAACTCGTACAAGATTCAGATAGAGCAATGGAATACGAATTTGTACATGTGTGTTCGATGCCGGTGGGTAGTCAATACAAATATGAAGTCATGGTATGTACCAACAATAAATAATTGCAGGGAATCATAGGCCAAAGATTTTTTTGTCACCCTTTACATATCACATTGCGATTCTGCACTATCTCTTGCAGTTGACCAAGTATTTTTCATGGTAAGTTCAAAAAGAAATAATCGTGAAAAGAGGATCATGATGGTCCTTAGTGCGTCTTGAAGACAAATTTTGACTCCTCGTCTTCGAAATATTTTAGCGAGGAAGTGATTGCCCAAGGAGTTTTCGGAAATTGTCAGGTCACGCTCGTGGTCAATAAATCACGCAAGCTTGAAAGACTTTCGGCTACAAACGGAAAGCACTCCATAGCGGATCAATGACAGAAGACACCAAGAATAGGATATACTGATCTATACGATGACGAGAGTTTAAGAGGATGAGCCGCTCAAGAAGCAGATTATTGCTCGAAGTGACATCAATAAAAGATGAGGAGTGAAGCACCTCTGGCGGCAGCGGCCACAACGATGGGTATGATTCCTCAGCTGAAAACACGCGCGGCACGAAATACATGCGAGATGAGGTAATGCGGATCGCAGTTCTGGTCCGCGCTCACCTCCATCTCACGACGGTCCTGCTCGGTGTCCCTCGCCAGAATTCCGCCGTGCACTGCCGGATGTAGGGTCTTCACTCGTCCGCCCAGCATCTCGTTGAACTTGGTTATATCCGAAACATCCCTAAAAGTTCCACTGTGAGAGGTAAGAAGTGTTGAGAGAGCAAGAAGCCCGCCTGTCCGCTGTTGAGGAACCTGGAAACGATTTGGCCTATACAGGGTGCGTCAAAAGTCTTTGGACAAGCATATTCGATTTTCAAAAAATGAGGAAGAAGAAATTGGAAAAGCTGATAGTTGCTGTGTGTTAGCGGCCTACTTGTTAACATAAATAATATTTTTGACTCCAAAATTTCCTGCACTGGTAGCGACACGGGCTTGCCAAAAATTAGATGTGACGTTGGCCCGGCGCGCAACTTGATGAACTGAAATTCATTTCGGCCCTTCTCCAAAGTTTCGGAAGAATGTTCAAATTCCTGTATGGCTCTCGGAAGGCCGTAGCCCGCTGAATCTAGAAACCACTTCGAAATCTCCCAGAGTAGATGTAGGGCTTCCATTAGCGAATATTTGTCTGCACTATGGCAATAGAGAAGAGTACTCACTTTAAGGGGGCATTTCGTCATTCTATAAGTCCAAAATTATCATATGTCTATTAAGAAAGAGCAAATAAACAAACCTATGACAGAAAACCGTGGTGAAATTGCTTTAAAACAAGCGAAAATTGCTGTTGTAGCGCGATTTCCGTGTTTTCGTGCAAAAATTTTGAGAACTGCCAAAAGCGAAGCTGACAATGAACCTGGCAGTGCCCCACCTATTTTTCAAATTTCCCAGGGATTTTTCTGGGTTCCATAGTAGAAGGCCTCTGCTACCCTCCACAGGAGTTTGGAGTCTCCTCACAAATAGATGGAGAAGTGGTGGGAGGAAAAGTACCTCCACTACCTGCGCGCCAGAACCCGCGTCTCACCTGTACTTTCCGAAGGCTGTGAACATACGAGAAGAGGAGACCTCAGGAACAAAAATAATTTTTATGCTCACAATTAGGTCATGAAGAGAAAAGAACCACTGGTTTTTCTAAATTCCCCCTCCCTGGATTTTTAGCGAGCGTTTATACTTGTCCAAAGACTTTTGACGCATCCTGTATATGCTGTCAGCTTGTAAGTTCACAAAAACTTCCCCGATTTCTTCTATTTCTTTTCCAGTTTGCATAGGTGCGATAGTCCGAGCCACGGCTCAGACCCCCTCACTTTGGGAGGGGGGACAATTGACCCCCCTCACTAAAGTGAAAAGGTGACCAGGTATGAAGCCTGGCAAGTGAAATTTAAAAAATTCCACCCTGTTTCACCTACGGAAAACCGGGAATGAGAACCTACATAGCCATCCTCAACCCTCTTCTTGGATATCGTGATTTTCTCTAAAAGGTTCATATAGTGTGAAAATGTCCTGTAATTTTGGAGCAATCAAAAGAAAGAGACACAACACTAGTGTGATGCCTTCGTTAAGAAGTTCTTCCCCACCTTTTATTTACCGTTCTGAGTTAATACATTATATATTCTCATGGGTGGATTCCATTTCACTTCAAGGCAAAGGATGTTTGTAGGTTTGAGATTTGACTGCATTCCATCTAATGGGATATCTATTCACTCCCATAATTTGAGAGTGAATAGATATCCCATACAACTCACGCATATCCCTCTTAAGCCTAGCAGTTATTATGACGCCACGTTTCATGAAGCAAGAAATCAGGCGATTCCTCCTAACCTAAATTCTTCATACCCTCTCCAACCCGCCTCACTTTCAGAATATTTGCATTCAGAAACGAAACTGCCTCATTTGGTGCCCTCCGTGAGTAGGTGATCAGTAGCAATGTATGATGGATATTTCGAAGTTGTGTGCTAAAAGATCCATTCTCCATTTGATAGCTACCCTCACCTTAGCAAACGCTAATCGCACTGCATTGGCCTCCCCAATATTCTACAATTTTTCCAACTCACGTCACAGACAACCCATGGTCACGGAGGGTTGCAGCGGTTCCACCGGAGGCCACGAGAGTCAGACCGGCGTCACGGAGTCCAGAGGCCAATTCCACAATTCCAGTTTTGTCCGACACAGAGAGAATAGCTAAACATAACTTAAAAGGTTACAACCAAAAGCTTGATTCTGGCTATTCCAATGGACGAAGCTTTACTTCCAAGATTCATTCCGCCAAGAAACCTTCAAGCGAACTCATTTCATCTAACTATTCGGTCGTAAGATATGTGAGTTCTCGCTTTTTTTTTTTGAATTTTGAAGTTCAGTGAGAAGCGAGGGGTCGCTGGCTGGCTGATCGTAGCAGTTGGTCCGGATGACCGATGACTGGAGAAACTTGTCCACTGCAACCAATCTCTACCCCCTTGCAGTCAAACTCCGCCCACTGTTTTTTCCTGGGTCATCGGCTGGTAGACTAGTAAGCTAACTTCGAGCTGTTTTGTCAACTACGACGCATTTTCTATACAGAGTACAAGCGTTTCGAAATGCATCACTCGCTTTTGGACCACGGCAAGAAGAAAAGTTAAGCAACTTCCGAAAATGTTTTTTTTTTTCGGCTGGTAATTTTATTTCTAATTCTCTAAATTTAGAAAATTTATGCTGAGCAAGTTTCCTTGAAAATTGACGAAAATGTGCTTGTAGAGAAAAAAATGCTCTTGAGCGACTATAAACATTAACAACATAGCAAATCACCACAGTACGGAAAGAATACAAGCAAATTATAAAAATACGCGGGAGCTTGTATAACAACGGAATTGCAAGCAAAGCTATCTACAGAGTGTGTGAAAAGTAATGACCACCTATGAAAAGCGGTACTGCAGGGCCCTACCGATAATATACGAATGAAGTTGAAGAGGAAGAAGATGTTAGAAAAATTCGTAGAAATCGTATAGGATTCTCCAGCCTTCAGCTTGGATTTCACAACGAAAGCGGAATGAGAGTTTCACCGTGGTGCACCAAACGTACTAAACACCAAGTTCATCCAAGACCTCGATTTAGTCTGTTCCCAGCGGATTGGCCAAACTGTGAGTACATACGGTGGGCGTCGATGGCCTTTCCGCGATCTCGGAAACCACGCGGCGCAACCGCGCCGCTCAAACAGGAATCCTTTTCAGAACAACAAACTGTAGAGTTCTCTTGGTAGTTGGTTAGTTTTTTTATTAGTCATCATTGAATGTGATGAGTAGTCAAGAAAACCCAGATTCGCCACTGCGGCGACGATTCCAGTAACGATTCCACGAGCGAAGCGGTCGCGCCACGTGCTTTCCGAGGCCGCGGAAGGGCCATCGCCATCGACGCTCACTGTAGATGAGCAGGACTTGCTGTACACGATGATCAGCACAGGACGGTCTACATGATCAATATTGAAACAAGATGAAGCGCACTCCGTAGACACTGCCCCGCTTTGAATTCTACATAGAATTCATAGGAGTTCAATGTATCGTGATATTAGCAGTCATTATGGGAGAGATTTTGCAATCTTCCTGTTTTTCGCATTTTTCCTCCCATGCATTACGTTTTTGAGCGATAAACCGCCAATCCGGAACTCCCGTTATTCCGTTTCCACCCTTGGATTTGTCTGAACACATTGCGGATCGAGCATATTTTTGCATGGGTGGCCAATTGATGTTCATGCTTCAGTCGGTCCAGTGTGACTCGTTGTTTTTTGTGTTTGATAATGTAGCTCCGGAAAAAGGCCATTAGGAAAAAGAGCAATTTTATATATAAAAGCATAAAATGAAGTAGTATGTCCATCAAATGGTCATACGAGGACGTGAGATTGTGATGCACTATGTGCATCACGTGGTCCGCAATGTGTTAAAGAACTAGCTTTCAAATAGTCAGCTCTCTGATATGATAGCAATGGATCACCCTGTTTGTATCTATTTGCAGTACAAGTCTCTACCTTCACCTAACAGTTTAGTTGATTCACTGTGAGCAGCCTCGATCGAAAGTAAGGACCTCTGTAATTTTTGAGCAGTGCCTGCAGCGCACAAGGATTGAATTTTTGTGCCGTCTTCTCCATGGATTCTGGGTTAAAGACACTACGATTTAGCAGTGTTCATAGAACTTAGATTGTATGGCTTTTCCTCACATTTCTTCTGAAGCTACACGGTTATAATTTTACGGCGTGGGCAGTAGTATCGTTTTCCACAGGCGGTCAATATTTTCCATGCACCCTGCAAGGTTACCGAATTGGTTAGATCTACTATAGATTGGGTCCGATAGGTGGAGGTGAATTCTGCCCATCTTCTGTCGGAATTGATCTCGAAAGCCAAACTTAACCCCACTGTCAAACCAGAGTACAGTGTAGCGCTCAATCTGCAGAAGTTTGGCAGTCTCCTAGGTTTTTGCAAATGTAATATTACAGTCTTACAAGTGTAACAGTCGTAAGTACATATAGTATATTCCATTGCAAAAGAATTGCAGTGCAGATGATGACTGCCACCGAAATAGAACGGAACATGGAATGAACTCACCAAGCCTCTCTTCCGTCATCCTTGGCAGCACTAAACATAAGAAATTTCATTTATACTTCACATTACAACAACATGACAGTAGAGCTTGCATAAGTAGGAAGTAGCGCGATGGCAAGAAACGAGTGGTGGCAAAGTACGACAGGAGAAGTGATTGCATTCGGGCAAAAGGAGAGCAAGTATCGACATAGGGTGATCTGCGCCTTCTGAACGGATCGATTCAGGATCAGTGCAGTCAGTTCCAAGTAGAGCATGTAGTAATGAAAATCGGCATTAGTTGCAAAGAGAGAATGGAAAAAATCTAGCATAAACACCACGTAAGTTATTGGACGGTAGGTGCGTCAAAAGAAAGTGTAATATCTGCAATACAAGTGCTGAATACTGTTGGAATCAGGAGAATCGAATGTACTTCAACTAGGAAATCGGCAAGAGATAGGGGTAGAAGTCAAAATACTCGGGCAATAACGGGAACATGATGGCATTCTGAATCCTCAGGCATTAACAGAACAATAATGTAAAAACTGAACTGGTCCATTTGCACAGCAATGCTCACAGAATAGGGTACAAATCTCGTCAAGGTAGCGAATCGAGAAAGAATCAATAGCGATGTGCAACATATTTGCCGTGAAAAAGCAATTTTCCACAAGCTGTGCCAAAGGTTCGGCAGTGCACTTCAAAATCCAGAAATTCATTTCAGAACAGCATTCCGAGGTCCGAAACTACTCCAGTTGTCCGATAGGTGCATTCTGCAGCCAAAGCGTGTGAAGGAAGGTGTACAGCTTCTCGGACACCGACACCTGAACAGCAGAAAGACAATATGATCTGACAAGAGATATAGATGAAGTCATTTCCATCACGCTCTCACATTCCCTAGCATTCCAGCTATCATGTGCATCAAAGTATTCTCACTGAGACGGAAATTGTCATTGCGCTGTTGCTGATTGTTTTACTTTCTTCGCTACAAAACATGAGTCATCGATTCAAACAGATCACATTCCACAACGGTCATTTGCCATCCCGCTGTCGAGGAAGGAATCATGAAAAATCGACTTTGTGGGAAAATGCTCTCCATAACTCGATAGAGCTTTTTGATTGGAATATAAACGCAGTGGACTGATTTTCCCAATTTCGTGCTCTAGGGTCAGGCTAGTACTACACAGTGATGCAAAGACAATTTTATTGATCTTAGCAAAAAGCGATGTCGATGGTTCGATCGCGCCCGTGGCCAACCAAGCCATCCATCCCTCCGGGGTCGGTAAGTGGGTACCACAGGAGTCTGGGAGGATGAAGCACTGACTTGGTTCATCGGATGCCCCCGCAAGTCATTGTATAGGGCACATATGTACGCATTCAACGCCTCTACGATGATCAGATGAAGTCGCATGCGTGGCGCATCCCTCGTGACGGGATTGATCAACACCGACCACTTTATCGTTTTTTATCCTTAACAAAAAGCACACAGGGTGAGGATGTCTCCCTATGTACATTCCCGTCTGTGCTCGTATTCAAGGATATTTCCTGAAAAACTTTATTCTTGGCGGATGGATGAGTTTCAAGAATGAAAAAGTCCGTATTTATGAGGCTTGGCGAAACTTTAAAACTACTATTTGGATGAATGGAAATATTTAGGTCATAGCGAGAAGTCCTCATCTCGTCGAAGAAGTTTTCAACAACTCTTTCGATAAATCTGAATGGTTCGACTCAATTATTGGAACAGGTAAGTGGGAAGGTTTTCGCTCTGAAGTAAAGGAAGCAAACGCCGCTTGCATCATTCAGATTACCCTAGGTAAACGCGCTAACACTACCTAGATTTACCCATCATTAATATTGCCGTCAACACGTTTACGTCCGCTAATCTCAATGAAGCATCCATGCCCAGACCGAGATCATGCTCTTCCCGCTCCCATATTTTCATGAGAGCAAGCACATATGTCATTGTTTTCACGAATGGAAACCTCGGTGAAAGCGAAAGGCGCTGCCACACATGGAGATGGTTCGATCTCGTTCAGGGTCCACAAAGCTTTCCACTCATTCAGTCACTGGACTGATACCAGCTTTGCTTCAATGAATGCGGGCTTGTACACCGGATGTCCGTCCTACTCCCGCTAATAACTGACAGGACACATATGCTTTCAAAAGCTTCAACGATTACTAAATGCAACCGAATCCGCAGCACATTCCACAATGGATCAGTCAGAGCGATCACTTAGTTCATTATCCCAGTTTTCCAGAGTATTTGTCCTACCTACAAAAAAGTTAATCTTGAGGCAGGCACAGACAAAAATCTAAAACAGAGTGCAGAGATGAATACCTTGTATGGCGTGGGATTGAGAGACCGACGGTGGTCCTTCCTTACTGTGCGAAGAGACTGGATCACTCGATCCTAAAGTAAGTTTTAGAATAGAATTTTCTAACAAAATATGACTTCAAGCACGAATGAAATCCAGGAAGCCAAGCTCACCCTGATGGCATTGATACTGGGCAGTTCCTGCGCAATAGCACCATCAGCCCAGAAGACTTGGTGCAGGGTCTCAACTTTGCTGGCCACCACCAAAGCCCGCTTTGATTCCTGAAACAGCTCAATTAGGAGGGTAATTGAGGAAAATTGGTTGGTGACCAAATTAACTATATGTGAAAGCTAGCCAGTCTCTTGTATTAATTGGACCATATAATCTATGATAGATGCAGAAAATTGTAGAAAGCAGCGCATGAGAAGGAAGTAGTGGTGCTGCCTACTCCCACTTCCCTTCCCCACTTCATCCCCTTTTCGAGAATTCGAAAAAAAAAATACAAAACAGGTAAAGCTCTGCTGAGTCCACTTTTAATCAGGAACAAGCGTATTGATGATAAAGAGTACTCTTAGTCCCACTATCGGCATTAATACGACCTCTCCCCTTTCCCCTTTTTGTGCATATTATACCGACTCCAGCCATAGCGATCCTTTCCCTCTGCACACAAACTCCTACCCCTTCATCCCCCTCACCTAATGACACCCTCCCTTTAGCCTATGAAACCCACTTTCGCTCCTCTTGATATTACACCGACATATGTACGCTTGAAAGTGCCCATAGATTCTCTAACTTTTACTACCACTAAGCAATTATTTCTAAGTGTTGAAATATGTATATTAATCATTTTGAGATAATGTTCCAATTCGCATTCCCCCTATAACTTCCTCCTCCCAACCTGTCCTCTACTCCCCGTCAGTGGAACTAATAGATTACGCACCTCTATTTCTAGTAGCTATAAAAGAAACACTGATGAAAACTCTCAAAACTCCCTGCCTCAAACGGATGGCGACATAAGATCTGCGTGTTCTTCCCAGGCTCGTCCTCTTCTGAGAGCGTCATCAAGTCCAATATGCAGTAGCCAGTTTTTCCGTAAAGCCGAAAGCACTTTTTTCGTCCGGGGATCGTGATTTTCGACACCTCCTGGCTAAGCTTTATTTTGGGATGGCCGGAGAGGGCCACTAGCTGAAAAAAATTTCATCGACAGAAGTACAGGGGAGGCATAAGTTATTGTACATCGTTTGCTGTCTTATTACTCTGCAATGTTTTTCGGCAAGCCAGGTCACCCTTGATAGAGCTGGATTTCCTCTATTTTCTGATTACAAAAATGCCCTGGGTACTCGGGATATGACGGAGAAATTTTAGCGGAAACTTCAAACTCAGATTTTCGGTGCCGCCAAATGCACTGATTCAGCCCGCAATTCCTGAGCAAAAAATTCACGAAAACAGTTTTTGACAACGGATTTAAGTAGGATAAAAAACAGTCACATACTCTTGAAGCCTATTTTGAGAAGTATGTGCAAAATCCACTGAATATCGCGGTATATAAGAGCGCAGGACGAGGCTGCTCCAAAAACTGCTTGGATGAGAAAACCAAGTCTAGGTTTGGAGGAGCATAGCTGGCCTGTGCCTGGGCCTAATGATGAGGCTTCGTAGCCATTCTGCAGCACTTTTACTCTAGTTTTCAGATCACATCAACAATCTGGCTCATGACTCATCAATTTGTTAGCCGAGCACAAGGTTTTTAATAATAGGTTCATTGACGACCGGACCTGGAATCTGGCTGATGTTCTGTCTTTTCGTGGAATAATCCCTAGAACTCGAACTTGATGGAAATTGGCCATTACCGGTGGCAAGGCGTAGCCGTGGTTTTTGCCCGCATACTTTTTAGACTTGATTTCCTTGGGAAACCCTGAATATATCTGGAAAGAGCACTTCTTGCTCTTCAAGAAGCATCTGAGCAGTGAAATCCATTTCGAAAAATTTGTGGATATTCCAGGGAAAATTCTCACAACAACCTACTTTTCTCAAAAATGTGTTTCTAGGCCAACAGCTCGATAGCAAAATGTTTTCGGAAAAGCGTATACTTTGAACCTTCAAATACTTTGAACCTTTCTCTATTCGGCAGTCAAAAAAGAGGAACAATGCGTGGGTCCCTGGCGGAGAAATAAAAGATCAAACGTTGTACAATAACTTATGCCCCCTGTATGTGCGCAAACCCTAATAAAATAGATATGAACCTTGTAAACACAGCCAAGAGCTGGCTGCTTCTGGCAAGTAACCAGATGAGTTCCCACTCCGAAAGCGTCGATTTCGTGCTGAAATGAAAAACAAATCTAGGCATATGCTTCACTTCTAGTCTTTCTCTGCACTTCAAACTTCTCCAGCACTAACATTCTAGTGAAAGTAAAGGAAGTCATGATTACGCTCACTTCCACCACACGGCAAACACTCCCACGGTCACTAACCGATTGCTCATTCAACGACATTATGGTCTCCTCATTGATATCATTTGATGCAACAATTATCAAGGTTTGAATCCAATCCAACGATGGATGCCTAAAATATGGAGGGGTTCTTTGAGACATCAAAAAGAGAGAAGGGATAGTGTCCTAAATACAAGAGATAAATTTTAAAAAAGCGCTCTATCTGTGCTCGAAACACCCGTTTTTGCTACGTAAACATTGACAAACATACAATTCAGCGACTTTCCCGAATCGAGTTCGAACCTCCTTTGACAGATATGAGAGATCTCCACTGTCTATTCTGCAGCCAATGGATTTATATCCGAGATCGAACAAAGCCAACGTGACGGCAACGAAATTGATGACGCCGCTTCTGAAACAACATGTGGGGTGAGCAGAACTTTTCCGAGTGGTGACTGATTACCTTAGGACGTCGTAGGTGTCGATGAGAGACATATTGGAGCTAGGGAAAGCGATCGCATAGGCGACGAACGCAGCCAGTTCGCCTTCGCTGACTTCCGACTCGACAACGCCCCAGTCGATCTACGAAAGGGCTCACTAGTGTAAGCAGGAAATGTAAAGGCCTTCAGTTCACTTTGGAAAACCCTTCACCCCATTTGAACTGGAAAAATCACTGCCCTCAACCCACCTTTCCCATGATCCACCGTCTCTTCTCTTCACTCAAGCTGTACAAATCGCACTCCAAGGAACCGTCTCTGGATTTGAGTGAACGTATTCGCAGATCGTTAGCAGATGAGAATGAACACACGAAGCTATGTGCCTGCGTTCCCTTGACGGGTATCCCGAACAGCTTGCCTGCTAGTACATTGCTGGTGCCATCAAACCCTGAAAACGACACTCAATGGCAAGAAAATGCAGCGCCCGTGAATATGGAATACCTCCAATGTAGCAGTACTTGCTCGCTGTGAGGCCACCGTTTGGGCCTTGCGCTCGACGAAGTCCGAATTCCAACATCTGCATTTTCTCGCCAGCAACCTGAAGCGAGTAACCTACTATGCACCGTTGCGGACACAGAAAGGCGCAGCAAACGGGATGCCACGAAAGGGTTTTTTCGAATGAACTCCATGTTCTCTTACCACAAAAACCGGACATATTCAGGCGAATTACATTTCCAATGTTTCTTTTCTGTCATGCAGGTTGTTATAGGAAAACCTTTATTGGCCAACGTTTCGACAACGTGCAGTTTTCAAGGCTTGAATGGGATCAATTTTCTCGAATCGGCGCTCTAACCCATGAGGCTACCCGCAGGGTTCGAAACGGGCGGTGCGGGCAGGCCGAGCGGGCGTCTCTGTAACACCCGCTCGCCTAGTTAGAGCGTTTCTCAGACGCCCTCCACAAAGTGGCTCGAAGCACATCCACCACCAGATTACTGAATAGTCAAAATATATTGAGGCTATCACCGAGCGCATCAAGTGAGTAAAGGGCAATTTACACTGGATGCGTGCGACTGTCGCGCTTGCGACTATATGATGAAGAATAGGGACCAGTCGCATTGCAGTCACAACTCAGTCGCACGCGTTTACGGTCTCGCGATAGCCGCGCGTTCTTATCATTGAGAATTTCATGCCGCGTTGACCGGTCTTCATGGAAAATCTCCCGCAAATGGATGCGTGCGTCTGAAAGTCGCACGCAAGTCGCATTTAGTATAAATTGCCCTTAACTGATCAACGCGTGGTAAATGTGGATCATTTCATCTTGAGCCACTTTGTGGAGGCATCCGAGAGTATCTCTAGAATTCGCCAGTTCAAAATGAATCAAAATGAACCGGCGAGGGATAAGGGATAAGGATAGTGACAATGATACGTATCGATTGCCCCATGCATCGCTGCCGAACGAACCTCATCGCCTCTTTCGTCTAGAGTCTCCTCCTTCACCTTATCCATGTGGCGAGTCATGACTTCGCCACTGGACATACTCTGAGAGACGCTCTAGCGGAGCGAGCGGGCGTTCCAGAGACGCCCGCTCGCCCCGCCCGCGCCGCCCGCTTCGAACTCTGTGGAAAGTCTGAGTGTTGCATAGCGACTGTGCAAGAGCTGTTTGGCCTCTTATCTCTTATCTCAAACAATTTTGCCCCAAAGGTGATACAACGAAAAACGCGTATTACTTTTTCACAAACTAGCGGTAAGTCCAGACTGATGCACGGCATCGTCCCAGATTTCCGAGACCAACGCTACCTGTCTGAATCTCGCTGCGTTAGTAGCGATTAAGGAGGCGTAGTTCACAAGGTTGAGGAACGTTGTTTCCATTAGCTGGCAGATTGCCAGAGGACCCTCCACAGTCATTAATGGTACTTTAGGGAATACCACGGATCCTGAAAAGTTACGATTGCAGATGTGCAATAGAAGAAATCTTTAGAGAATACCTTCTGGAACAGCTTCAATCTTCATTCGACGACAATCCAACTGAGCTAGGTATTCGAAAAAGCCAGGATTGGAGTTTGCAGGAAGTAGCGATTTAATGAATTCGATATCTTAAAAAGGAATGATGTGAAAAGCGCTGAGCCTATTAGCAATTCGAAAGGTCCTTTTTCTAACCGCTTGTGCTGAATTTGAAGTTCTCGACAAACCGAAGGCAGTCCTCGAGACCAGCAAAGACGGTGAATTCGCCGTTAAACGGATTTTTTCTGCAGAATAAAAGATTCGCTCAACAGTCTCATTACCAACTTCAAATAACTTTGATCTAGACCTGAAGAAGAGATCGAAAACCGCGTTCTCTTCATGCGAACCAGCAAGCCAATAAGCATAACACATCGTAATCTAAAAATGCAAGGTGTGTAATATGCGAAGAGTAGAGTGAAAAATAGCACGAGTCATTGAAGGTCTAGAGATGTCACCGATTGCTGCCGTGGTTACAAGAACCCACCTGATAGTAGTCAGTTAATAGCGGCTGCACCAACGAGTCTTGCCCGTTCACATGTAAGCCGCTTGAGGAAGTTAGCGAGGAATTACGCTCTGGAATAAGGAAAACAAATCCCGGCTCGTTCTCAATGAACCTGGTATGGAGGAAGGAATTTAGCCTCCACATTTCAAGAATGAAGGTATTATATATACATACACCAACGTTCAGCTGCATTCAACCTTGGTGATTCTGGAAATGGGTTGTTAACATTGCTGAACACCAAAACAGCACAAAATCTACTGTCAGGATCTCCCAAGTACCTTCCCTCGTGAGAGTTGGCGGTCTTTCTAGGGCCAGTCGTGAGTTCCGGCTTTATCGTCAGCTCTGTAAGGAGCTATGTACGATGCTTTCTGAATCCAAGTGTGAGTGATTTAAAATGTAAATGGATTGTTAAAAATGTTCTGCAACGCTCACAACACATTATTTGGGAAGAGATTTCAATTTTTTCAATTGATTTTAATGAAATTTTCTTTCCAATGAATTGATTCCAATGATTTTTTTCTATTTTTGGGTTTGTAAACGAGGACCTGGAGAATAAAAATTCAGGCTAACTACCGCGCAGATGATTATAAGACAACCAGCAGCGCTCTGTGTGTTCTGCGAAGACAAAAATCAAAGCCAGTACCCAACCCACGGAAACAAAGTAAGAGTTTTTTTTTTGTAAAACTAATTAGTCGTACTTTTGTATACGAGAAACCAAAACAGACGTGGATTGATCGCGAGTGAGGGGAGAAAAGTGTTTTCGGTGACGCCGATACTCTTCAATTACTCTGTAAAGTCTGGGCGAGTCATCAGAGAACGAGGGATTAGAAACAAATTATGGAGACCGCGAAATTTTGTTTGAGGATCCACATAATATCTCCATATCAAATTTTCCACACTGCATCAAAGGAACAATAAATAGGAAAGGTGGAAAAGGGAGAGGAGAGGGGGACTTCTTTTGTTGATTCAGTTGTTCAATGAAAGCTCTTCGATGCCTTTATTAGTAAGCTTTCGGCATTTATTGCCTTCTTCAGACCTTAATGTTAACAATCCATTGCTATCTCATCACAAGCTTACAAATAGGTACAATTGAGGTATACCTAGAGGTAGGTGGTGGACAAGTCTTCTGACTTCGTTCGCTCTCAGGCGATTGCTGACCTATACGTGTATCGATAACCTAGGTTGATGTTTGACAGAATACAACATGTCAGAGAAACAAGAACCTCAATCCTATGGTGTTGGTCACAGAATGGAAATACCACGTAACGAGGAAAAAGATTGGAGAAGCGCTTATACTCTTAGTTATGTGATCAGTCTTAACGCATCACTCAACTCCTCTCTGATGTTGATCTCTGGACTAATCCTCCTTATTTCGACCGCCTCCATAATTTTCCTTCTTAAAGTGTTCACATGGTGACGGTGGAGGACATTAGCTTTCAACTTCGGAGGACGCTCGTACGTGTGCTTCCGAGTGCGATGCCTCGAAAAGCTTTCTGACGCGTAAGAGGAAGGGTTCGTTAGTGCCTTGCGGTGTTCGCCCGGTCGTCTTCGTAAAGGCCTCATTGTTTCTCCCACGTATTTTTCTCCACAACCTTCACATGTTACGAGGTACACCGTGCCCCGCAGCTGACAGATCGGCTCCTCGGTACAGGGGCCGTATCCAAGAACATATCCGATGGAAATGAAATCCAGACGGAAATGTAACCGCGTATTGTCAACATTTCCAATCCTGCGATCCAAGAACGATTTATCCAGTTTGGGAACTTTCCCGCGGACGAGCTTTCCGTTTCAACGCAAAGATTCGAAAATGTCCACAGATTTGTTATTGGAGCAGAGTTTCTATGATTCCTCATCAAAGACAATTGTATGGTATTGTCTGAAAAACGATTCCATTTAGGGAAAGGATATGGTTTTTCAACTATGTAGTTGCACCCTCACTTCTTATAATCAGAAAGATTTGGGAACCTTCCACATTTTTTTTACAAATGATAGGGGTTGGTTTGTTATTTCCCCAGAGATATCTAGATTGATCTTTCACAAAGGAAGTTTTCTTTTTTAGCATCAGAAAATACGTTTGAGAGGTATGCTATCAATTAGAAGTCTCAAATGATGGTGCACAAGGAGTGTCAACTGAGTTTGTGAATCGCATTCTTGAAAAGTTCACCAAGGAGGTTATGGCCAACTTGAACGCACCTATTTCCCTGTAAACTGTCCCCAGATTTCCTGTAGATACATAGATGTACTACCATACGTAGGTGCTCCATCAAGGACTATTAACACATCTGTTAGTAAGTTTGCTGTCGGAATGTCAAACAAAAAGTTTCTTATTCCGGATACTTGTTCTTTTCTATTTCGTGTTTCACTCTAACATCTCTATTTATGCATATAATGCTGCAAAGAAGACAACTTCTCGGTGATCATGCCTTCAATGAGGCAGTCATTAGTTTGTAGTGTGAATATGGGTTATGCTGGAAATCATTGAGTTTTTGAGCGAACCTCATTTCATCCCAGCGAAACCTTCATTTTATCATGAAAAGAGTACCTCCTAGTAAGCAATACTCCCACTTGACCCATATATCCAGACGATTTTGTGCGGATTAATATTTTTCCGTTGGGAGGAAAAATTTCGGCGGATAAATGTTCTTGGATCGCAGGAAATTGCAGCCACGCCCACTTTTGCCGGTTTATCCCATTAAACCCATATTTCCAACTTTCTTGGATACGGCCCCAGTACTGACAGTCTGGCTGGGGGCATTTGTTTTCACATGTATATGCGTGTGGAGGTTAGGATCTCCTTCAGTGTCGATGGTGGGCGAAATATTAATCTTATTGGTAACCCAGAGTGTCTCACCATGATTAACTACACGTGCTGGTCCATCCCCTACGTAAGGAAGAATCAGTGGGACTCCGTCCGATGAAGAATAGGGGATCCATGTGGTGGCAGATTTGATGTTGTAGCCGTTCCCGTCAAGTATGCGAGCAATCGTTCTTTCTACTTCCTGGTCCGTACCCATGCATAACTTGTTCTTTGTTTTCATAAGGCTCCTTGCCACGTTCACCTTGATGGAGTGTGGGTGGGCACTTCTTGCGTGTACTAAAATGTTTGCTGATGCTGCCTTCTTGTACCACAGATGCTCCTTCTAACCCTGGATGATTCTGATTTTCGTATTTAGAAGGGGAAGATACCCGTCGGCATCAGGTTTTTCAATCGTAAAGAATACTTTCGGGTCAAAAGCGTTTAGTCTCTCCAGTGTCGTATCAACATCCATTTCAGTATCTCTTATCACAAACACATCAATGTATCTCTTATAGAGCGGTATTCCGGACGTCAGTGATGACTTTTCGATGTGGTCCAAAAACATGATAGCTAGCAGGAGGGCAGTACGATTCCCCATGGCCAGAGCTCGCTCTTGTTCGAAGAATTTGTTATCGAAACAAAAAAAAAACATATGAAAACAAATGCCCCCAGCCAGACTGTCAGTACTGTTCCGAGGACGGTGTACCTCGTAACATGTGAAGGTTGTGGAGAAAAATACGTGGGAGAAACAATGAGGTCCTTACGAAGACGACTGGACGAACACCGTAGGGCACTAACGAACCCTTCCTCTTACGCGTCAGAAAGCTTTTCGAGGCATCGCACTCGGAAGCACACATATGAGCGTCCTCTGATGTTGAAAGTTAAGGTCCTCCACCGTCATCTTTTGAACACTTTAGAAAGGAAAATTATGGAGGCGGTCGAAATAAGGAGGATCAGTCCAGAGATCAAAAACAGAGAGGAGTTCAGTGATGCGTTAAGACTGATCAGATAACTAAGAGTATAAGCGCCTCTCCAATCTCTTTTCTCGTTACGTGGTAGTTCCATTCTGTGACCAACACCATAGGATTGAGGTTCTTGTTTCTCTCTTTCTCTTCTTGTTTCTCTGTATTCTGTCAAACATCAACCTAAGTTATCGATACATGTATAGGTCAGCAATTGCCTGAGAGCAAACGAAGTCAGAAGACTTGTCCACCACCTGCCTCTAGGTATATCCCAATTGTACCTATTTGTAAGCTTGTGATGAGATAGGATTGTTAACATTAAGGTCTGAAGAAGGCATTAAACGCCGAAAGCTTACTAATAAAGGCATCGAAGAGCTTTCGTTGAACAACTGAATCAACAAGATCGGATGAAGCTCAGAGGCAGAACAGTTTTGAGATTTCTTTTGTACCAAATAGACAGCCTTTACTCGGATGACTCACTCTACATACACTAACCAAACGAGGCTGTGCCACAGGATCAACGAACCACATTGAGTTCGAGTTTGATTGAAACTTTTCCAGATCTTCGTCATATCATGAGTATAGGTAATATAGTCGTTAAGGAAAGTAACTTGTTTGCCCATTTTTGATCACTTTAAAATGCATTCCAATGGAGAATAAAGATGTAGAGAAAACTTGGTGGAACCTTGTTTAAACGCATCGACCTAGACTGGTCATAATTTTTGTTGTTCTCGAGTCTCAACGGTGCTTTGGAAAAGCTTACCACCTATACGGAAAACTACAGCAGTGGAGACCTGCAAAACGCACTGATCCATATACAAGGTGGCACTCTGGTTGTCTGCACATCCACGCATTTAACTAATACCACTGTTCCCCATTATCGTCCGATCCTCTTGCTCCTGTTCTAAACGGTCCAAACAGGTGAGGTGTGTGCGAGCGGAGCATGGCCACTGTTGTTCCTTCCAGACAGCGTCGAATCTCACCTCTGCATTTGAGCTGTTATCAGATTCTAGACCTACTAGACACGCTGAATTCAGCGAAGTACGTGAAATGTTACAGAGTAGCATGTAAACGTCTGCTAGTATGCGGTCTGCATCAATTTGCTGAATCCGTTCTTCAACTGTGGTGTAGGTAGGCTAGCACATACCGGTCCGCTTAAATGATACGTGAAATTTGCACTTTAGACCCTGCCAAAGACTGCATTTTCGATCGTTTTGAGACTTTTAATATCTATTTCTCAAGTCAGCGTGGCGAGGAGGTCAACGATGTGTTGACATCTCCAACATGAGTGGTGGACTGCTTTTAACAAAACGTAGCAGCATTTGATGCGTCCTTCTGCCGCTCTACCAGTCGGCCAGCAACTCTCACATTGAGATGTCGGCTGTAAACAGTATTGTACCAACGAGCCAGTCAAATCTGCTTAGTTGAAAAGGTTTCATATCACTTGTCTACGTGTTAAAAAGTTTATGTAATGCCCAGTGACACCCTCCTCTCGAGCCGTAGACACACCTCCTCCTTACTGCTCCCAAGTTGGCAGCGGGAGCCTCCTGATCCTTCTTAATTACCCCTACGCAGACCAAGTTGGGAGTGGAGGACTTTCCGCTCCCCATTTTCACCATGGTCTGCGTTCAGGGAGGATCCCGCTGCCAGGTTCCCAGCCTGAAGTTCATCACGGAAGAAGAGCAATCTTGTACTCGCGCAGAAGCGCGTCAAATGCTAATGTATGTCAGCAAGCTCCACCTTTCGTTTGAGTCTGGTCAAGCCCTTCGGTAAAGGGCCTAAAACATCCAGAAAAGCTGTTGTCTAAGGGGTAATCAGGCAAGCTACTTACCTTAGAGATGCACATCTCAGCCAGTTAGAGACTTTCGTTGGCAATTCAATGGTGTGGGTAAAGAGGATGAGGAACCGTATGCATCATTGAGGTTATCCAAAGTAGACGCGTTCACATGACACACAATTACCCACAATTAACACGGGTGTCAAAACGATTACCATGGGCAGACTCATTGAGGCATCCAAACTCAGGTCTGATGACTTGTACTGAGCGAGGTACTGTACGTATCGAAGTAAGTCCCATCGACAGTCATTCAGTAGATTGATGTCGCATCTTCAACATTAATGCTCCGAAGTTGCTCTACAGAAACTTCAACGTGCGGAATCAGTGCACAATGGATGCCGCACGGTAACCTACACAACAAAAATGATTTTCCAAGGTCAGGCCCAGGTTGAGAAGCCGTGCGATGGGTAATCAAACCATCTAATTTCTGTCTTTTAGCAGTCTCCATCACTGTGCAGGAAACCTCACCTGAGTCACTAAGGAGGGCCATCTCCAACGACAGTGAGAATGACGATGTGAACCAGGATTTTCAGCGAAGAATCTCTCAGTGGTAGTGGTAGGCTAACACAGGGACCCAGATGGCCCTCTAAATGCTCATTTCATTACAAATGTGATCACTTCTTCTACAAGGAGGCACAAGTATGCGCTCAAGAAGCAGCGTTGTCAACTCCAAGACGCAACTGTTGTACAGATTCATCACGATATAAGGGAATAATATAAATACAAGCACTGATATTGAGATTCTGAGTGTTCTGAACGGCAGGCAAACACATAATATGGTGAATAATAGAGTATATTTGTACATAGAAGTGTGAAAATGACATAGATAGGGCTACAAAATAGCAAACACCGAATGCACACATTTCATAGATAAGGCAAACAAACAAACAATCGCCACAATACAAGATTTTGAATGGACGGTACGGACAATGTCCTTATCAAAAAATGTGAACGGAATGAACAAGCTGCAAGGTTCTAATTCTTACGGACATTGGTTGAAATTCTCGATTTGATATAGGCTACTAATTATGCACCTTGATTTTTCAGTACTTACAAAAAGACTGCAGCTACTGATAGATGACAACAACAACTACGAGACTGACTAAAGCTGAACCTCAGTACAAAGATACCTTCACATCACGAAACCAACGCATCGTTTTATGTTGGCACATAGTAACTGAACACTGAAAAGGCCTCCAAGTAACCCGAAAAGAATTCTGTGCGTATACGGATGGTAAAGAGCTAATGTTAGAATTCGGGTAGTCTGCGCGGCAGAAACTGGAATAATACAAGCAGGAGAAAGGAATAAAGCACAAATTGCGAAGGAGGCATAACACCGTCAGACCTACCGGGAACTAATTTATAGAGAACATTCACACATAATAGTTACGTAATGCTTGGACCTGGTAACCCAAGAAGCTCAGATTTTCTGCGGAGGATTTCGTTCATCTCCACTTCCATCTGAAAGAAAATCGTTATACAGATTTCGACAGGCTATGCTAAATCAAAGCATATGGTATCGACAAAGCATAGTTCGTTCTACAATTTTCGATCACTCGAATTCGTAGCTGGTTGAACACTACGCACTGACACTTTCCTAGCTCAACACTATGTGACAAAATTTCTACACTAACTATCAAAATTACAGCATGTAGGAATAAGGCGAAGAAGAACGAACAAACACACCTTCTGCAAATATGAAGTAGTTTCAAAGAGTTCCTTTTGAAGACGTTCAATTTTCGCTCTCGCTTCCAGAATTTGATGCCCCTTCTTGTGCTCAGCGATGCCTAAGGCCCAAAACTCGTCACGCTCCTGAAATCAGCAGTGTAGGTAGTCAGAATAATTTAATAAAGCTCACACTTTTTTTGGTCGCGTTAACACAGACCAATAAAAACAGCTTAACTTTAAAGAAGGTCCCTTCAAAAAGAAGACCACTAACGAGCAACCTACCTTATCTCCAGCGATTCGTCCTTCAGTGGCGGAATTTTGCCCCAATACCTTAAATAAGGTACTATTAATACTTTCGTGCGGAGCTTCGACTACATAGAATAGAAACAGTGGCGGTCCATCACGCTCGCATCACAGAATATCGCCCTTCTGCTCTGCCGCGCCCCACCACCTATTTTTATAGGTGGTGCGGTGCGGCAAGGCAGACGGGCGGTATTCTGTGATGTAAGGACGACTGCTCGCCATTGTAGTCAAATTACTCTACCGTTTGATCGAACTGTGGCGGACTTGGTAGTGCATCAGGAGGAGGACTCTCCCCGGGCTCTTCCTATATGAAAAAGATTAATACGATGGTCACTTTGTCTCAAGAACAAGTAAAGGTCACCTTCACTACTAGTACCTCAGAGCATCTGGATACATTCACATTCGCTGTCAAATTCATGCGACTGGCAAGTGAACGACTATCCATCGCTAACGAAGAGCTTCCTATAATTAATACATGTCATAAATAGGATTTAAAAGCAGGTAGGACATAAATCAAGTAATTGAAGTATTAAGCCTGGTATTTGCATATAGACAAATACTTTGGAATACTACAGCAAAGCCGGAGAGAACTATTCAGTCTCCCTACACGAACGAAGACAGCAAGCACATGTATTAAATGAAATTTCGAGCGTTAAAGGTAGCACCCACGGAGATTTCCATCTCAGCGGTTCTCTTGCTGGCATGATTTTTGGATATGGAGACAGCATCAAGAAAGAAATCACAGCGAAATCGCCCACTATTCGCAATATTCGCGACCAAAGCAGCTCCTACGGAGCAAACCTGCCAAATATGATCTACTTTCCTACGATTACGCTCTTGCAGGATGAGAAACGCCCAAAGATACACACCACGCTCTGGGAAAGAGCGGATACGAAGACATCATTTCACTGCAAGACTTTAAAGCATCCAAGAATGAAGCATTACATTGGTTCACATGGAATTAACAAAAATGTTGAAAGTTCCTTTGCCACTGGACACTAAGTGATATTTTCGTTGCAATGCAACTATATCAGGTTGGACCAAGGGTAGGTATCAGAAACCATACCTGAGAAACAGCTGAATGAACCTGCTTCCGATGCAGTTGCAGTATTAGTTGCAGAAGCGAAAGGGCCATCAGGAATCCTTGCATCCCCCTGATGGAAAAGAACATCATATACAAAGAATATGACATGCGGGAGTAATCTCTAATACGAAACACACAATGTGATTCACCACTCCATGCACAGAAACTCCTTGATAATTTTCGTAAGCGCGTACCGCACTGTTGTAGTCTTTCGGAGTGCTCATCGGTAAATCACGCATTATTGCATATCCGCTGCTTGAGTCGTCGGGAGAGATGAGAGGGGATGGAGTGTAAGGAATCGCGGGTGCCGGTGCAGACGGCACAAATGATCTAAATGTTCACCGTTGCGCGGTAGGAAAAAATATTATTCGGGTGTGCTATTCCATTACATATAACTCTCTTCGACTGAATTTTAAGAAATTTTATCCGACATCCTGAAGGAATTTAAGCGACTACATGTCTGCCATTAAACTCACGCTGTGGGATGGTCGCGAAGAGAATCACGCTGTTGCGAACGAGGCAAAGCCTCCGGGCCAGTCCCCCAAATGTGAGAAGTGAGGTGAGGTAGATTGGATTCATTATTGTTTCCAGAGGGAATGCGACGTCCTCGTGACGTGGTTGGTTCGTCACGCATGTCCTCCACTATCACCCTTGAAGAAAATAATTGCGAAAAATAAGAAATTCTCTATAGATAACCAGCGGGACCGTACCCTTTACTATCGACCAGACGATATTTGCTCATTCGATCCTTCAGCATACGCTGACTCCGATTCTTCAAATAAGAAGCTTTACCCTTGACAGCTACGAGTTCCCACCTAAAAAATGTGACAAAATCACAGAACTTTTAGATCTTCAAAACAAATATATGCTTAACACACTTTTTCGTCTTATCCTTCATTGAAACGGCTAAAGGAGCTGCTCTCCTGTGACGTGGACTTTCACTTGTTCCAGCTGCAGGGGAGTCTAAGATTATGAAAGATTGTACCAAACACATTGAACAAATCCAAAAAAATAACAAAATACCAGTCTTTGCAGAAGATGGGGTAGGTGGAGAGCGACTTAACGATTTCTTCTTTTTCGCCTTTTTTCCTGACTTCCCAGACTTTTCCGATTTTTCGCTAGCAGATGATTTAGGACCCTGAATCGAACACAGATTTTCGCTAATGCCATATATTCGCTAATACTATATAGAATACATACATACAAAGAATATGCGAAAATCGGAACTAGGAAAACCTTTTGGAGATCCTTTGTGAGGAGTTAGGGCTGCAGCGGTCAAACACCCCCAAAACAACTTCCAATGATGGGGAAAGGAAAAGATGAAGCAGACTTAAAAGCATTGTCTCACCTTACTTCCGTGTTGGAGATACCAACAGATCCCTGATCTCCTCGCCACGCTGATTCCAAAAATTTATTCAAAATGTCACAAAAGTCACGCAAACCCCGTTTTGGGAGGGTCCAGTGTGCATTTCACGGACCACTTGGGCGGAACGTTCCGTAAGTGTGCTTGCTGGCTGCACGCCACGGCTACAACGTTGGTCCTGGCGTGTCTGATCGCTAACAAGGGAAGGATACTTAATCAGTATCGCCTTTCGTGGTGAGGTGTATATTGCCTTGCGCAGCTCGCGACGCTGATTCCAAATCTGTTTTCATCTGTTCCTAAAAATGTCTCTGTGAGAAGTTACGCGTGTTTCCATTTCAGGAACGCTCACGTAGGGCGCACGAGGTCGATGGTCGAGGTGAGACGTGGCGCAGTGGTAAATTTCTTGCTCTTCAGGACCAACACCGCGAGTTCAGTTCCCTCACAGTCTGGTGTTTTGCATTTTCCTTCCATGTACTATTTTCCTTTGAAAATCCATGCTATGCAGTTCTATAGGGTTTTTCACCTGCAAAATTATCTTTAGCACTATTCCACTTTCAAGGACCCAAAATCTTCAGAAAACCCTTTGGCTAAAACTTTACGTAGAGGGGTTATTCGGGGTGCTGAACACAAATATCGTATCCATTTTGTACCGTAGTCCCATTGTTTCAGGGCTACGGTAGGTGTACTGTAGGTACTTCATGTCACGGAATCTCTTGAAACTCTGCATAGGGAGGTTATTTGAGGCGCTGATCTTGTTTATCAACATTACTTTGCGTGCCACCTTCGTTTTCTATCTGAAATTGGCATTTCCTCTGAATTTCCTACCGTAACCCTACAAAAATAGGGTTGGGGTACGAAATGGACACGATATTCGTGTTCAGCACCCCAAATAACCCCCCCCCCCCTAGGCAAAATTTGAGAGTATTTCGTGATACACGGTTTCCACAGTATACCCACCGTAACCCTGAAAAAATGGGGTTACAGTACAAAATGGATACGATATTTGTGTTCAGCACCCCGAATAACCCCTCTACGCAAAGTTTTAGCCAAAAGGTTTTTTGAAGATTTTGGGTCCGTGAAAGTGGAATAGTGCTAAAGATAATTTTGCAGGTGAAAAACCCTATAGAACTGCATAGCATGGATTTTCAAAGGAAAATAGTACGTGGAAGGAAAATGCAAAACACCAGACTGTGAGGGGAACTGAACTCGCGATGTTGGTCCTGAAGAGCAAGAAACTTACCACTGCGCCACGTCTCACCTTGGCCATCGCCTTCGTGCGCCCGACGTGAGCGTGACATGGAAAAACGGGTAACTTCTCTCAGAGACATTTTTAGGAACAGATGAAAACAGATTTGGAATCAGCGTCACGAGCTGCGTAAGGCAAGATACACCTCGCCACAAAAGGCGATACTGATGAAGTATCCTTCCCTTGTAAGATCAATGGCTTCACACGTCAACCCGATTCAGCAAACTGTTACGGGCCCTTTACTGGCATCGTTCCAAAAGACGGGTGTGAAGGCCAGTTCGACATATTTACTTTACGTTTACCACTGAATCAGCGTGTTTAGGATATCCACACTCGGCTAATAACTCAAACACGAAAACTAGGCGAGACACTGCCCTTATCCCAGCTACACGCATGTTTCGAAAAAGCAGTTACTATTTTTATAAAGGTTAGCATACGACCCTAGCTGGAGAAAAAAAAACAATCAATACCGAGTAAATAAAAAAGACAAAATCACTAGCCTTATCTTTTATCCGGAGCGACAATCGTGCTAAGATCCCCCGCTTTAGAGCCGGTGGATGATCTCCAGAACTCGACGGCTGCTCCGTATTCGATTCAGCTGACGTCCGCTGATTCTCATTTGTCCGGCCATCCGATTTTCGCGAATCAGAGGGATAATGTTGTCTTAAAATGAAAGGTTGTTTGAAGATAGATCTAACTTCAAAAATATAATAAAAAGAACCCAACCTGGATTCCCCGTGACTTGCTCCATTTGCTACACCACTACTGGTGTAAAAATCACCAGAGTGAGGCGAAGAACCTTCGAACAATGAAGGAGAACATCTGCGAGGAAAATTAGGGTGGGTGGTAGTATCCCATGCATGATTGCAGAACTCAGCTCCATCATTTGAATGTTGAGAACCAAGATTCTGAAGAAAACAACACTGCCTTTTGCGGTGCAAGCTATTCTCAGCAGTTATAACACACGTATCTTCTTTTTTTTGTAATATGTTGTACAAAGTACTGCAGGTTTTCCTAATAGGAGAGTCATTGTAAAAGCTATAAAATATTATACAATTACAGTGTTTTAAGACTTTTTAGACTCGGGATGGGAGAGACAAGTAAGAAGTCGACCACAACAACAAATACTGCATCCCGATATAGTCACAGATACAAAGAGATCACATAAAGTTAAATATATGAAATTTGGTACTCCTCAGTGGAAATGAGTAGCTGCCCGATTTTCAATGAACCTGGAAAACTTCAGCTAACAGAATTCAAATCCGACAATTTTCCTTCGACGTCCCACAAAAATTCATTGAGACGATGTGTACAACTTTCCGAAGAATAATTCAAAATCTTGCGGCATCTACTAAACAGCGGCCTAGCTTACCCTGTAATTGAAAAAAAAAACCGTAATAAAGAAATAAATATTGCCAGAAATCAGGAGAAAAATATAGATCTGTTCAAACTTTGTAAAGGGAATAGGACGAAAGTTAGAGTTTCTCTATAAACATGGACACTCCCATTCAGGAGTGAATCAAAAAAATATTCAGTGATTAATATAAGACTACGCTACACTTGATACCTTTGTGAGGAATTGCATAGCTGGAAGGTCATTTCTCTCCTTTCAAAAAAAAAAAAACTGGAGGAAATGTGGAAGAAACGCGTCAGAGAAAAGGGCCTACCGCCATAGCCCCCGCGGATACGCGCCCTTGAATTCAGCGCACGCATTCGGAGATTATTTTGCATTAATGTTAAACTTCAGAAACTCTAGTAGGTATTGTCTGTTTCACCAATCTTGCCACTTGGCGGGCTACCAAGATGAGGTAGGTCTCGCCAGTTGTTATAGGCGAGACATGTTTTGGCACGTTTCCAGTTATTGATAGCGCTCAATTTCCAAGATTTGACCTGTCCTGTGCAGCTACATGCAAAACATTGAATTGCTCTAATTTTTGGAACAGGTAGTACTTCACGATGATTCAACATACTGGCAAAAATTTTCCCTCAAAAATCGGTTAAATTCTTCTAAATTATGCAAAGTGCACATTGAATTGTTGAGTTGACACCAATTTACGAAGCACCAGAAAACTCGAATCAAAAGAAGACGTAGTCCTGCACATTATGACTGCTACTACTTTTCCATAATACTTTCCTCAACGTCGAATTCCTCGAGTTTCAATTTGAAATTTTTTATGCACCAAGTTTAAAATTTGACTTCCTTAACAACTTGCCGAGCTATGTACAGTGGAACAGCTGTGGTGATTTCACTGCTGCAGTGCAGAGAATTGAAATTCTGCGCCGTCCAACATACCCCTGCATGCATTGCATGGCAGGATTCAAATCCGGAGGCTACGTCAATATGCCCTTATTCCCTAGCGCGACACCGCCGGAAATAAAGGTAGTTCACACAAAATAATGATTCTCGCTCGGAACACACGCCTATAGGAATCCAGCATGCTACTGTCGGGAGGGACTAATGAATAAAAAAAAATATCAGAAAATTGTAAAAAATACCTGCTGATAGGAGCGGTGCTCGTTGAAAGACGGCTGATGAGCCATGTTTCGGTTGTAACGTGGACGTACGCCATTATTAGCACCCGGTGCAGGGTAGGTTCGCCTAAAAGTCACAATCACTGAAAACATACTTTCAGAGATTCTTCTGGTCCAATAACAACTACTTGCATACTACTTGACTTGTTATATGAAATACAAGCATAATTTAGCTGTAACGCTCTTGCAGTAATGCTCTTTTAAGCGAAGCGTGGGGTTTGCTCCAAACTATCAATCAAACCAGATACTGATGCATGGCAAAAATGTACCAGGAACAAGCAAGCAAAGACATGCCTTGCATAAGCTAACTCAATGCGCACATGTGCGGATGAAAAAGTGACTGAAAATACTAGTCAAATGAACCTGTTATGTCCATTGCGAACAAACGAAGAGGAGGGCTGAAGATAGTTAGGAGTAAGACCGGCTGGCTGATTCCTGTCCGACATAGTATTGAAATGCTGGAAAACAACACTTATACGGTAAAACGAAAGCTAACTGAACAGGAGTGGCAGTGACAAGTTAAGAATTCAAAAGGATAGGAAATGGAAACTGACCACTCTGCGGTCGTCGCCAGCGTCCATAGTATCGATTATAGCTCTCATACGATCACGTTTCTTACGATGTTCCTCCGTATTGACGTGCTGAAATAGAGAACTTAAAATAGATCTGGAATTTAAGGTTTGGAGCGGCAACAAACACCATGACATACCTTGGAGTACTCGCTAAGCGTGACAGAATGAACACCACACGGTGGACAGCTATGGGCGTCTGGATTAGTAGCTTCGAGTTTAATATGGTGGCTGAGCGATAATTGGTGAACGTCTAGTTCCTAAACAGTGAAGTACTTGCACAAGATCTCTAGAAGGTAAACTAAGAAGGGACACGCACGAAAATTAGTTCAAAGTTTCGGTATTAGATTTTCTAAGTCATCTGTTTATCACCTGTTTTATCTTTACGTCCAAAATGGCTGTTTTTGTTGTTCTCCCACTTTGTCCCCTCATAGTTCTGTTACTGAACTCGACAAACGCTCAGTGAATATTCTGCTCATTCTAGCGAAAAGGAGAGAACAGAAAACAAAAAAAAAACAGTCATCCTGGACTAGAAGGGAAATATGGAAAAGCAAATAAGTTGGGAAGCGAGCGCTATGTCATACCTCAAATAGTATCAGAGCAAGAAGCGTCCGGATTAGTGATTTCACATTCACTTTAACAAGAGTTGAGTAATTTGAGGGGGAATATCTTTGGGAAATTTGACAAAGTTGTTTCGAATGAATAAACTGTATTTAAAGGAAACGATCCTCACAAGGCTAGTTTTTAATAGCCGCGCATTTCTAGCTGACGTGGCGCGGAGAAATGTGTCAACATTTCAATTGCGACCATCTCAGCACTGAACCATTTTATAATCATTGTGACTGTCTCACTCATGCATCTCGAAACACGAGGACAGAGTTATAACATTTGTTATAGCGGTCGCAACAACTAACCATAGAACGTTCGCTGATTATGTTTGTGTAGCAATTACTCACGTACATGGACGGATGGAGGCGGTAAAAATTGAAGAAATTTAGTGAAACTATTGCGGAGAAAGTCTGTTTCACCGGGAACATATTGTCACTTCGCCATTGTTATAATTCGCTAAATGAGGAAATAACATATAAACAAAAAAAAAACTGCGAAAGTGTTTTTACAAATGGAAAGGGCGCCAACAAACACAGGCGAGATGCATGAATGCTTAGCAATACCGCGTTTCATAGAGACTAAACGTAGCTCGGTCACGACAATGCAGGTCTGATCCGCGCGCATCCGTCCAAGTTATTCTTCAAGAAGAACAGCACTGCGCAAAAAACGACGACAGTGAGTTACATGAAAAGTATTGTCGTATCAGAACCTTTATGCTGACTTAGCTCATAATATGCATCACAGATCCTGCTAGCGACTCCGATTCTTGAATTCAAGAACAAATTGTAGACATAGCAAGGAGCAAATGTAATCCGCTTCGATATGGAAGATAGGATGAGAGAAATACGAGGAAAAGGAGCACGTTAAAGTATTTGGTACCCAGACAGAACTTGGATGGTTGGCGCTAGTGTACGAATTGCAAATTTGTGTACAAATGCTCAGTTTCTTTCTTTGTTGGTATAGCCTGTCGTTCCTGAGATAGACTACACCAACAAGAAAACCAAGGGGTATCAATGACTAACACACCGAAACGCCGCGAGCATGGGGGGAGGAGGCACCAGGTTCAGGATGAGGCTCAGGCTCAGGCTTAGGCATAGGTTTTCAGGTAAGGGCAGGCAATAATCCATGCCCATAGGAAAACTTCATCTCATTTTATGAAATTTTAAAAGATTACCGAAGGAAACTAAAGAAGGCAAAAGAAGTTTATGCAGATGACTAAAAACAGCAAAAGAAAACTTCAATTCTGAGTTGAAATACAATTATGGTTAATTAATCAAAGATATACCACAAAGGTTCCCAAAATTCGTCAGTGATCAATGAATTCGATCAATAACATAATAGATTGTGGAAGGTAGTAGTTCTTCACGTCGTTTCAAAGTTTTTTTTCTGATCACAAAGAATGGAAGTTCTACCGAAAGATTCAGAAGATAAGGCGTGTAAAATACGCTGATATAAAAAAAAAAGAAAACGTCGGACATAACTACTCAAGTTATCATTTCATAATCGCTCATTTAAACATTGGGACCGTTTGGACTGGCTTGTTCGTCGGTTAAGCTAAGCTAAATGAACGAATCTTCGTGTCACCAGCTTCACTTAATAAATAAGATGGAAAGGAAGAAAAAAACTTACCAATTGCTGTTCGAAATCAATGTCACACAGCTGGCACCACACTCGCATGGGTGCCGTGATGCGAGGAACGACGGTAGAGCAAGATCAGAACTGTGGTCACTGAAATGCTCCATGCGTTGATGAAAGGTAATTCCAATGCAAAAGCAGCACAATAGAAGACATGAGGAGATCTAGCACCAAACTCACAAACACATGGAGGAGTAAAGAACTACAAGGAAGTTCAAACAATGTCTCATCAAACAGGCTTCTATTCGCTAGTATTGAGTCGTCACTACCCTTGACATATGTATTGACTTTTTGGCTGCGGTTTTGTGAACAGTAATTCTACCAGATTTAGATACAGCACTATTCCACATTAGGGGCCCCAAAATTTTCAAAAATATTTCTTCGTCAAAACTTTGTATAGGGGGGTTATTTGAGGTGCTGAACACGAGTATCGCATCCATTTTGTACCGTAACCCCATTTTGGCAGGGTTACGGCAGGTTAACCCAAGATATGGTACCTCATGAACTTCGCTCAAATTTTGCCCAGGGGGGGGGGGTTATTTCAGGTATTGATCACGAATATCAACATAATTTTGCATGCCACCTTCGTGTTCTCCGTAAAATTGTCATTTTCTCTGAATTTCATACCGTATACCTACCGTATCCTTACAAAAGTGGGGTTACGGCATAAAATGTATACGATATTCGTGATCAGCACCTCAAATGACCCCCCCCCCTTGGCAAAATTTGAGCTAATTCTATGAGGTACCGTGTCTTGGGTTGCCTTACCGTAACCCTACCAAAATGGGGTTATGGTACAAAATGAATGCGATATTCGTGTTCAGCACCTCAAATAACCCCCCTATACAAAGTTTCGACGAAAAAATATTTTTGAAAATTTTGGGGCCCCTAATGTGGAATAGTGCCTTAGATACAGTCTGGTAGCAAACACAGGGCCCATGATCTGACATTGTCCGCAATTACGTCCGCTTGATTTCTAAGCTTACTTCATTATGTTTTGATGTGAATTTGGTGTCATTCCTTCTATTTTGGCGTGCTGCATCCATCTTCAAAAAGAATTCTGTTGCGTTCTCCCATCGCTGGAAACAAGTGTGGTCGTAGTTGCGGACAATGTCAGATCATGGGCCCTGTGTGCGCTACCAGACCATACTTTGTTCAGAAAAGAGTCGGTACTGGCGTATTCCTATGTGGAGAGAGCGCACAGGTGCTAGTGACCAATCGCGCACGGTCTAGCTAGTTACTCGCAGAGATTTTTAAGCGTCAAACATGTTAAAAAAGCCCGGAAGTGATGTGGGAGTACGAATAAAACATGCGCTCGATCAGTGCGATACCAACTCTCCGGTGGATGACCCATGGCTGATAGCGTTTCGGGCTGAAAATGATGAATGGCTGTATTCAGAGGAGTCAAACTTCCATACATATCTACAGCCCGGTACTATAGTCTATAAAAAAAATTGGCGGACTCCCACTGGGCGTGGCGCCGCTTCGCAAGGTCGGTCGATATCGTAGATCACCCGTTTTCCCATAGAATCTCAAGCTGCCGATCGGATGGCGACCGCGCCGCGGACACGTTTCCCGCCAAACGGGAGTCCGCCGATTTTTTAATGGACTGTAGCTCACACAGGGCGCCTAATCCGACTTTGTCCGCAATTACGTCAGCTTGATTTCTATGATCTTTCCAAAAATTACTTGCCTCCCGCTACACTGCGCGTCGACTGAGCCACGTCTCAGCACGTATTATAATGCATAGGAGGCGCGTCTCAGCAGACGGGCGGTGGATGCCGGAGGCAAGTATAATCTGTTCCCTGAAACGTACACTGCAGATCACGCTCCAATCGAACGCGATGGCGTGGCAAGCGTGCTCGATCAGCTCCCNTTGTTTGAATTTTTGATGGACTTACTTTTTGCGGCTCAGGATGAGGCTGCTGCTCTAGTTCTCGTAGCGATTGCGTCAACTGATTTGCGTCTATAGTCGTTTGAAGTACTTCCGCTTCGGATCCTTTTCCATGGAAAGCTATAAAAAGCGTGGCAACCATGGGAAATTCCAAGTTTAACCGTCAACGCGGCTCACGCACTAGAACAGTGATGTCCGTCGCCTGTGTAGCCAGGCCGACATTGACAAGTGAATGATCCGTCCGTATTGTGACAGACAGCGTAGTGATCGCATGTGTGATCTCCACGTTCGCACTCATTCAGATCTATACATAGACCAAAATGTGCTTTCTAAACAGCACAGGGAAAGTGTGATACCTTGGCAGTTCCAACCAAGTGCTGATGACTGGTCACGCTTCGCTTGATACCCGGGTAGACATTCACAGCGATAGGAAGGACCCACTGGGCGACAGCGCATGTTCGGCAGAGTACAAACGTGTTGGTCTTCAGCACACATGTCCTGAACTGATATGGGTGAGGTGAAGTCTAATAACAACAACATAGGATAATCAAACCTGGCCGATCTCCGCCGAGCTTCGCTCTTGATGCTGGATTTGAACTTGATGACGACTGTCAAAATGAGAACCTGGCTCCACCTGACCTTCATTTGACTTTGATGTGGAACTGACCGACTGAGCGTAGTTTCTTGACCCGTACCTAGAAGAAGGTGTATGGATTCTTATTAGAAATGTTTATTTTTCTTCATTGGACTGTATTAATGCTATCCCTACAACAGTTGTTCGCATCTTCCCCCATGTTTGGATGTCGGCGCACCCTTATCACACCGTTGGACCCGTCTCTGAGCGTTTCCCCACTTTTTGACTCCGGCGCAACCTTATCACACCGTTGGACCCGTCTGTGAGTGTTTCCCTACTTTAGGACCCAACGCATCCTTATCACACCGTTAGACCGGTCTCCAAGCATTTCCTCGCTTTTGAACGCCGGGCCCCATCGTTTCACAGTTGGACCCGTTTCTAGGTTTTTCCTCCACATTTGGACGCCGGTGCATCGTTGCCGCAAAAGTGGACCTTTTGCATAGCATTATCACCCCTTCTGGGCGCCGGCCCAGCCCTATAGCGTCACTCCTCACCCGTGTCCTTCTCCGCCTTCCTGGCTCCTTCTCTTCGACATAGAGAAATCCTACCCATCTCTCTCCTTTTATAGTGTCTGAGCTTATCTCATTCATTCCAACTGTGGTAAACACAACAGTCGGTCCTTAATATGTCTGAACATGATAAAAGTGGCCCGAAACACCTGTAAATAGAGGTAAAAATCAGAATTTACCGCATTTTCGTACATAACTCGACGGGATGAACACGATGGTGTCGTTAGTTTTTGGCGACGGGGCCTGGTTCCCGTGCATAGACAGACAGACAGACAGACAGACAGACAGACAGACAGACAGACAGACAGACAGACAGACAGACAGACACACACACACACACATACACACATGAACTGTCAATTAAGAAGAAGTAAGATGATATAGTAATGATAACATACCGCACAATTCCTTCATTAACATCATAGGCAACGTGAACACGTTTCACATGAAGAACAACGGTATTGTCCTTGTCGAACTGAAATATTATTGACGTAATCGCGAATTAGTAGCTGCACGACATATTATTCTTAAGAGTAGTGAACTATAATGGTTAGGTGCAAAGTGGGGAGGCAAGGAGGCCTTGCCATGCATGGTTTTCTCATGGGTAAGATCTAGGCACTGTACACCGTCGGAATCTGCTAGTTTATAGAATGACTCATTCCATTTGAAGGCACTGTGTCACCTCGTTTTCGTGTTTGAGCTGTTAGCGGATCGCGAATCTCCTCGACACGCTGATCCCGGCAATATACATAAAATGTCATAAAACGGTCTTCGAACCCGTTTTTGCTATGACGTTTGTAAGGGGCTTGTGACAGTTTGCTCGACCAAGCTGACGTGTGAAGCCGTTGATCTTATCGATCGTACACGTCAAGACTCGTTGGTCAACGTTGCAGCCGTGGTGGGCAGTCAGCACATTTACGGACCGCTCCGCCCAAGTGGTCCGTGAACTGCACTTTGGACCCTCCCAAAAACGGGATTGAGGAAATTATGGATGCGAAAAAACATCTAGCATCACTCATAACCTGATCAGGCAACACGTGAGTCCCGGAATCTGATCACTCTGAAGCGAAAATCCTAGGTATTCAACTGCGTTTTGTAGTCAGTGCATTTGTTTATGCACCAAATTTCTAGGTGTTGGTGTGAGGGGAAGTGCCCTTCTCAAGCAAGGATGCCCCAGAGCGGTGCTTTGGCCTTGCGAAACTTGGCACTTGTCGCTATGCAATCTTGCAAACTTGTGGATAATCCTGTATCGACAGGGCAGAAAACCCATCACAACCGGAAAAAGCCTACAATGCGCTCATTTACAACGAAATGCATAGAAAAACTAGGGCAACTCAACAATACGTCCAAAAAATGTCGAAATTCAGAATATTGCCCAGGGAAACAAGCTTTGCTTGAGAGTGACAAGGATTTTCGCTTCACAGCAGGTAACACCCGTAATTTGAGCCAGATTCGATGTTAACGCGTAAAATATTCAGGCAGCATCTGAAATGTCGATTCAGCCGTAAACTGGCCAGGAAAAAAATCACACCTCCCGTTTCTCGGGCTTCTCCCGACTTTTGGGCCGGCTTCGGACGTTAAAGGATGGGCCGAATAGCCGACTTCGATCGCGGCCACGCTTACTCTATCGACAGAGAGCTTGTTTTTGAAAATTCTCACCATCAGGCAATAAGGTTGCGGTGGGTAAGTCACCGTAGTTAACACTTCGTAATCTTGGGAAAAATCACCTTTCTATGACGACACTCATCATATTGAATCATCTGATCAGCGGTCATTCTGATCTTTTTTTCTTCACCACCTTCTCTGAGAATAATATCCATGGCAGTGTATGATCGCACGACCCCTGAAATTCACAGCTCAACATTTCAGCAACATCTCAACTCACATTTTAGCGCTATGAGGAGAAAAGTATTACTGAAACAAGATAGTACCTGGTCTCTCTCTGCGATACTCTTCTTCATAGTCTGGGAACTGGATTTCAGCACCACGTGCTACGTCTGGTAATGTTCCGGACACAAACACCTAGGAGGTTCCACTTATGTATGTACTGTATGTACCGAAGGTGAATCAGACGACAAAACATTAAAATGAAGGTTCAAGCGGAAACCCTATAAGATAGTATCGTTAGCAGCGTTCAGGGACGGACTGCATTGGTTTCGTATATGTATACGCCAGCATGATAGTCCAGCTGTTTCCCACAAAAGGTTAATTTATATACTTCGGGAACTTGGTTTTCATGCAGACGTGGTCAGATGGTTAGAGCAGTTCCTTACAGGGAGAACGTTCCATGTCAGATATTGGTAACATCCTATCATCGGTGCGTAAAGTGGTAAGCAGAGTTCCCCAAGTGGGAGGCCTGTCCAATCTTACTTACTATTATGCTATTATACTATAATCTGTTCCCTGAAACGTACACTGCAGATCACGCTCCAGTCGAACGCGATGGCGTGGCAAGCGTGCTCGATCAGCTTTCTATTCGTTAGCAGCAAGTGATCGCCCTCTCGCGCCACGCCTCTGATTTCGATTGGAGCGTGATCTGCAGTGTAAGTTTCAGGGAACAGACCATATTTTTTGGAACGACTGTACATAGGCCTGCTTCATTATGTTTTGATGTGAATTTGGTGTCATTCCCTCTATTTCGGCATGCCACATCCATCTCCTTCAGGAGGAATTCGGGGTTGGCGGCGTTCTCCTATCGCTGGAAGCAAGTGTGGTCGTAGTTGCGGACAAAGTCGGGTTAGTACATACAGTCCTTCTCAAAAAGATAGACGGATTGCGTGCGGTTTCTTATCGTCGCGGCTGCAGAATCGTGGCGAGACCTACTCCACCCTCTCACTTGGAGCATGCTCTCGCCGCATCCCTCGTTCAGGTCCAGCCGCGATAGTGCAGACGCGCAATCCGTCTATCTTTTTGAGAAGGACTGTACTCGCACGCGCCGCACCATCTACAGTCGTTCCAAAAAATACATACTTGCCTCCGGCATCTACCGCCCTTCGGCTAAGCCGCGCCGCGCCTCCTATGCATTTTCATAAGTGCTGCGACGTGACTCAGTCGACGCGCAGTGTAGCGGGAGGCAAGTATTTTTTGGAAAGACTATACGTCTTAGAACTCTTGCTGTCTGCACAGCCGCACATTACATTGAGACTACCGTTTTTTTCCTTTCCTTTTCTCAGTCCTCTTAGTGAAGCTTGCGCTGTGAAAAGACGAGCAGACCCGAACCACCAGAATTTTCAATAAGTTGGAATTAATCGCAAATTTCACCTACAAAAAGATTGAAGCCACACCAACCGTACGATAAGAAACTGAAGAGGCTTCACTAACAATTAAAAAAAACCGGGTCACAGCCAGTTCCCCAATGTCACATTTCATTCATAAGCTAACTTAGATTTTGCTATCTAAATTTCACCTCAGTGAGAATTGCGAGCAAATATTTGGAGTACTGATCAACTGAGCAGGTCCTAGGAAATAATAATTCTCACATATAACACGTTTTTATTATGAGAGAAAACTTTTCAAAGGTCTTGGACCGCCGTATTTTCCTTCGAGAAACAAAAGAAAGATTGCATAGGAAAGCCCCAAAGAAAGATATATAACAGGGGATCCTCAGCAATCTCAAAAAGAAACACTACTACTCCAACTTCGATGCGGCGCTGCATATTTAGGGTGGGCACTGTTTTGACGCGCACTGTAATGAATCCTTTCTGTATGGCTAAGACCCGTTCTTCACCATGCTCGCAATCAACATTATTTATGAGAAAGCTACCCATTTTACAGCATCGGTGGTCAGCAACACTAAATTATTCTCACTCCATCAAATAAAGGTATTTATAAACACAGACTTCAAGATGACTGATACATTTCAGAGTCCTCAAACAGGAAAAACAACTTTAATTGCATGATACTTAACAAATCGAACGTGCTTCTAAAGCTTGATGTGAATTCAAGTGATGAAGGAGTAGTTCTGGAGCAAGTAGCACTGCATCAGTTGAGCAAAAACAACATTGTTCTGTATATCAAGAAAACCATGACAGAACACGGCAACTGGTGAAAACAGCCTGACGAGTCACTAGAAGCGGAAACTGTTCTACACAATATAAATCACAAAGAGAACAAAAAATATCACAGAAATGGATGTACAACAGCAAAATTAAGTTTATGCAATGATTTGGCATACAATCTATGTTCACCGAATGTGCAAAAAGCTCTCGAATCATTACCGTTTACATAGAAGTATAAATCAAATATGATACATACTACCAAAGCGTGGAGAAGGATAAGGCATCAAACAAAAGTATTGATCTCTTCAATTTCTCTGCTCACCCGAGAAACGAGTCACAGAAAAGAAGGACATATTGCTGCAAGCATCGCGGCCAGCCATAATGAAGTATTTATTACGATAGGCACAAAACAAGTGCAACCTCACACGGTTTGTGAATCATCCCTGTATCATTTCTAGTCCGACCATTCATTCCTTTCATCAGATTCTGAAAAGAAAAAAATATTTTGGGAAAACAAGAAAAGAAAGGCAAGGAGGTAACTCTAAGGCCCTGCTCTCTCATGTTATCGAAGGGTAGGGGTAAACCAAAGGGTAAACTACCTCTAGGTCACCCGAGCAACTTTCAGGTTTCAATTTTGAAAGAATATAACAGTTGTCAAATTTAGTATTTTTGTTCAAATAGAAACAGTTATGCCCAATAACAGCTCAATCTTCTACGATGAGTTTAGCTATTCTATTCGCATTAAAATCACAATCTAGAAAACAGATAAATGTCCTGAAAATAATTAACAATATATTAGGATCTTCCAGATAGTTGCGAACACATGGATACAATAAATTATCAAATGAGACTTAGCATGCAAAAACTGAGAAGGTAGATGGATTTCAAACTACCATAACCCGTCAATGAAGTGTACGAATATCATCTGTTGCGAGGTCAATGTTCCTAAGGACAGCAATGCCAAAGGGTGCGCGACCTTATCGGTTAAACACTGTTTCCAACAAAAATGAAATACTTATAGTTTAAAGCAGTCAGTCTAACCTTCTTCCTCACTCGAGTCATCCAATGCCATATTCATGCGACGTTCTTCGAGAGCTTTAGCTAGCGCACCCGCAATACCGCCCATTTCCATTACTGTGGTTTCTGATCTTCTTTTCTCTTGTTCTGCTGCAGTATCAACCTGTACGAAGAAGGCCATTCAATTACTACGCGAGAATAGTGATAAAATACTACAGTATACCAACGATAAAATATGTAAGTAAACCCAACGCACGTGTTTAAGCTGTGCTCCTTGACGGATTTGGGCCATTACATTGTCTCGGGCATCGGCTTTGGTGTTCGCTCTTTCAGGTGTGCCATGATCACCAACACTACGCAACTGTTTTCCAGCTTGGATCTCCTGTAAAACAACGAACAATAGATATGGAGCTAGACAACGAGCAATGGTTCCTGAAAGAGTACAGACCGCAAGAAGATTTCCTCTCCCAGAATTTGGAGTTGCAATGGAAGGAGGAGGTGGAGGGGCAGCTGGGGCCGAACTTATCGCTGCAAAAGAACTTCACTTAGAAGTAGCAAGCCACAGCGCTACTCGGAACTGAATCACTCATACCGCTTATCGATGGTGGAGGAGGTGGCGGTGGTGGTGGCGGAGGAGCACTGGAAATACCGGCTGAAGGCGGAGGAGGAGGAACGCCAGCTGGGCGACCAACATCAACACTTGGAACCTGCAACATTCATTAATATGACACTGAAATGAAGTTATTTAATATCCAGAAACACATAGAACAATTACAGGCATGATTAGTTGTGTTTGGTAATGTCTGAAGAGTGAAGTTACATTTAGATCTGATCGCGTGCGTGTATGTCACAATGGAACAAACTCTTGTCTCAATGTCCTATAATAAGGAATAAAAGTGATACTAGAGTTTTGATACACGGCGTTGGAAGCGCGGCTGTATACAGTCGTCAACGAAGAAATCAGAGTGTTTTCTCAACTCCTAGATTTTTGTTAAGTAGGCATAAGAGAAAGAAAAAGAGCCAAGAATGACATAGAAAAATTAAATTAAATTGTACATTTAATTAGAGCACGTTCTGCCGCATTTTTTCGCTGATTTTATTTCTCCACAATTTTACTGGACCATACATGACACTGACAAGAGGTGTAATCCTAAAGTAACAAGGGACCAGTGCTTATTCTTACGAGCACATCCTTGGCACTCTTTACGCAGAATTCGGATAAATGCGAAGCGAAGAAGGTGGAGACCGCCACTTTTATGTCGTCATGTGTGGCAGACTTTTACTGCGACGTGAAAGCTTTGGGAAATAGGGAAAACTGCACAATACGGTAAAATCCACAGATTTGAAACATCTGCCACCGAAAACATCGAAATTTATTTAAGGCCTTGGAAGCAAGCTTCTGCCGATTTGTGCTGCGCAGAAAATGAGCTTTCGAGTATCTCATACGTTTTGACTTTGTGGCTTATCTCTAGAGAATTTTTAGAGCGAATAAGAACAACTTTTAGAGCAATAGGTAGTGGCTAAAGTGTTGCTTGGAAAGAGCAACACGAACGGAGTCATACAGCAAGAATATCAGAAAAAACAAAGAAAATGCTTTTAAAAACTGCTAGTCGACGGTTCTCAAAAAATGAAGGCGCCTCCATATAGCGGTGATTTTTGAAAAGGATATGACGAAACTTCAAAACTTTAACCGAATATTTAGAAGGCAGTAAATTTGTACCTCCCCCATATCCTGAGACCGCCACAGATGTCAGTGTATATGTAAACTATGACCGCGTCGAGCAGACGGTGAAACGAATAGGAACAACTTATCCCTTTGTTTTTCTCCTTACATAATTCAAGAAAAAATTAAGTTACACGAAAATGCACTCGGTAAACTAAGAAGCCTGATCATAGAGCTTTCATTTCACAAACTCTCAAGTGAAAAAGTTGAACTACCTGAGGTAATGGCCTAGCAAAGGGTCGTGACGAAGTGACAGCTGGAGGAGGTGGTGGAGGGCGAGCAGGTGGGACAGACGACTGATGAGAGGCAGTTCGGGATGGAGGTGGAGGAGGTGCAGGGCTACTCCATTGGGGAGTTATGTGGGCAGCAGCTTTATGCGGCTGAACCGATGTTGGGAGGCTAAAATGTAAAGATGAGCACGCACAGGAATACAGCCGCAAAATTAACACTCACTGCTCATCGTCTTTATAGTTCTCAATAAAGTCGTAAACAAATTTGATAGTTTTCTTGCTCATGCTTGTGGGATCCTGACCGGCTGCTCGGATTATGTTTCTGAAAGAGCAGGTTCGTATTTTTGTATTTAATCCAAAATCGATAGCGCTACAAATGTTACGCACTTTATGCTCTCATCCATAGGTTCTGAGTCGCACATGTTGTTGGAAAATCCATTGTCTTGATCCCATCCAACGTGTGCTTTATGTCTGCAACGAAAATATTAGGAAATACGTATTTAGCTCTTTAATGGTTGGGTTACTGCTAGTATTGAACTAGATTTGTTTAATCGAAGGCAAGCTGGAGATCGCATCAAATAAGTCCTTGTTTTAGCTTCGGGTCGTATTTCCAGCCCTTGTGTCTCCCCCGAAAGTACATCTCCTTTGGAGCAAGCGTGCAAGCGATGAAGAGACCATAATCTACTAAGCAAATACGCGGAAGGGGCGCAATGACACTGAAAGCCTTCGAACAGCTTAACAAAGGTTAGCACAGAAAACAAAATTAGATACTGCACTAGCCTAGTCCTAACAAATAGACAATAATTAGGAGGAATCAAGCTCAGTAGTTGGGGTAAACAAAAGGCTCACTGAAAATTCGTAGGATTGCTGATGTCCTCTTTTCGGATTCGAGGCCTCTTGTCCTTCTTCTTCTTGTCCTTACGTGAGAAGAAACTGGTCGTCGTTGCGGTGGCAGAAATCTTCTCAGCATGCACCATGGTACCCACTGGTGTGACACCACCGGAGACAGGTGTATGTGTCGTCGGAAGGGAACTTCCAATGCTCGTCGACGACAATGCGAATGGTGCATTCACAGTGGATGCCATGGGATTCTTTGCTGCTGCTGAAAAATCCCAAGTTGAATGACTGATTGCTGGTGCAGAAAGATTGAAATAATTGAAGACAAAATTACATCTATTGTATGTATTTTTAGCAAAATTTTTTCGTATTCCCATCTTACATAAACAGCTATCTGAATTTCAAAAACCAAATTTTACTGAACTGTACGACTTTAACATCCTAATTAGCCAGCCAGACATTCCTCTTTCGCATATTCGCCAACTTTAGAAAAGCGAAACACTGCCTTCCACGTTAATTTGACTGCAAGGTCCGGAATTCACAGAACACCCTCCATTATCACTTACAGAACACCCTCACAAACCAGTTCAAACCCTATCCAGTAAAAGCTGTACGATTTCGGGTAAGTGCGAATAACACCATGCTTGCTCCGCGCGTTGAACGTATCGATCTTTCACGCGCGATTCCATGTAGTCCCATGCTCCGACTGCGCTCACTATACCCAGCGTTCCACCGAATAGTGTTTGTGTATGTCATGCAGTGCGCGCTTACCCAGCTGGTCCGGCTGTCTTGAGCGGGCTCCAGTTTAAATGCGAGCATGCAAGGAACTTGATTTCGACATTTGCTGATATCTGATCTCATCTTGTAGTTGGAAGGCCTGTTACACCGATAAATCCAAATATTTGGGTTCGCGACATTAAATTCATCACCTCCTACACTGATCACTTTTGAAAATCAGATTCAATCAACAAGAGGATTAACATAGTGTCACTGAGGAGTAATAATGAATTGACACGAAACTACTGCGGAAAATATACTGGTGAGGACCTTCGCAATAAACTAGACCTCTGTATCATTAAATGCTGCAAGCCAGAAGCCCAGGGAAAGAGAAAACAATGGACCTTCAAGTAGGAAGGAGCTGGTATACCAACTATGCACACGTCAGTGATTCACGTAAGAGTTCTTAAAGGAGTTTATATATAATGTGCAGATAAAAAATATGTACTAGTTCGAAATGCAGAGAATTCCAAAAAAGTGACTTCACCAATATTCCCGCGATTTCTCACCAGCAGTTTTGAGTTAGTTCTCTAAGCCGTCGTCGTCACTAACTGATGTCTTTTTTTTGGCGCAGTAATGTACAATCGGTGTAGTAAATGAATAAATAAATAGGTAATACTATCGATACAATCTAAGCAAACCTTGGAAATGTTTTGCGTTTTATGAAAACAAAACTTCAGTTGTTATGTGATTGAAAAACTGCGACGCCATTGGGAAACAATGAGATTGGCGAAGCAGCAAAAAGATTTAACTTCCTCGAAAATGAACTCCTGTTTGCAAAAATTCCGACGGCGTGGAGTCGTCATCGCAACCGCAATTAGCAATGGATCTTGAGCAAATAGTTTCTACATTATTATTCTGTAGGACTCAGAAGTAGCTTCTTTTCGACAACCCTGCATACCGTGCTTCTCCACTTGGGGGCAAACAAATTATAGCATATGATCCTCAAACAGAGCCTATTACAGAAGCAAATCAGAAAGTTTTTTCGCGCATCCTCTCCTACAAATACAAGGACCTCACAGAGTAACATTACTGATGGACTTCAAAGGTCCAGTCCGTTTCTCAACGACTATGTATAATATTCGCGAGCACTCGGACAGATTAGTGTCTCGTGTAGGTACTTGAACGTGAAGTGGCAATCACACCCGCTGTGGATGGTTCACTCGCCACTACCCGTGAACGGTTATTCGCAAAACCGTACAAAAAAGGAGGAAGTGACGTTGGCGGAAAATATCTCCGAAAAAGGAAACATGATAATGTCCACAACATATTCACCTGATGGTTTTCTCCTCCAACTCAAACGGAAATTCTTAGACTGTACTTTGGAGAAATCAGACGAATTGCCAGACTGTGATCCAGAACAGATGTCGCCGGAGGTACTAGTAGATGTATCATCAAAATTCGTAGAGACTGACTGCTCCGACTGCATTTGTATCCACTTCAGTGATCTTGACCTTTCTTGGCAATCTGTCGATGATGAACGAATACGTCTCTCAGGAACACGCGGAACAGTCGTCTCGAAGCCAACATCAGAAAGCCTTCCAGAATGATTTCCACTGCTAGATCCAGGTACAAATGAAACAACATATTCACCACAAGATACGGGGACTAAGTGATGGTCTTCGCTGGAGATTCCCTCGTCTTCAAGCAACTGCGAGTCATCACTTTGAGAATAGTAGTAGAATGCATGTTCTGTGCTTGGAAGATTGGTTTTGCATGGTATTCGATGGACTGTTGAGGTCTGACGCTCAGAATATGGCGTAGGACCAGAATTGAAGCGCGTTTCATCAAAATACAACTGAAAAGGATCATCAAGACTCTGCGGCTCGGGAGTCACGTTGTCATAACGTTCATACTCATAATCCTTCGCAGTATGGGGTGAGGAGTGGTACGTAGGCAAAAGGGCCGGGCTAGGGAAGCAAGGACATCCTCGCGAGAGACGTTGAGGCCTGGTGATGATTGGTCGCGGCAACAACTTTCGATATGAGGCACAATTTAGATCTCTGTACTCAAACCGTACACGTCCAGGTGCGTCCTCCGTAACGACCATCCACATAGCAAACAGCAAACAAGGCTACAGGAAGACAGCCGATTTGCAGTAAGTGTTCCTGAGATCACGGTAATGACGTCATTAGCGGACTAGTTGAGGAGGATGGAAAGAATACACTAGGCTTGCGGTGGTTTTCGGCGAGACAGGCTAGCGCGCAGGATGGGCGGGGCAAAGAATGTCGAGAAGTTAGTTGGTTCAGACCCACAAAGACCCAACCCCCAGCCGCATTCTTTCTAATCCGCGGAACAATGCAGAATCACAAAAAAACCACTGTCTCAGATTCTGCACCAGCGCTAGAATTAAAGCAGCACGACCGCTAAAGATGTCATTAATGCCAGTGCAGATTGGTGGGACCACAACTATTTCATTTACACTACGACAACCCTACCTATTGAAACAAAGCACAGGATGAAGAAAGAAAATTCATAGATTCAATCACGAATCCAAAATTCTGAATTTTTTGACTATAAAACCTTCTAAATAGTTATCAGTGCTCAAAATAAATGCAAAATGAATCCAAACGCCGGATCTTTAGGAGCTACGGAACTCCCGAGACATTTAATGAGCAAATTTTTACCGGGAGTTAAGAGTGAAGATCACTTGACAAAAAAAAAACGAAGAAGACTTTCGGACTATGTACCAAAAAAAAAATAGGGACATAACGCCATCTTTCTACACCTCTCTTTCCTACAAGCCACATCATTACAAATGACGGTAATCAAAGGTGTCAGCCAGCTAACAAAAATGGCAGAAATTGAGGTCAGTGATGGAAACAACCTTTAAAAAGAAAGAAAAATAAGGCCTGTTTTCAGAACGAATGACGTGAAGTTGAGATGAGTATTGACTAACACTATCGCACTCACTTGCGGGACGCTCTACTTTTCCAGCAGATTTAGAACACTCCCGAGTTAGTTACCTACTCCGAGAGTGGGAAAAATAAAAGGAATGTGGAAAGGCTTAACAAAGGGTAGCAAAACCAAAGATAGCTATGGTAAGCCTTCTTGAATTCATATGCCTTCAGCTTGAGCTGAATGTTCCTTTACGTTAAGTGTTCGTTTCATGCTTCGCACTGGTACTTGACGGTTGCGCATTAAAAAAAAACACGTCAAAATCTCCGAAAATGTCCAGCAACAAAATTCAAGTGGGAGCTTAAATATAGAGCACAAACGATGATAAGGTGCGTAGAACATAAATTAAAGAATTCACAACAGGAATGACCGGTGAGAACTTTGAACGATTCAGAGCGCCATGAGTAGTATGCGTCACCAGCTTCAGAAAATATGACAATATTACAAGTGATGAGATGATAAAATAGAACTACCAGATGAGAGGTATGACCAGAGAAAATACCAATGCTGACGGTAATCAATGTGCATCCAGTTCCCTCAGTCTCCAATACTTTTTTTGGCAAGAAACCTATTATCGCACATCAGCTACAGACCAAAATTTCCGGAGATCATAGCTAGGGCCTATTATTTTGCATTGGCGAAAACAGTGCTGAGGTATAGGATGTTGGAACTGTAAGGTCATGTGAAACACAGGGGCCTTGAGAGGAACTATCGACCATCTTTTCTTTTTCCGTGACGCAGATACACCGATTAGAGAAGGGCAGCTGGGTGAAAGCAAGGGTTAGCGAACTAGGTAGGTACTTTCCAAATATGAGCCAAAATATTGCATAAAATTATAAATACGCTGTAGTTCATGTCTGGCTTTTAACTTCATAATACATAATTGAACATGTTTGCGTTTCGCAACCCTTTTTCAATTTTTCGCTATGCTTTGTTTGTGTCCGTTATATTTTCGTTTCACATTTTCATCCTTTCCCTGCTTTCTTTCATATTTGCTGAAACTTTCCTTTAAATATGAGAACTATCGGAATGAGCTGATACTAATGCAATAACCGTAGAAGCTGCTGGTTTTCAATAACTCCTCTCGAATTTTAAATTCTTAAATAATGCTACATTTGAGACTGTCATAGGAGAACAGACAAAGGCATCCCACATTCCGTGCACTCCGATGCGAGTAAGTAACCCATTCGGAAAGCAGAAGCAGACAACCAAAAAAGTGAATGCCCATTTCTCAAAAGCCATGTAACACTAATTCTGTTGAAAGAGTCATGCAGAAACTTGCAACCATGGACAGAGTATATCAGCTGGCTACAATTGCGTACTTCAGACAATAGCTTGAAGAAACAAAAGCTTCAGAAAAAGAGCTCGCAACCATACATGATTTGCCTTCCTGTTCGTGGCGCTTATCCAAGTGGCCCTTGAAGTCGCGCGCTTCTTCAACGCTGGCAAAATTCAAACCGTAGACGTGTCCCCGTGATTCGTCCTCAAACGTCAGCAAGCATGGACAATTCCCATAGCTGACTGCTTGGAATCCTCTGTATCTGAAATGACAAACAATGAAAAGATAGATATTAAAATGCTGAGGAATTTGTTAAGGAGCTGAAGCCTGCTGGTCATTTTGAGCCGATCTTGATTTTTTTGATAACCACGTTCATGGATTGATAAGATTCAAGACGCAGCATTTTCATGCGCTTCGCTTCCTTCACGACTGGCAGAATCAACTTTTCCCCACCCACTTCACTACACAATAGTGGTGCCTATTGTGCACTTGTTTATCTAGTAACGATAGGTAGTCACCTCGTGAACAACAGTATGTTCCCGTGGCAGAAACCGGGGAGATCCCTAAGTCCTGAATTTAGTCATACACACAACTACATGCCATTCGAAGCGGGTTGTACCCAACTTCCATGTCACGGTTAGAGTAAATAAACGTGGAGCACCTAATAATGTTGCCAACCGGTTGTTACGAAACACAACGCATGCAACATGGAGGTGGTCTTCCATTCGTTCTTCATGCCGCATAAGGAGAGAGAGATTTTCAAAAAAGAGGCATGAGAAGGGGACCTGGATGGCTGGAGATTTATTATAGAAATGGATAATTTTGAAGATGGAAAATTTTGCCTTCTGAAGAGAAAAGGAGTAATCGTGTGAAGCTAGCGACGCTGTTAATAGTGGATTGCTAGCAAACTATTGAAAGTGATAGAAATGAGGTAATAAGAATCTGATAATACAAAATTTTACCTACTTTAGTTTTGATGTGTGTATGCGCATACATGGACAAGGTGCGAAAAAAGAGCATTGTTCTTTTGAACCTACTACGGAAACTTCAATGGTTGGGGCAATAACGGCAATAATGGGGCAATAACGCATAAAACCTATTCGAACTCGTAAACTCAGTTTCCTTATCATAGTAGAAATTTGTTCACCCAGACCTTGATAAAGGTGGCTTGACGACTCGAAAAAGAAGGAAATTCAAGCAAATAATGTCAAAGTTGACGTCATGAATGCTGGAGATGCTAGCAAACTGCTTAATTTTTTCCCAAATGTAGTATGATGTCAGCTGTTCCTATGCGGTGAAGAGATCTTTCGGCAAAGAATGCGGCTCTAGGATGGATAGGGCCGCTAATACTGTTGGAACACAACTTTTGGTGACTTGTTATTCGGAAGTGCGGCAAACATCCAACTGTCGATAAGTTCTGTATTTGACAACTGGACCAGTACTCAATGGATAAAAAAAGTTAAGGTTTGTATAGAAGTACGTATATGTATGTAATGAATGGAAATCATGGAGGATCAACCGATTCGCACCAAACCAAGCAGATCCGTCAAAAGAAGACGGAGGTTATAAGATTGTTCCCTCCCTAAATCGATTGGTTAATCGATTATATTGCATTTATCGATTTTGCTCAAGGATTGGAGAGCACATGCTCACTAAGGTTCTCCAGCACAATGAGCACGAGTATGATAAGCCATTTGGCTCGATTCACTGATTTATCGAACTTATTGATTTTTTGTCATTTTGTTGATCTGTCGGTGAAGACATGTCAGCTAGGAACCGATGCGCTGACCTGGAATTTGACAACCGTATGCACGAATGTATCGACTTACTAATTTTGTAAAATTTTTCCCGCTCATGCACAGGAGGAAGAACGCAAAAAACGTGCTTACTGGGGTACTCAACTATGCTGGACACTTGAACACAAATAAGGCGAGCATTTCCCATGGAATTATCATCAGAGTGAATTTACCGACTTTTTCTCTCACGGACATCTGTGACACGGGAGTCATTTGAGGTTGATTACATGCTGATCACCAGTATTATAAGAATTTGGGAAGAATTCTACGGCAGCAGCAGTTGTCCTCATCAATGTAGAACAGCCGGTGTAGTAAGACAGCCGAGCGAAGCCGTTTATACTATTTTTCCATGAACCTTCTTCACAAACCTGATTGTACGACTGCATTTTTTTTTCGCTTAGGACTTCAAAATACTTCCAGAACAAGGTCCAATTTCAGTTCGCTCAATTGAGACATTCACTTTAGTAACCAGATGAACAAAGAAGTAAAAGTCACCAAAGAAGATTGGAATGATGAAGAACGCAAGCACAGCAGCGAATTAAAAAAAGAAATAAATCGACCGAAAGAATCACGCCAATTCCACAAAATTGAATGTTCATGGACGCACAGATTACAGCGAGCATTATGCAAATTTCACCGCGCACACAATCAGTCGGATAAAACAACCGTATAAAACACAATTATGTTCAAAAATCGATCGCTGCAATCATTTTTGAGGAGGGTACCGAGAAAAAGGAACTGCGCGTGCTAATATCGTCGTAGTCAGGCATAAAAGGCCAATAAAAAATTAATATAATAACAAGAACAATTATGAAGATATGAGCAGAAATGATATGTAAAAATACCACAATAGGAATGAAACAACTGAAAATAAGTCGAGCAAAAACACTATGCCATATGTCTGTCTTATGTCTGATACTTTATTTTGGATTTTATAGAACTACAGGTATTTACTGTATTATTGATTCCAAGAAGTGTTTCTAGGACATTTCGAAGTATTCGATAGCAAAAATAACTAATTGTAAGAGAATCTTCAATTGTGCTCATTGATGGCAAACAAATCTTTCTACGTTGAACATAAACATGAAAGTATAATTTTCTACAAATGCACCATCAAACTAATGTGAGACGCGATGTGATGCGTGTCGCCAAGCCATTCGTCTGCAAAACTCAGCTGACCTATTTGCGCGAGGAGAATATGCGACAGCACCTTGCGGGAAGGAATGCAAAAACAAAGCTCAGCGCAACACGAGGATAATAAGATCCAAAGCAACCGCTATGGCCAATCCTGTGATTATAAAGGTGTCTTCAGATAGATTCGTTCACATGCTAATATTACCATGCGAAAAGCAAAAGTTGGTTGAGAAGGCACACTTGGTACTAATCATTCACATGAGAGAACTCAAACAGAATAGGGTTCCCTTCCAGAAAGGAGAATCGATTCCGCTCTTAGTTCCAGTGAAAAGTATACTGTTCAGCTTACACTGGTAGGAACATCCCACTTTCAGTGTAGCAAGCTGTACCAAAGTCGATAGAACCAGCTCTATTCAGAAAAGTATAAGCTACCTCTGGATAACTGCTTAAAGGTGTAGGATGTCACGCTACACATGGAGCGTAGCTGAAGCCTTGCGAAGAAAACGAGGCATACATGAGGAAATAACTTACAATCGGAAATCCCACAACTTCCGTCCACTCAAGATGTCATACAATCGCAAGAAATAGGCTCGGTTTTGGTAATCCTATAACAGACGAAGCTCACACCAAATTCTTGGAAAAAGAAGAGAAGTACTACCTTAATAAGGGATATAACACCTCGAAATGTGAGTTTCCATTGCCTGCTTTCGACGAATAGCAGTTCAACAACAGCAGCTGACAAAGAAATATTGTCAGGCCCAATAATAGAGAATAACATTTCATTTTCTTGTCTCTCTAATAACTTCGATCCCGTGTTCGGAGGTCGTCTCTTCTTTCGATCGCCACCTGGAAATCATCCACAGTCAGCGATTACGAGGATTACAAAAACCTGTCTGGTCGTTAAACCTGAAAATTACAGGAATAAAATGTACGCTGTGGTGTGTTGTACTAGAAAACAAAGTCAGAGAATCAGAGAATAGAGGCATGCGGCTGAATTACTAGAACATACTAATTATTTACCTTATAATTTCCTTCCAAGGTCAGAAAGGAGTAATAAACACTAATAGAGCCAGCTGCCTGTCATTGAAAACCCTCCTAGAGGCGCAGTAGGTACCCCCCCCCCCAGTTGCAAAAGCATTTGTACATATGTAGATCAAAGCAAAATCCAGAGCTGAGCTTGAGTGGAACCGCATAACTTCACGAGCTTTCCCCAGATCCCTAGGGAATGGCTCCAATATTCGAAAATCCGGAATTCTGACGGAAAAACAGCAAGACAGAGGCATTTTCGGGCCATAGAGGGAATACCGTTCAAACGTGCAGATAAAGAGCTAATGCATGTGGACAGTACTTTTCTGCCTGGTTGATTCGCCTGAGCCAGGTAGGCACGTAAAGTAGGCATACCTAGATTTTTCCGGAACACGTGAATTTCTAGCCTGGGAAAGAATGGTTCCCTAAGACATTATATATCCTTTGGAAGTCCTTTGAAATAAAAACCTCGCAGATGGTTCGCCTCTGCCAGAGCATCTTTCTGGAGCCGATGGCAACATGAAAAAAACCAGAGTTGTAAGAAATCTGCCTAGTTTGATGAAAATGGCAAGGGAATGGGCGTGTTTTCGGGACTTCATCCATACATCATTTCGAAGGCCGAACCTTTGCCCATAACGCGAGGACCCTACTTTTTTTCTATTCATACCGTGAAGAGGTTACAACCAGACCGAATTTTCCATTTTACAACGCTTCGGCAGGAATGGAATTTGCATGCAAGTCTAGATCTAACTTAATGGTGCATCACGTTTACATCTACTTATACACACATAATTCCTGATAATCATTATGGAGAAGCCTCGCCCCTCACTTCCCAACGTGACGGTTCAGCAAAAGACTAGAGGGAACCGGTGCTTCCGTGTCGGTATCGTGATATCAGTGAGTGAAAAAAAGGAAATTGATCGAACAGTGTAAGCTTGAAAGAAACTGAACAACATACCTGCAAAATTGTGAGGTGGATTCACCGATACAGTCGACTGGTAACATGTCGACATCTCAAACACTCAAATTAATACCTGCAGGATCATTCATAATTATGAGTATAGATTCCTTCGATGAATGTATGAAACAGACGAATGAACGAAAATGCGAACGAACATGAACTCGGATGCAAAAATGTACCAGTAATCCCAATCAAACCTATGAAGGAGAAAATAGAAATGTTCAACATAAACTCCTGCTCAAAAAGAGTATTACAACTCGGATGCAAAAATGTACCAGTAACCCCAATCAAACCTATGAAGGAAAAAATAGAAATGTTCAACAGAAACTCCTGCTCAAGAAGAGTATTATTACTTGGCTTCGACAGATTTTTCAGAACTGCAGCACTATTCTACGCTCAAGGTCTGCGATTTCAGAAAAAATCTCGAAACATTGCATAATGGGGTGTTGTACACGAAAATCACATCCGTTTTTTGAAGTAGCACCATTTTCGTAGGGTCAGGTTGGAATACGGTGAGCGAATTATCTCACAGAACCCTCTCTAATTTCGCAGTGGTTATTTCAGTCACTGATTGTGATTGCCAACATCACTTTGCATGACACTGCCATTTACATGTCAAAATTGACAATCTCTATCGGTTCTCTACATATAAATAGGGTATTCGTGTCTAGCACCTCGCGTGACATCTCTGCGCAAAATTTAGGATGAATTCATGAGGGGTTACACCACAAAATTGATGTGATGTTAGTGTTCGACACATCAAATGACCCTGATATATAAATTTTTGCTGGAAAAATCGAGAATTTTGATGCTCCGGATGTGGAATAGTGCCACAACAACTAAAATATAATTAGAGTATTTTTGTACGAGTCTTGCAAAAATGAGAAAGCCAGAACCCTGGCTGAGTTTCTGAAGATTCCATAAAGATACTCTTAAAGATTCTGAACAACTAGCTCCAACTATGAAATCGTAAATTAGTCTCCTATTCAAATGATTGGGAGATTAACCAACTACCGTGGGAATGGCGTTGAAGACTTCGGAAAGTAAAGAGTGAGAGAAGACAGCATGCTGCGGAATTCTGTCTATTGATGAGAAGGAAAAAATGAAGCATGAATGTGCAACAGGCGCAGTGAGAATAGGGTAATAGCCATAACATCAAAAATGTTTAGCACATTGATGACAGATAGCAAACAGCAAATAGATGACTCGAATGGAACATTGCAGTCCGATGAGTCAGAGAAAATAGAATCGATTACTCAAGAAATTCTCCCTAGAATTTCCTAGCAATGTTTCTCTTTGCTTCTCCGTGACAACAGAATGGCGCGAGGAATGAAAAACGTATTTTAATGTAGGACCGAAGCGTTGAAAATACTCAAAAACAAAACAAAAACGAGTAACCAACTATAACTACTAGGAATTGATAACCTATTTTTCCTTCTACAGAAAGTAATTTCGCTCTTGGAAAGTGGTATCTTCCATTGCACTTCAGAAGACAGTTGGAAAGGCAATGCACGGGGGAGAGTGTGAAAATGAGCACAGAGCAAAGAGAAGCCTGTGTTCCAAGACTTCGAACAGTTCCGGTGAAGGCATACAGTGGGAACGGACACTGAACAATAGTCACTTTTGGAACAGACTGTAGTACCACTAACTAGATATAGTACTCGTCAGTTTGGGTGAATCACCATTACAACGATGATTGAGAAGGATGGCACAGTGCTGGCTTCGAGTCATCAGTGAAATAATACTGACTCCAGAGCAATTCGGGAGGGAAACCTTTCCAAATTCATTCATAAGTGGGCTAGAAAAAATGATGGCAAGTAAAAAGCAAAAGAAGTTCAATAACAGTGCTACAGTACAAGAGGGAAGGCAGGTGATTAGTATGAACTGCTGAAAGTGTGAAATTCCCTCTCTTCGTCGAAATTTATTAACTGTGAGAGCAAGAGATCAATTACGTGATGGTATGGTCTGTTGAAGGTCACGAATAAATTGTGTTGATTCTTATTATAGAAGTAGTAAATGAGATAGTACATAATATAACACATGCTAAATAAGGGCATGTCTCATACCACCGCAAGAACAAGGACAAATCTTGCAGCCACTCCAAGGAGCAGAACGTTCGTCACGAAAAACAAATTTCGGAGCACTTGCAAGGTAATTCCACGGAGTAAGTCACGAATCGATTGAATGCAAGCAGCGCACTGATTTTCAAGGCCGTCCGCATCGCAAACGCGGCGCGGTACGACACTCCAAAGTACGCTATACTGAAGGCTTTACACTTTGTTGCGTTGATATCAGCTGATGATAAAATCATCTCGGTGGCGTGTTGCTCATCTCCTTTTACGTCGTTTTGTTTAATAATACTCGGCTTTTTTTTGCTTTGATTTCACTTGTTCCTTCTACCGTCTCGAACCCTGTTGTAAAGGTGAGTGGCTCACTAAAAAGATATTATTCTTGGAGCATTGGCAGTTAGCATTATCACGCTTTGCCTTTTTTACCGCTAAAGTCTGATACTGTAAATATGGCGGAGGTCGTTTGCCAGCATGGCAAACAAGTTTGCTGACTACTCAGTCTAATAGGCCTCATCAATTCTATGGCCACACTGGAAGTTCTACCAAATGAATTGCCAAGCAACCAGCGAGACCAGTGAGAACCGTGTCAAGGTGCCGATGTTCTAGCTCTGTTACCTTACATACCAAACACAACACATGTGGTCCTCATCATGTGCACACCGCAGTAAAGTTTAGCAAAAGCAGAGCGAAGTAAATCTGACATCTTAGGCGTTGTTTATGCCTTTTGCGCGGAAAAGTTGACGCTTCGACAAACAAAGCAAAATAGGAAGGGAAAGAGAACTCTCAGCAGGTAGCGAGTCCTGGTTTTGCCATCACCGACATCTGAGTGAACAAACTGTGCTCCCATTTCCGCTGCATGTGGGGCGAAAACTTCGCGAAGCTGCGGCGCGTCAACTTTTCAGCGCAGCACACATGAATTACCCCTTATGTCGTAAAATGTATGAGCAGACACACTTCTCTGCGTTTTGCAAGAGCAGCCACGGTTCATTTTGCCCATACCTGCCCTTCTTTTGCGTCGCAAGCCTGATCACTAACTATTCGACGGACTGTATCACCAGGCAGACCTTCGTCTGGAACACATGTAGTCAGAAACAAAGCAGATTTTCCCGCCAAGTCCGACTTGAGTAGTTTTATTTTGTTATTTTTTCTTAACAAAACAAGCAGCTGCGGGTGCTCAAAAAACCATCTTTTTGTGAAAATGGGTACTTATCCCCTCTGTCCAGCGACCCATCACAAGCTTGTATCGAGATCAGGCTGCTGTTACGTTTTTCAAGGGATGTAGCTCTTACCGTTGCCTTCGCTACATATCAAAGACAAAGTGGTCGAGGGAACGGCGACACTGGGCGCTATGGTATATGGTCTGTTCCACGAGGGAAGATAGCTGGGGAAACGCCGCAGAGAAGAAGAGCGCGGGAAAGGGCGCAGAGATTGGAGAGGATGCAGAGAAAAACAGACATGTGCACGAATACTCAACTATCGTCGCGCTCAGACACTCGGACCGTCCGAGCGCTCGCCGCCAGCGCGGGACGTACGGTAATCGCAGTCCGCTCGCGGAATCATCGCAGANGAGCTCGCATAGTCTTCGCAGATGTCAACTGATTGTGGACGTATGCACATTTTTAAGCGCATACGGGTTGATTCTGCTGCAGTGAACTAATTCCTGATCAAATCCCAACGATAGACGTAGTTTTGTGAGATATTGCGGGTGGTGGCAACCACAGATTTTGACTACTACAAAAGATAGTTTCCTTGAAAAAGGCGAAAACGACAGAACTGGGCGAATTTTCCAACTTTATTATATCTCTCATGAGCCTTTTCAATTTCACTAAAAATTTGAATCCTCATGCGCTGCTTTGAAAGACCTTATAGACGAAGGACCAGAAGTTGCAATCTTTTTGCCCGCTGCTGTAGTTCATTTTTCTTTTGCTGGAAATGCGGAGGTTTCAAAATATAAAGAATTGCTCCCATCGCCATGCCCTCCACATTATTCGCAGCAAAAGGAACAGCATAGCGAATATCTAACTAAAGCTGTTGTTGCGCAATCCAAAGCCGTCCTGCAGCATGAAAAGAGAAGCGAGAAAGCGTCACGCGGTTACATCATATCTATCGAATAATCAGTCAGGTGAGAACTTGCACCTGCTTACCCTTGAGTCTAGTTTAGAAAATGTTTTACCTGCTTTTTTCAAGCGCCTCTCGTATCTCCTGCTCCCCTCATACTCTGCGAAAATCTGACCCCCCTGATATACGAACCCTCTTGTTACTTAGATCGGAAAATTGGGAGGTTACATATCAGACAGCTCCACCTACATACGTACGTGGATCGTATCGTTTTACCACTTGTTCTTTAGTGGTATATATTTCTCCGCGTTTTATCTCTATAGAGGTTATTTCACACGCTGATCACGACTGTGACATTTATTTTGTACCATGAGGCAGTACTGTAGGGTTACTGTCGACAAACCGCAGTGACTTTCTCGAGTAGATTTCATATTCGTGTTCAGCATGTAATACAACCCTGTTCGCAACAGTGGACCAGATTCTGAGAGAAAAGGAGTGTTTATACCTCGGCGCGACGCGACCGTCGCGTCCAAGGAAACTGTTCAAATGTGATGGGTCCCGTGTGGATGCATGCGCAAACAGTGGTCGCGATGTGGTAGTTGGCGTTTGCCCTCGCGACGCGACGTCTATTCGAATGTTTATACCTTTTTCTTGAAAAACGACGCGATGGGCCGGATTCGCGTCGCGCCTGCTAGCAAACGCGACGCGATGATTTCGCCGATGTCAGAGCCTGGAGTAGGCTGTTGTTTCTTTGACTTTCTTCCTGCTTCAGCCTAAAACTTACGGGACTGGACGACTTACATAAGAACGCATAAACGTTGACGCCTACGCCAAATCGAGCTATGTGTGTAATTCCGCGTGTACCCAAATTTGCGAACTTTGGCATGGCACGACCGCGCGACGCGACTGCTTCGCTACTCGTCGCATCTCGTGTGTTGTAGCCGTCGCCGCGACGCCATCGCCGCGCGAAAAAGTATAAACACTCCTAAATGGCTATTTGTACTTTCTACAGTATGAAGTAGAGAGGGGTTTAGCTTGCGCAAGAGATTTCATACTTGTTATCACCACGTCGAACACCGGGATGCAGTTGCAATATTTGTGGGAAATAGTCAAAAATATTAAACATGCTCCGTCACGAATGTGCCAGAGAACGGAGTAGTTCTTCAGTTAAACATGTGTGTCCTCTTTTCTTAGTTGAGTTTTTTTTTCTTCAGTTTCATGCTCCAAGGCCATCTATGGCCCGGAATATTAACACGCCCAGAAAGTATTGCGGAGGTTTTACGTTTCCAGCAGTCGGTTCACAGTTTCACCTCCTGGTTCACACAGCACTTGCTTAATACACACCACTTGAAACTACATGTAGTCTTTCCAAACAATTCTTGCCTAACGCGACACTGCGCGTCGACTGAGCCGCGTCGCAACACGCATGACGGAGGCGCGGCGCAGCTCAGCAGACGGGCGGTGGAAGCCGTAGGCAAGTATTTTTTGGAACGACTGTACTTTGGCAGGAATAACACCAATACAATGCTGATTTGGAAGATTTCTCTTCTATACTGGGAAGAACATGACAAGTGAAGAACAACATTCAGCGTATACCTTTTTTCAAGCATTCTTTTCCATTGCCATAGTAACCGGGAAGACATTCGCAGCAGAAGCCGGTATCATGATCCCTGGAATTGGTTCACTGTCTGGAAAGAATGAGTTCTTGGAGGAAGCTCTAACAGATTACGTATGCTTGCAATATTGTAACTTCCAGAACTGAATAAGGTCGGACACGAAATTTACAACCTTAACAGCGCTTGACAAAGCGGTGGCATAATTTTCTATTTAAAAAATTAGATTGGGATGGATGATAAATTCGTGTGGTCTTCCACTCCAGTGTTCCAAGGGAACTATCTCTGCAAGAATATTGAGTTAAATTTGAGAACTATATTTGAGAACTATAAATCGCATCCATTCTTTTGAACATGAAATAACGTATTTCCCACGAGAATCATGGGAACCTTATCACACACTTCTAAACAAAATTCAACATTACCTGCATCCTGCATTAGTGTTGCATGCTTCCTCACCAGCAGATGCACATGTGATTGGTTTGGGATGATGTGCTGAAGTTAGAACACAAATAGATTAACTTTTGTAAACCAAGCTTGTTTATGTAATACCAGTCCTCAGACAAAATGTCGGAAGGACCGCAGCAGAAAGAGATCTCGACCGTGTGGTTAAGAAGCGAGAGACACAGAGATAAAAAGATTTGGAAGGACCGCAGCAGAATGTTTTCTGCTGCAGTCCTTCCGAATCCCGTGGGAATGGCTCGGAAGGACCCGTAGCAGAATAGATTTGTGTAGAGATCGGTTCGGAAGGACCGCAGCAGAAAACCGGATGGACCGCAGCAGAATGCAGGGGAGAGAGTGGGTGTCATCAAACCCTTCATATATACGGAGCTCAGTTTTGTTGCGGTCAATACGAAGTTGGGGCTTTCAATTTAGCGCTAAGTAGTTGGCTTTATCGGTACGTCTAGTTGTGAAACAACCGACCTTCACCCAGGTCATCGGTTCTGTAGCATGTTTTGAGGAACTCAGGAAAGTTTTCGGAAGGACCGCAGCAGCTATTCGGAAGGACCGCAGGTCACCTGTCAGTTCTTCCGGTTTTCTGCTGCGGTTCTTCCGAAAATTTGCCTGAGTCTGGCTGTCCGGCTGACGCCGGACTTCCAGACATTTCCTTATGCTCGCTTCGCTCGCATGACTTTACCTCGCATCCATCCTAGAAGAATTAGGATCAAGCCAATTTTTGCTCCATTTCCTCTAAATGCTCTCCCCTATAAAAAATGGACCGGTATGAGAGGACTGCCTGCGTCTCTCAGAGCAATTTTATCATTCTCTCGAGTGAAATAGCTAATTGTAGCAACTATATGTAACCGATTCAACCTGGAATGAACCCGGGGAATGGTTTATCATTCCTTGTTTGTTGTAAGTGATCCATTGATATCAATCAGCTTGAACGTATAAAAGGGCGATGCGGTGTGCTCAGACACAAATGGGGGTAGAACACGCATAAAGGGGCGTGATGTGGACAGAATGACGTGGGTGATGTAATAATCACTGTTGAGGCGGAGCATTTGGTAGTTTCTCACTGCATTTAGGCCGCAGAGGACAATTAGAACAAAGATAGACTTGGTTGACGGCATTTTCTCGCTATTTTGCATCGGCTCACCTCTTCTCCATCTGTCAACCCGTTTGCAGGCGTTTCCCCACTTTTCGACGCCGGCGTATCCTTATCACAACGATTGACCCGTCTCCCCCCCCCACTTTGAGCGCCGGCGTACCCTTATCACAACGATGGACCCGTCTCCCCTCACTTTGGGCGCCGGCGTACCCTTATCACAGCGGTGGACCCGTTTCTCCCCCCCCCCCACTTTGGGCGCCGGC